>VYZM01017770.1:7400-21858 GCA_013398915.1 Dromas ardeola
CCTTCCCTTCCCTTCCCTTCCTTTTCCCTTGCACTAGGTCTAGTCTAAGTGGTTTTACTAGGAAAGTCACTCTATAATACCAGGTATGGTTCAACTAGGTTTACC
This sequence comes from Dromas ardeola, assembly GCA_013398915.1. Taxonomy (NCBI): domain Eukaryota; kingdom Metazoa; phylum Chordata; class Aves; order Charadriiformes; family Dromadidae; genus Dromas; species Dromas ardeola. The sequence continues at coordinate 7,506 of VYZM01017770.1, forward strand.
ATTGTAGTGGGAATGGTTAAACAAATCCAGCATGCAGATATACAATTTTAAGAACGAGAAATACACAAAAATGGGAACATGAATAAAAACAAAACAAAGCAAAAGTTGAAGGGATAAATCCAGAAAATAAGAAACCTGGAGATAAAAAAATACTGTATTAGAAGACTAGGTAAAACTAAACAAAAAAATAGGAAAGCAAAACTGTCCAGATAAAAACCCTGCATTGCTCAATAAAAAAGCTAAAGAGGCTATCATACAGAAGATCCTGGCATTTAAAAATTGGAAAGCTTTCTCAAATAAGGAGAACAGAAAAATCCATAATACATAGCAGGTCAAATAGAAGCAGGAAACTAAAGGAGCTAAAAAAGAATTTGAAGAGCATCTTGCAAAGGATGCTCAAACTGATAATGAAATGTTATTAAAATACATCAAAATCAGCTAGCTAGGGAATTAGCAGGACTCTCTGATGACAAGAGGTGTAAAAGGGGAACTCATGAATGATAAGACCATAGTGGAGAAGTTCAGTGAAATACTGCATTCGTTTTTACTGCATGTACAAGATGCTGGGGAGATTCCCACCCTTGTAAATTCTTGGTAGCAAATAGATCAGAGGACCTAGAAGAACCTGAAATAAATACACAGGAAGTATTGTACCAAATAAATCTAACAGTCAATAGGGCACCAAGAGAAGATATGATTGACCTATGAGTTCTGAAGCAACCCAGATGTGAAATTGCAGAACTGCTGGCTGATGTCTGAAACTCACCCCTGCAAACCCCCACAGTGCCAGAAGTCTAGTGTATCTACAAAAAAGGGTTCTAAAGGCAATCACACAAACTACAGATCATTTAGTCTGATTTCTGTCCCTGGCAAGATGGTAGAGGCTGTATTAAAATCACTAAGCATTTAGATAAATCACAGTGTTTTGGAAGAGTCAGGAGGCCTCTGTGAAACGAAATCCTGCTCCACTAATCTGTCAGAATTTGAGAAGATGTTAACCAGCACATGGATAAAAGAGATATGGTGGACACAATTACTTTGGATTTTCAAAACACTTTTTATAAATTTCCACATTAAAGGTTATTATAGATTTGAGGAAAGGTTCTTTTATGGACTAAAAGCTTGTGGAGGTAGGCCTAAGGCTCCCTTTTCAGGATGGCAGAAAGTCATCAGTGCCATTCCTTAGGGATGCTTGGGCCAAGGATCTGCAATGTGGTGCACTTGATGTGTGTGTGCAGAGAGGGACCCAGGAAACTCTCTGTGAACACTCCTGTGCCACGAAGCTTTTTCCGGCAGAAGATGGATCACAGAAATCATCTCAGAGTTTAACTGACTCATTGGGGCTTCTCACTCTCTGCTGGCTGTAAGACATCCTGATACTCTGTGTCTGAAAATGGATTGGAGTGCAAGTTTATAAGAAAGTCTCCATGGCATGAGTTAGATGTGTATGGACTAGATATTATAGCACCCACCAGAAATGCTGGATGCAGACCACTGGGGAGGCTTTCAGGGTGGATGCTGTGAAAGAGCTTCCCAAGCCTAAGGGTGAGCAAGGGATAGGATCTATCCTCCTGCAAAGGCTTGCTTAAAGTGGAAGAGTGCTGAAGATTCATGGCATCCTTTAGCTCTTGGGCCAAACAGTGTGGAAAATGGTGTACCAGCCACCCCATGTGTGTGTTCTCCACAAATAGTATTTTCTATTGGCACTATTAGAGATGGACTGTGGGATGGGTCACTGGTTTCACCCAGTAAGGAATTCCCTATGTTTTTATATACAAAACAAAAAAAGCCATAAAAAATGAGTTCTCCCCTTCGATTAGCTTAAAGTTTCGGCACCCAATTATTTCTAAAGAAGAACAAAAGGTATACTCAAAAACATTTGTTTCCAGTAATGGGCATTAAAATACAGTTATTGTATATCTCTTCTGAGATTTCAGGACCCCATGTGAATAGTTGGGTTTAATGTCTAACTCCTTTTGATACTGTATCCCTGTAGCCTTTTCTGTCATTTTTGTGCTCTAGTCCTGCAGGGGTGAGTTTCATATTTTAGCATACTTTTGAATACAGGACAAGCCAGCCTAAGGTAGTCATGTTTAGAGTAAATAATAGGCAGCCATGTATTATAAAGCAGTTCTTCCAATAAGAGATTTTCTGTTGTAAACTATGGGTGACTTGGTGGTGAAATGCTCACCATAGTGTGCAGGCTAAGACTAAGAGCAAACAGGATCCACGCAGTGGAATCATCTTGCGTAGTCGGAGCTGAGTTGTGATCCTTTGGGTTGGAAAAGGGTTCGTGGACAGGAGAAACACCTCATGAGCTCTGCTGCCAAACCCCCATCTCCTTCCATATCGAGAAACCCAAGAGTCCTAAAAGCAAAGACTTCATGGTGGGTTAGTTCCCTGCTCCCTCGCTCTGCAGACACTGAAACCACCCACTGCCACCTGTGGCCCCGATGTGCACTGCAGGGCTTGGACTTGAGCGCCCCATGTTTGGAGACTGAATTATTAATCATTGACTGAAAATGGATCTGTTTCATGGATATATGACTGTCATTCCTCTTGTGGCCTCCTAAGTTAAATGTCTCTCCTTGCCTTTCCCTCAAATTCTTCATATTTCCCTTGAAGCAGGTGCTTCAATTAGGACTGAAGTAGTACTTCTTTGGCCTCTACTAGCAAGGGTAGCTTTATTTCCACCACCACTTTTCCCACTTCACCCTGAAGAGTGATTAGTTTTTCCTGTGGGTGGCAGTCTAGGTGCCTAAATAATTTTTTTTTCTTTGTTTTCTCTGTTTTTTTTAGTAACTAGTAAAGCATTAGCTGTTGAAGATTGTACAGAATATCTGAGCAGGGCAAATCAAGTACCTTAGTGCCATAACTCTGCTTATATGCCAAATATAAAGTCTCTCAGCTACAGAATTTCCTGATCAAGTTGGTGTCTGCGTATCCCCTGCAGCTGTAGAGCTTAACACAAAGTCTCCATAATGAGCAGGGAAAATAAAATAAATAAATAAATAACTATGAGTAGACCTTGGTAAAGAGAGTTGATTCAAGGCCACAGAATACCATCTTTGTTTACCTCTGTCTTTCCCCCTAAGCTGGCATGGGATCAGGAGCACAGCTTCTTACATACAAATGATTTCTGAACATGCAGTTCAGCCTTAGCTTCTATATTAACTAAAATCAGACCTGGCATTGTTAATTTGTCTGAACAGCTGGACAAAATAAGGTTAGACTTTTTCCATGTTTCAAAAATCACTAGGGGAGCTTATTATAAGAACTACTGTAGCAGAAAGAAAAACTGAAGTAATAAACAAAGTGGCTATTAAGAGACAGGAATCTATAGATCAATGTTTTGTGCAGAGCCTGAGACAGTGATATGCAGTGCTTCTTTCACATATACATTTTAGATAGAGCTTATTATCTTACAGATTTTTAAAAATTTATATTATTATTTTACTTCTTTAAGAATAATGATCTGAGAAGTCACCAGGCACTAACTAGCCATCTCCATCTCACATTTTGGGGAGACACGGGCCTATCATTGCCAGATTTCCTGAAAGACAGGAAACAGGGGTTTTCTACTGAATTATATGTCATCAACAAAACATAGACTTGTGAAAGAAGTACCACATAAGAATCTAGATGACCTGCATTCAGTTCCTTGTTTGCCACAATGTTTCTAGACCATTATAGGCAGGTACTTTGTGTGAGATTCAGGTTGCTTCCTTTTTCTCACCTGTAAGATACGTATGAAGGCTCTATCTATTATCACTGGAAACAAAAATGCTTTCAGAGGGCAGCTCCTCCTTTCCTAACATGCCTATCTTCTGGATGGCTAAAATTAAAAAGAAGCTCTTCAGATCTCTATTCTTAAGGGGAAGAGAAATGTGGAAGAATATTAAAAGCTGGGCAGCCTGGAGTATTTTGCATACAGCTGAATACTCGGTACTTGCTACCAGACTGGCTAGAGAGACTCTCTGCAGGTTGTCCCTAAGACAGCGGCATGGAAAAATTTCTTAGTTTGAAGATGCTTTCACACTTGCGTGTCAAGTGCAATGTAGATGCCTCCACTGGCCTCTGGTTGGAATGGAGCACAACCGTTCCCTCTGCAGCTGGCAATATACCCTTCCGAGGGCATGCAGCTGTGGGTTCGATCATGGGATGCCAGTTGACTTGGGCTGTCAGGTGGACTCCTCTCGCTTGCTGGTAGTCAGCATTTCCGAGAGCAGTCTCTGAGGAAAACTAAATAATTCTGTATGGAACTCAATCCAGAGGGTGAGCAAGAAATCCCAAGAGCATCTTTTTCACCCTGCTGCACCCTGACCTTTCCCCAGTATTATATGCCCGAGACCAGAGAAAGGCGACTCCACGTGTAAAAGAGAAATGAAACTCAGCTTAAAGTTATTCTCTGCTGTGGGTGTCTTTGGGTTTATTTAAATTACCAACCTCTTCTCTGATGCTTTATTCTAGTTAGGATGGCAGTGATTTTCTTTCAAAGTGCTAACTTCATTCCAAAATTAAAGGACAGTCACATCTAGCTACCCATTTTCCCAGCTAGACTTATCCTGCCCAACTAGATGGAGTTTCCTGCTTTTCCCAGATAAGGCATGTAATTACTTGGTAGAATTGAAATACGATTTGTTTAATTTAATTTATGATTATAGGCTTTTCGTAACTACAGAAATTTAACATCTCACATATAATAAAGACTGTATCCTCACAATACCCGTACAAAAGACCCTGTATTATGGGTACAGAATGGAGGTATAAGGGATTTGTGTAGAGGTGATATTCTAAGAATCAGAAGCCTGACTTTTTTATACAGAAAACTGACCAAACCTGAGCTTATTGCATTGGGGTAGCAGCACGTCCACCTTCATAAACCTTTTTGAGAGAAAGGATGTATTACATTTAGCTCAGCACTGCACTAATGCAGTCATAAGGCTTTTAGTCAGCTCAAAATGCTCAGAGGTAAAATTGCACCTCTATTTTAGGTAGAATCATAGGATTAGGGCATAATTCAGGTTGGAAGGGACTTTGGGAGGTCTTTGGTCCAATTACTTGATGAGAGTGGTGGAGTCAGCTATGAGCTGAGAGTAGGTTACTCAGGGCTTTATCCTGCTGGGTCTCGAAAACCTCAAAGGCTGAACACTGACAGCTTCTCTGGACAGCATGTTCCAGTGCCTGACAGTCAAAACCTCTCTTTTCCCAGTTTGTGTCCATTGCCTCTTCTCCTCCTGCCTCACTGCTGTGAAGAGCCCAGCTTGGACTTCTAGATAACTTCCTTGTAGAAACTTGTATTTCAGCTTAATATTAATTTATAAAATTAGTAATATATATTGCAAATTAAGCAAAAGTGCTGATACTAATTGAAATATTACTGATGCATTTACACAAATCTCTTAGTCAAAACCATGCATCGAGTGTCTGAAAAACAGAAATTGAAGCTCTATGTCTTGATTCCCAGTTGTGTGCCTTAGCTATTAATCAATTTTACTACATTGGCAATAGCTTGTATTGCAATGTCGTATACGGTTAGCTTTTGCTTTTCTTAGACTATCGCAAGATGGAGCCTCCACTAAGAAAGTTTTTCTTTTTGCTTCTATCCACTTTTTTCTCCCCCTTTTTTTTTTTTGTTCTTTTGTGGTTTTATTCCATTTTGAAATCTCCCCAATTCTGCCTCCTTCTTAAAGAGTTTTTCAGGAACAATTAATAACACTTGCTCTCTTTTTATGTTATTTGGTTCCTCTGTTTTCTGCCTCAGGACACCATTTTAAAATTTAACCCAGGATGCCTGTTCCTTTATTCTGATCACTTTTTTTTTTTAAATGTTGCCTTGATCTATATTACACGCTCCTTTGCTCTTCTCTCAATATTTTAGTAATGATTGGTTATAAACATGACTCTCAATTACAATTTTTTTTTTGTTTTCCACTTGAAGGTGAGACATATATTTTTGGTTTATCACCTTTACAAAGTGAATCCTCAGTGGAAAAGTTTTAACTTAGGTCTAGTTTAAAACTCAATGTTGAAATGAGCAATGCAGATCATATTATACAATGTCCCTGTTATTGATTAAAATTTCACTAACAGATTTATGCAAACATCTTTAAGAATGATTATGACTGAAAGAATTAAATAAAATTCTTTTTGTTCTTGTATAGAATAGCCTGTTTAGCCTAGAGAAGAGGAGGCTTAGGAGGGATCCTACAATTTATATAAATAAATTTGTATAAATGAAAACAGGGTACAAAGAAGACAGAGCCAGGCCCTTTTCAGTGGTTCCCGGTGACAGGACCAGAGGCAATGGGCACAAACTGAAATACAGGATGTCTCCTCTGAACATCAGAAAACACTTTTTCAGTGTGAGGGTGACTGAGCACCAGCACAGGTTGCCCAGGAAAGTTGTGGAGTCTCCATTCTTGGAGATATTCAAAAGCCATCTGGACATGGTCTTGAGCAACCTGCTCCAGGTGGCCCTGCTTAAGTAGGGTGGTTGGACTGGGTGACCTCCAGAGGTCCCTTCCAAATTCAACTATTTGGGAGGGGTGGGGTGGAGGGGAATCTAATGATAAGTGTCTGAGATTATCAGTTAAATAATAATGCCTATGTGTCAGACTTTGGTCCCTTCTTTATATGCATTTCCTCAAATTTCAGATGGTATTGTCATTTCTTGATACTTCTAACTGTCAAAAAAAATTGTTGATAATTCTATTGAATAAAAATGCTAATGAAATCAGATTATGTTTTACTTGTGATTTTCTGGAATTTCTAAACAGTGAAATTACTTCACTTACTATTCCCCAGTGGAATTGCTGAATGTCATGCGTGTAGCCCTTAAATTATTGGTACAGAAGACTTGCAATGTGCAGCAGTTGTAGTTAAAGTTATGTGTGGATAACACACATAGAAAGGGAAGACTATGAAACATTGTTCTCCTTTGGCAAAGATTTTTAACATGAGTCCTTTCCCTTGTATTTTATTGGAATACTTATTTTCTAAGATTCATATTTTTAAGGAGGTACAGACAAGAATTGCCCGAGACTGGGTGATATACATGAACACATTTTACCAGTCATTGATTCCTAACACTTTGTTTAACCTGCTTTGTTACCTATAATTTTATTACAATGGCATGTAACTTTGGTCATCTTTGTCTGTACAAGGAACACTTGGGCATCAGGGGTTTTCTGTACTATGTGCACATACACCTGTGATCATGCTGTCCTGTTAAATCAAACTTAGTACATCAGTCACAGCTGCTAATGTATCCCTTTCCAATCCCTCTGTTTATCTTTAGAGGGCAGATAAGTATCTGTATAGCTGGTCATCCATAATCCTTCAGATTAAGAGTTATGAAAAGATATTTCTGTAATCTATGTAAGTCATGAGTTTTGGAATGTATCATTTTTATTGCATGTATCACTGTAATAAAAACAGTAGATAAATAACATTCATTTAAAATCCTTTTCCTATTAAAAATATACTTATTTTTATATTTATAAAATCCTGTTTTATTCCCTATGCTTCTGTCTGGATTTGCTTGAATAAAAACACAGTTAATCAAGAATATCATACTGTCAACAACTGGCAATATTAAAGGACAATCATTTCAGTTATGAATCTCACATGTGACTGTAAAAGTTAAAAACTCAAAGAAAACATCTCTCACTAGTTATTTATAAAATCATTGAAAGTATGGTATTCCCAAACATCTTGTAAACTTCTGCACAAGCACACTTCTACTGAAGATATTTTCATGTATATTACCAGTACACAATGTAATGGAATTTCAAACACTGGTGGTTTTAGAGTTGTTACCTGATTTTCTTTGGAAAGATTTTATCAATGAACAAAGATCCCTGCCATCAGAACTTTACCTGCAATTTCTTATGGGAGTATCGTCACCATAATATACAAGCACTAAACAGCTTGGGATGGTTTTCATCATCATGATACTCCTTCCTAGGAAAGGAAGATGATCTCCTTGTTACTGCTAAGAAACTGAGACATGAAGTAAGGGTGCAATTCAGTGTCCTAACCATGGACACTTAGTGGGATTTGCAGTGCTCCAAGGTATCTGGCACATCTGCCTGGGGCTGGAGGGTGAAACGCAGGAGCTACAGGAGACAAGTAAAGAAGCGGCTGGAGCCCAGGTGGGACACGGCAGGTCATCTCAACATCACTAGACACCCATGTCTGGGTAACTGAATTGGGTCCTAAATATGACAGTGCTGTAGAGGCAGCTGAATGAAGCCATATCACAATCCTGCCTCTAGTCGATAGGTTGTCCCTTCCTGAAACTTATGTCTTTATATGTAATTCTGCCTTTGTAAGTAGCCTTGCTGAGGCCACTGGTTTTAGGATCATTAACATGATGTACTAAACTAAGTAGGAAAGTACAGCTAAACAGGATGGTGGAACGGTTTCTTTCCCTTTTCTGCAGGATTTGGAAGCATAGGGTTAACTCTATTGTTATGTGAAAAATCTCAGCTTTAAAGATCCCTATGCAAATATTTCTGCATGGCATAAATACATATTTGCACAAGGATTTGGAACACTATCTCTTTCATCAAACATTATTCTTCTGAATATTCACAGAAAGCAAACAGAAGAGATTGTGAATACTCGCCAGCCCAGATTTACTACATGTAACTGAAGAAGTATTAGTGAATATGGTATTTTTTGCAGTAATCATGCAGATGTTGAAGTCTTTGGGGTAACTAGGTCTCTCTTTGCTAGTCATCTCTCACCATTCTTGTTCCCTAAAAAACTCCAACACAGATGCCTCCTTACCTCTCTATCCAAGTTTCCGTTCAAAGGCGAACAATGCGTGCACAGAGTAACAGCAGAACATTTGCTGTTTGCAAGGGTGGTGACCAGGGTACACATCTGAGTGGGATATGTGTCCCAGGAATGGGACACACTGTCTAATACATGAACCCCACAAATTAGAGCCAAAGAAACTCTGACACTTAATTTCTCGGTGAACCTAAACGCTACGGACAGCCTGCTCCAAGGAGATCTTCCACAGATCTCTTTAGCTTCTGTATTCGTGCTTGCAGCTTGCGTCTCTTGTCAGGTAGTGAACCTGTTACACCTGCCCAAACTTTGTTCTGCATAGTACATATTTTTTCTTCAGAGCATCTGTTTCTCCTTATGTATTATTCAAAAGGAGTGGAAATCTTAAAAAAATGTTTTAAAACATATCAATGTTAGTTTCTTTCATATTTTTTTTTCCTGTGTTTTTCGGTGTTGGTTTTTTGTTGTTTTATTTTTCTTTCTCCTGTGTTTTGTCTTCAGCAGAAAGGCCTTGATTTCCTTCAGTTTCACTCTGAAATTATGTCTCTTCTAGTATATGTATATTTCTAAAATATCAGATTTCCCTTCTGGGCTAAACCTGATGTGTACATGGACATCTCAAAAATAAATCCTTAGCAAGCAGGAAGAAGCCTGTAACCTTTTTAATACATGCACTCCAGGAGATTTGCAAAAAGTATTTTTGCAGAATCGTACTTCACCTGTAGGCCACTGGGATAACATTCCCTGTTTTGTGTTGTATCAGTTTGGGTTTGATAACATTGATTCAGAATTTAAACTGTTTCTTCTTTAATCTGTACAGAGAAGTCCAGGAAAACATTAAATACTAAATGTCACTCAAGTGTTTCCGGAGCGACATTTCATCAGTACTGTGATTTTAAAGTCCCGTGGCAATGATAGTTGAGATGTCCTGACTAAGAATTCCCAAATACATTTCAGACTTGCATGAATGATCACAAGCCTTTAAAGATATTTTCATTTGACTTCTGATCTATATTTGGCAGATTTAAAAATAACACTAATAGCTATGAGAGTGAGCTTTCTCTAATTATGCTTTCAGAACAATCCAACATATTCACTGTCAATCAGTTGCTCATTTAAACCTGGTGGTAAACCCTTTCCTACTATTGCCCATAATAATTAGTGTACTTCCATGGAGAGACATTTTTATTGTTTTTAACAGAGCTTTGTGATACATCCTTATAGAATCTAGAAAAAAACTATAGACATTTTACTGGGGTTTTACAATCCAAAATAAAAGCAGGTTACTGCAGATGCTTGACAAAGGACCCATTAAACAAGTCAATCACATATCTGTGTCAGAGCTGTCGAATGTCCTAAGTGAATATATGTATTCATATATAGTCCTGCTAGGGATATATCAGAAAGAATTGATCCACTGTGATTACTTATCCACCTCTAAAGTGGCTGGAACAAAAAATGGTTCCTTTAGAATCAGATATTTTGGATTGGCTTTTTATGTATGATATTGCCAGTCAGGTCAGAAACCTATGCCTCGGTGGACTGTCTAGTTAAGCTAGCCATTTCTGGGGCTAATGTCTAATAGCTAGGACTGTAGCAGGCTGGTCTACCCCGGTAAATACCACCCAAATCAGAGACATGCCAACCCTATCTCATGGGACGGGACATAAAAATGAGACTGAGTATTTTCCAGGCCTAGCCTGGTACTGTAAATTGTTGGGTATGATGTCTGAGTCAGCAGAGATAGAGAAGGAAGCAGCAAGCAGCATGAAAAAAGATTTTGAGGGTCAGGGAGCTTTGTCAGTCAGGGAAATTTGATTGCTTAATCCACCAGGATGCGAGATACTTACTTTTTCTTGTAATTCCTGTTGAGAGAAGAAAGAATCTTGTTATCAGAACTAAGGACTGACCTGTTGCTATGTGATAATTCTATAGGCTATCAAATAAGCACCTTAATCTAAAAAGAATAGTGTGATGGAGGACAAGAGATCTAAAGACAGTGAGATTTCAGGGTAGGCAAAAGGGTCCCAAGGGAGACATTAACAAAAAGTGAATATGTAATTGGAAGGAAAATACACATGGAAAGTAATTTGGGAACAAGGCGGTATTTGAATACTACAAAAGAATGGTATGGACAGGGCAGATAGATCACTGAAGGCAAAAGGGGCAAACTGGTGGGGCAGGGGAATGAAAGAATCTGAGGAATTTCTTGTGTTCCTCCTGATAAAACAATAGTACAATGTGAGGAGAGATGCAGAGATGAGAGAGGTTTTGGCATTTTTTTTTGTTGCATTTTTTTTTTTAATTATTTATTTTTCACAAAGACAACTGCAAAATATTTTGTTTAGAAGCTATGCTCGATGCTAACCAGGTTCTCAAAGTAAATCCTGTAAATGTCCTAACAAAGTCAGCTAATGCAATGACAAAAAGATGGCAATGTGACAGGATAATTTTAACATTGTATTTACAGGGTAATTATATTTGAATCCTCTGCTTTTTTTTTTTTCTCATTGCATATTGGAAAGGTATACTATAATCACTAATGTGGCTTTAGCTTGTTTTTTAAAGAAAAAACCCTTAAACAATCAAGTGACTGTGAGTCACCACAGATGGTTTTCTGTTCCTTTCATGACAATGCTCTACAGTGTGGTTCCAAAACCTTTTAAGTCCAAGAAGTCTTTGTTTTGGAAACATGCCAGGCAAGCCAAGTGTTATGAGTATTATTTTAGAGCAATAGCGAATGCAGGTTTAAAAAATAAAGAAATAAATAGCCCAGGGAAACTCAAAATAAGTCTATATACTCTACAAACACATTCCTCATCTAGGTAGTCATGCATGCCATTTTTCCTAGTCACCACAAAACATTCAAACACTTTTTCTTATTTGTACTTGTTTTGTATTGTGAGTTTTGGTATTTAACATATCTATCCTGTTTTGTGTTCTTCAAAGCAGTGAGAAGAAAAATCTATAGCATAACACTATTCCAAATGACAAATTTCAGATTTTGACAACAGTGGAATTTGTTAAACTGTTAAGTCCACAAGGGTCTGTACAGTTGGAGTCAAAGAAAACTAGCTATTGAGTTTTTAATTAAGACAGTAAGAGAGAAATCTGAGAGAAAGAAGCTATACCATCGATAAATCTATGGTGGTGAAATTACTCTGTCATGTTTGTCCTTGACAATGGACTTAATAGAAAGGGACAGACTCTTCCAGATGTAGGGTGGGATTCACCTTCTCTAACACAGGTGCCATAGAGCTTTAAATAAAAACCAATTTTCCCTGGCTCCCTTTGATATCTGAAAAGAAAGAGAGATCTCCACATGATGCTTTATTATAGAAAACTACCGTGTGATGAGATAACCTGCCCTTCACATCCGATGATTATACAACAAACATAAACCTAATCTCAAACAGATGTCTAACGTAAGGTCAGATAAACTTCTCTCAGACATTAGTGGGCAGGAAAGTGTAACTTCTGCAGCACAGGTAAGGAAAGCAATGATGAATGGCAAAAATATGTATTTTCCGTAAGAAAAAATGCTTAAAACTCTAGTGCGGGTTACTTTGAAATTCATCTCCAAGGTCCGTGAAAGATATATTAATTGGATTTCCACTGGTCAAGTTGCAAACCAAGTGTTTTAAGCTTTTAGTAGCCTTCTTTCTTTTCACAAAAGTAGATGGCTATTTGGGTGTAAACTTCCCATCAAACTTTTCTTTTTTTTAAATAAATACAAAAATTGACATAAACACTGCTTGTGAGATAATAACTACATTCAAGATTTGTAAAAGCAGTTGAGGGAAGAATAACTGCAAGGAGTAATCATTCTCTGGTAGGTGAGAATGGACTTGTCAGTCATGGTAGCTGTTGATTCTGTGGGAAAGGATTTCATGAGGGCAAGAAAGGGAAAGAGTTTGCCTACATCAGACTCTTGCCGTTTAGTAGGCTTTTAGTGCCTACATGCTGACACAGGCAATGGCTGTGTCAGCCTCTGAGAATGAATGCACACTTGCAAACACGGGCAAACACATGCTAAAGGGAAGCATGCAAAAATGCAAACAGACATTTTTCCTCACTCTGAGGCAAAAAAAAAAACAACCCACAGAAGCAAAGCTAACAATGACAATCAGCTTCATTCTTGTATTTAATTTACTTTTGCTTTAAACCTTATTCTAAGTAACAGTATTTTCTTTGATTGTTCAAGAACATGGCTTGGCCTAATTGCATTTTTAGTTCTAAGTGGTAAGTAGCCATTTAAACCCTTTCAAGGACATAGTATTTGACCTACTCAGAGGTGCTTAGTAATTATCAAAGCACAAAACCCTGATTTTTAAAGGACATGTGAAAGCATCCCTTTCTCTTTGTTAAATAAATGTTATAGGACAGCAGACTTCCAAGAGACATATCTAAGAGTTATAACCAATATTCTCTTTGAATATCTAGTGTTTATCCTCTGCAAACAGGCAATTTAAGAGTTGTATTGAACTACAAAGATTGTGTTTGAGCCCTTTACAAGGACTAATTTACAAATCAGTAGCATGCCAGTAATTTTAAATTTCTCTGAGTATCATGTGGTAGAATTCCAGCTTTTAAGTATAAATTTTGTACTGCAAATGCACCTTTAGAAGTCACATTTCCTGAATAAAACCACAATCTTAATTCTGTTTTGGAGAGGCTGGAATACATGAAGACAGAAAGACTAACAACTGCTATTTGGCTGGTCTGGACAAAAACAAAATGATAATTCAATGACAAGACTGATTAAAATGGACAGGAATTAACAACTCCTAGTTCCTATTCTTCAGTCCAATTCTGATATTACCGAGATTATTCAGTCACGTAATTGTGGCTCTTAGTAAGAATGTAAATTAAATATTTGTTCTCAGAGAAGGACTGTCTTTGTTGTAAAAAGCTTGAGAAGCTTCAGAAATAGGCTACATGGCAAATTACTCTGGAAACTCCAATCTGAAACTTTAAGTGCTTTAACAATGTTATAGGCAAGCTTACAACAAATCAGTGAGGTTTCCAAAAACCCTAGTCTCTCTACCCTTAGCATAAATTGGTGAAATAGATCTAAAAAATTACATGGATTTCCTCAAATTAGCATTTTCTGACTAAAATAAATTCAATTTTTAAAATCCTCAGCTAGTTGTAGTTAAGCCAGACCTCATATTTTCCTTTGCTGTTTCCCCAGCCTCAGACAGGTTGATGCACAGTATGCAAGTTTTTCAAAAATTTATCTTGTAGCCACACAATTAAAAAAGAAAAAAAAGGAAAAGAAAAAAAGGTGATTCCCAGTTAATGTGATAATGCTTACAGAAACCAATTTCTTCACATTTGTTGTTAATAGACCATATATTGTCTGCATCTGTCTGATTAAGTTCACACAGATGTAGATACAACCATGGTGAAAGGAGTGTGGAAGAACAGAACAATATTAAATTTATTCTAAGAGCAAATCACTCTTTGATCCTTCACCAGAAGCTAGCCTATTGAAATTCACATCTCATCACAAAAATGTCCCTCAGACTTACGGATTGTTATTTTAAAT
>VYZM01017772.1:815-86186 GCA_013398915.1 Dromas ardeola
ATGAGTTATAACAAAAACTTTTTTGTGTAGTTATTAGACAGCTTCTTCTCTACTTCTCAAATTAAAGATCCTAATGGATGTAATGAGTATTTATAGCTTAAACAATAAAAGCGCATAACCTCTGGAATCAATGTAATTAAGGAAAATCAATAATAATAGCAAAATCTCAATATGTCAGCATTTATCTGGTAGCAGGGCCAGTGTCCACCACACAGCACATCTTCAAGATCAAATAGAATTTTTTTTCTGTGCTTATGGTATGGTGTCCATTTTTTTGGCAAGTGGTTATAGGGTAAAATGAAAACCATGCTATGGTACTGTAAATGTATATATTCGGTGAGAATAACATTATGACTTTTGATGCTGCCCTCCTGGTCTTGTGCTGCATTTAGCATATTAAAACTGTGCAAGAGTATAAGATCTGTACTGAGTGAGGGAAGTCAAAGGTCTATGTAGCTCTCTTTCTGAACATAACTTTTTATCATAGTTTATCTTTTTAAGAAAGCTGGAACAATATGGTTTTAAATACTTCAGCAGTCTTAGTGTTTTCTGTTAGTTTTTCATCCCTGTGCAGTAGTGGACTTTGTTTTCTTGCTCCATTTCTACTGTTAATGAAGTTAGAGAATGTTTTTATACAGAGCTTTTTGGACTTGCCTTGCTGTATCTCACTTTGTGTCCTGGTCTTTTTTGTTTATTTATTTCTTTCTATTCTGCATAGTCCACTTATTACCTTTTGCAATCTGGTACACTTTTCATGTTCTGTACCATTTCCTACTGTGTTTTAGGCCATTGAATTGCTCAAATGCTCACAATTTCACCAAGTTTGTCTCTTACTAAAATTAGAATACTTCTTTCATACTGGGATAAATTGTACTTGAGTCCTAAATATTTTTTCAATTATCTTGAATGTCTTTCCTCTTTACAGTTCTTTCTACGCTNNTCTTTACAGTTCTTTCTACGCTATCTAACCCTGCAGTTCACTGAAATTATTGGTCTTGAAAGTAGGTCTTTGTCTTTATTTTACTTTTCTCTGCCTTTACCTTCTTAAAACTTCTTAACCAATACATGTCCCCTTTCACTATTCCATTCTTTCCTGTAGGTCATAATCAGACCCCAGCTAACCTTTCTATGCATAATTTCTCCTAGTCTTTCTGCTTAACGAAGCTATTTGGTGAGGTTTCCATTAGTTGACTAAGACTTCTTATTCCTCCTGTTTATTTCCTGTAAGTCTTGCATTAGCGCACGCGTGTGTCTTGGACTGACCTGCTGTTTTCTGTTTTGGCCATCATGTGATTCCTGGAAAGAAAACCATCCGAGTGCCTGACTCCTTCTGGTAGTTCCTAGAGTTTCGTGTCATTCTATATGATTATGCAATTGGTAGAGGCTAGGAAAAAAGGATAGATTTGGGAGTTCTCATTTTTCATGATGAATAATTGAAGTAACCTAATTGAAATAGATAAAAATGAAATTGCATGTTGTTATTTTTTTAGAGGCAAGAAAAACTGACAGCAGTGTAAGCATTGTCATCTAGAGGTAGCTCTGTTCTAAGTAGCAAATTCATCCCTTCTCCCTCTTGTGTCTCCTACAATGGCTTTTGTGTAACAAGATCAGGGGTCAAGTTGAATCAATTATCACCCACTTTTTGTCCATTCCTTAAATACTTCTTAGTCACTTGCTCTGAAAAGGAAGTCAAGAGGCAAATAGCTGAATTTATTCCTAGATGCCATGTAACAATTGAAGGGTAAATCCTTTGCTCATATTTTAATCTTTTCTCAGTCCTTTACCACAAGACAGCACTATGGTTATTCTCTGAGTCATAGTTATTTTAGATGAATAGTGCTCAAATAGGATATAAAAATAACACTCTGGGAGATAATGAGGTAATCGGAAAAAGTTAATGCAATGCACTTGAAACAAGTGATCCACAAAATTTGGACAAAATTGTTTCTTAACATGAGTCGTGTAACTCATCAGACTGCTAAGTATCTAGGTTTCCTTTGAAACATCTTCAGTATTTACTAAAATAAAATTATTACACTTTTAACTAACACGTGTGCATCATTATTATAATACAGATCTAGCAAAGTAAATTCAGCTGGCCGGTTGCAGGGCAGAATAACAAAGCATCTTGTATTTATCGCCTACGCGGGTTTTTAATGTATCTGCTAAGTAAGGTTGTCTCAAGTTTTCAACAAGAAGGTATGATGAGAAGAGGCTGAGAGATACGCCCCGGAAAAATGCTTTCTTCCATAACACTGTCAACATGCACTCCCAATGAACACCAAAATAAATAGTTTTATGAAACCTTTCAATTTTTTAATAAGTCAAAATACACTTTTCTGACAGTATAATTGCTTTTCATAGTGGGCCTTAAATCTGCACCACTATAAAAGAATAATGCTACAGTAGATCATTTGTGAAAACTTAATGAAAACTGAGTTAGTGAACCTCGGAGTCAGTAGACCTTGAAATTCACTTTCAAAAACTAATTTGCAGTAAATGTATGAGAAACATATTTAGACATGATAAACTTTCAGTCCTCTGTTAGCTGGGTACAGAAGTTTATCTTGATTAACTATTTTTTCTTTTAATTAATCATTCATGTAGGTAGCCAAGATGATGTGAGTTACACTTCCATTAGTGACATTCATCCAACAAGAGCAAAATTATTTCTTTATTCTTAGCTTGCATAAATAATGTAATGTGCCAAATCATGGTATTTCTTTGGTAGCCTTCGCTTTGTGTATCTTATCTATCACTGAAGATCCATGGGCTATTTTGATTATAATTAGAGCAAGTGAAAAAATATAAACTCTGTTGACAAACAATAACTATTTAAAAGCTCTAAGCATCAATGTTATGTGAACATAAATGCTTCACATTACTATCAGTGTGTATAAGAAATTGTAACAAACACAGTCAAGAGATCTTTCACACTTTTGCTTCAACCTTCTGCTTCCTCTGTGTAATTTATGTGGATACAAGTTGGTAGCAACAGTTTAGCCCCGGTGCTGAAGGGAAATGGGAAGGGAGTTGCACTGATCTTGATGGGAGATCCATGATAAAGAATAGCATGTGATTTGATGATGCCAATCTATTTTCTAATAAATAAGAACAGATTAGCCCAGAAATGTTTGTGCTCATGGGTTCTGCAGTAACGCACCCTTTTAAATGAGCTTCCTACCTTAGAAAGTGAATGGTATTTTACTTAAAACCATTGTGAAATGTGCAATTCCAACTCTTTTATCTCGATTTTTTAGAGCACAAGGAAAAATACTGTAGCCTGGAGATGTTTGGCCTTCTGGCACCTGGGCAGAAGTCTTCTGTGTTTCCTTCTAACTGTTAATTCCTCAGTTCTTTCCAGGACTTGCATCAGTTGCCCCTGCAAATTGCAAAACATGGCATGAAGGTTTTGCTGGTGTCAGTTTGATTTCTCTCTTGTTCATTGTGAACAGGTTACAGATGGGTTATATGGGTTTTAACACCATAAAGTCACTGTTCTTGGAATAAGAATTACGTTTAAAAGGTACCAGCCTGATTAGCTATTTATTTCGGCTTTCAAGATCTCTTTTGTAGCACATGAAAGAATTTAAGCTCAAAAGACACTGGGAACTCCAGGTTTACAGTCCAATAGATTTCCATGGCAAACTCTCTGTGCATTATTTTTCTCAATAGCTTTTCTAAATGTAGGAAGGTGCAATCATTGGATTACCAAAGAGAGAAAGAGAAGGATGGCACAGATATGTTAGTTCTGTTACAACAAAATCCAGTTCAGTTTAGCTTGGCTCACTGATAGACATGATTAGATTTTGTTTTATTATCTGATCCATTGCAAAGCTTTCACTTCTGGTAATAATAAATAATGGTGAACAGCTACACAGACATTGTCATCAATAACTCAGCGCTGCTTGAAGATGAATAATATATACTTAGCCTGATTTTAAAGATGGAGTAAATAAGATGAATGCCTTTCCCATGGTCACAACGGAAGATAGTATAAAGACTAAGTTGTTTCTCAGACCCATTCTTCATCCACAAAGTCTTCATGAATTTCTTGGTTAAAGCTGAAATATGCTCTAACGTACTCTGGCATATCCAGATGCAACAGGTAATTTTCTGTTCTGCTGTAATTCCATGCATCTGGATCAGTTAACTTGAAATCTACTGGTAGCACCTAAACTTTTGATGACCATCTTCTACTTAATACTGTTTCTTAAATTTCTACTTGGATATTTGTTTTTGAATGCAACTGACAGTTCTTCCATTAGTCAATGTAGTAATGCACTCAGATCAATGAGTGCCTTGTGTCCCTGTCTCATTACAGTGCTGGGAGAGTGGTTTGTAGCCCAGTGGTCCACTCCTGCTCCCGTTGAAGTTAGTGAAAAAATTCCCTTGTGCTGACAGGCAGCAAGACTGGATCACTGGGTCCAGGCCCACAAAATATATTAATAAGTTTACCTTAAAAGTAAGGTTTCTCCTACCTATTGCCTCCTGCCTTTAAGGAGGTGAATGGCAGCTAGTTTACTGAAACGAAATTGAACCATCACTGAAGAAAGTGCTTTAATATTTACACAGATAAAGCATTACAGGTGCTTTGTAATAAACAAGAAAAAAACCGCAGGTGCACAGAAATACATTACTGGCCAAATCATTCAAGAGTTCAGTATTTCTTTCTCTTTCTTAATTGGATAGATAATGCCCTAGTGTGTTTGGTATTGTTTCACTTCTCTCTATCAGTCCCTTAAAAATACTGAGACGAGGTTATTGCAGAACTCCAGATTTGCCCAGCTTTGTAGTCCAAATGGAAATCATTTAATGGGAGTGCTTTTCCAATCATTGTTCTTTAATTGGCTCAAGTGGAAATAAATGACACATGTCAGTTGCAGTCTTTGTAAAACACTTCAATGTAAGGTATGACAGGGTGATAAAGTGTGTATTATTGAGCAGGATATGTTTTAAATATTAGGTATGAGCAGGAGACTACAGTGGCATCCCTTCGTGGGCTGCCGTGGAACTTTCCTGTCAGCCTTCGCCCACTGGTGCTCACAATTACCAGTATGAATTTTGTCCTACAAACTTCTTTCTTATTTTCTTAACGATTAGTAAAATAATTTAAAAAAAAATTGTTAAGCTTTTTTTTTTTGTTTACCTTAAGAAAGGAAAAAGGGAGGTTAGCACAGTATGTCATTAAATGTGCTTGTAGCTACGAATATTGAGACAGCACGTCATAAATATATGTACCACTCACTGAAACATCAAGAACCCTTCAAGTTTTACACAGCTGAAGACATTCCAGTGGCCTTCTGTTTCCCATCACTTGCACTTGGGTGGTTGCTGCTGCACACAGCAGGAGTCTTGTGTGTGAATCCTAGGAAAGAACCAGCCCTTGACCTCGGTGTTCTTGGCTTCTAGAAGCATGGGGAAGAAAACACCTTCCCGGCACGCACACAATAAAACAAATTCAAAAAGCAATGGAGTTAAAATAACATCTCTTATCAATTTCATCTATGTAAACATAGATTCAAAATAAAAAATAAAAAATTGTTTAGTTATTTGGTCACCAATACATCACAGCAAAGAAATGGGATTATATGCTTAATCAAAGAGATATTTGCTGTCATGAGCAGGGGTAAACTGCAAATTGTGAGGTGAAAGAATGAATTTTTTTCTATGAGGAATATTGGTTGGCACCTTCCTTGGTGGCACAGGGGAGGGATAATGCAAAATATATTGATTTTTAATCTTTTTCGTTTTAAAAAGAGCAACAATCCTGGCATTTGTACAGCACCATTAAATTGCAGTTGCAGAGCTTATCAAACAGTTGAATATGCAAAGCATCATTTTCTGGCTACCTGCTTCTGCTTTCTCAAGTTCAGAGTTATTGACAAGCCTCCTGAAGTACAGGGCATTTTCACTGGTTTCTTTGACACATAATACTGACACATCCTGGGAATCCTTCTGGACAGTATCAGCCGCAACATGCAAAGCTGGCCTTTAGCTGGTTTCTCTTGCTATTTGACCTGGGATTTAAAACCTTTATATGTGGCATATCTCTGATTCAGAGTAAGAGACCCGGGTAGCACTCAGTGCGACTAGCAATCGGGAGGAAAGCAGTTTCCTGAGAAGCAATGCGTGCACTTGGATCCAAATTATGTCAGTGTGATTCTGGATATAAAAAACTTTCAGTCCTAACTTAAGCTGTCTGAATCATCTTTCCAGATCCAGGAGCCTAGTTTGCAGGTGTGGAAATTAAGCAGCTTGGTTCTTAAAATAGGATGTGTGAATATGGCCTAAGTGCCTTAAAGGCAACTCATTTTTGTTCATCACTGCTAATTGCTAAGTGAATTTCAAGGTTCTTCATTGTGTTAATTACAGGATACTAAGAAATCCCGGAATGAATCTCTGTGAATTCAGAGAGCATTGCTATCACTATACGCCTCGGTCTTTAATTATGATAAAATTACAATGGGATTGCCTAATTTTAAAACTTCATTTTTTAAGGGGGAAGAAAATAGAGCAGGCTCCTGTCCCTTATGCAGCAGCAAAGAAAGCTATTACTGTATTGCCAGTATTACCAGCCTGACTCATCCTTCAGATGATCAGCTTCATTACAGATGAGGACAGATGAATCCAGTGTGGGGGTGGTGTTTGGCTCACATAAGAGTCCCACACCTCTGCAATCGTCTTCTCTCCATGGCCTACATCCACTGATGTACATAAATGTATGGCTAACTCATATTTCAGGATTAGTCCTGTTGAAGTGGGAAAACACAACATTTCTCAGTTTTGTCTGCTGCAAGAACTAGACATTGAAGAACAGTTTTGGAAGGCGATCTGCTTTGCATTAGGATGGACGGAATTATAAATTTTGATTGCTGTGGTGAAGACGTTTCCAAGAATTCACAGAAATGTTCTGCGGCCATCATTTCCTGCAGGCACGTGAACAAACAGAATCAAGTAAGGTAAATAAAATGCTGACCAGCGATATTACTGACATTGCGAATTCCCTTCCAAGTCTTTCAGGGACCTTTCATGTATAGAAAGTCTCAGCTACATTTCTCAGTAAGTCTGTAGCCCTGTGGGTCAATTAAAATTATGTCATTAAGTTAATGTGGCAAAGAAAAAGGATCACTGCAAGATAAAGCAAATTCTAGCATATTCCGTGATAATAATGAGGCCAGATCTTTATTCCCTGTTTTGAGCAGCTGAGTAATAAACCTTGTTGAGACTTTGCTTGATTGATAGATGGCTTCTATCCAGTGACTCCAGATAAGGCAGTAGGGAAAAAGCAGCACAAAAACAAAAGGGAAAAAAATAAAACTGATCTCAGGCTGTTATGGTCTGATGGCTCAACGTGCTACTTCGTGTCTGCCAGCATATTGATTCTTTGCATTTGATAGCACTAAACTGGCACTTTTACCAACCAAAAGGCTCAGGAATGACAGAGCAGAGGGAGTCAGTGCCTAGTTTCTGTAGCTTCGAGGCAAACAAATAGCACGGCAATGATTTACTTTTGATAGGGATAAAAGAAACGGGTGAAGTTGACCGTTGGTTACTAACCTCCTGTTTTACAGGAAAACCTTTGAATGATTTTCTGCTTATTGTTGTTATTCAGCTCTACAGAGATATTATAATGCAGAATGAACTTATGGGCTTCTCTGTATGAGTGTTATCAGCAAGTTTACCAGATGTGTGTGTGTGTGTGCAGTGTTGCTAGGGCAGAGAGAAGTGTTGTAAAACAGTATTTTCATATAAGAATAAAAGACAATTGGTGATATATTCTGCACAAACTAGTGACTCTGTTTGAAAGGACAAAGACTGTGGGACAACAATGACTAATGGTTTACTGAGTACACTTCACAAATAATTTACAGGAAGAATCTTGTTCAAAGTTCTACATGATTAATTTAGATCCAGTCTCCCTATATATACAAACTCCTCTTCATATCAGTAGGTGTCCTGTGCATGGAGAGAGTACACGGTATTACTTAGAGGATCTGCCATGTAAATTGCACTTTTTTTTATATTCAGTGATTAATATGAGTGAAACTCTTGAATCGCTTTATTTTGATTTGTATTGGGTTGTTTTTGTATGATTTTAATTGGATGAATGTTGCTCGGAAAAATATGTTTCAATGACTTATACTATAAACTGTGCTGTATTGTTTACAAGGGGTCATTCCTATTCCTGGTTTTAAAAGGAAATGCCTTTATCCTCCAATTACGCATCATGATTAACATTCACGCTAAAGATCTCTGAATTTTTCCCAGCTTTCCCCATGAATAGTTTGCTGCTTAGAAATGTATTATACTCTTGGATGTGTACTTGTGGAAGATGTAATCAGGGCAGAGATACATACACATCTGAAAAAAAACCCATTCAGACAACATTCCTCAGATGCTGCAAATAGTCAGATTTTACTATAAATGAGCAATACCTAGCAGTGTGCAGGGAGTAATGTGGGAACATTACAGAAGGCTGTATTTCCTGTGTGTGGGTTAGTTAAAGATTTAATCCTTTATGTAAGATGAAAGGCACTGTAGGTTTCTGAAAGGGTATATGCATTCACTGAGCCAGAGAATAATTATAGCACAGTGAGTTATAAAATTGATGTTTCTATGTTCAGTTTCATTGTCTTGTTGTAGCCTGTGTCTTAATGGATTAATTAGCCCTCCATTAGTGTGTTTACTCTGGGAGGTGGAGTAGTACCTGCTTGCATTTATCTGATTTGTTTTTTAACTCTTTTATGAAACTTGTTTTTTATGCAATCATTTGATTGTGAAATTTCCATTTTCTAAATGGATAAAAAGTGAGGGGAATAGGTATGTCACAGTATTTCAGATTGGATCTGTTCAGAAGTCAGATTTTTGTAGAGTTGCCGATGAGGATATTTAAAGATTAACTTGTATTTTATAATAAGGAATTGATATATGTAAATTGGTTTACATTTTTGTGACAAATGCTGCCTTTGTTTGTCTTGCCACATTCATTCTCTCACTGACTCAGTCACCTAATGTTGCTTAAAATGACCAGCTGCTGGGTTTCATGGTGTTGATCTCAGCAAGTTGGTATCTGATGTTTCAGTCTGTTTCTGCCTTGGAAACCTTTGAGGACTTCGGATCTTGTTGAGGTGATTGCTCTGTCCCCTTTGTCAGTACTTCCAGGAGAAATACCATCAGAGTGAAATTATCAAAGCAGCTGTCTGAGTATTGATTCAACAAATATAGCCAAGGCTTTAAATGAGCTGTAAGAGTAGCAGATCTAAAAGGCTTGAGCATTGGTCTGCTTATACAGCAGCACTATCTCCACTCCTTTTTCGTATAAGTATGCTTCATTAAAAGGTGCAAAGAATTCTAACCCCATTCCAGTTTCTTCTGACTGATTTCCTGCATTTCTTTGTACCTGCTCTTTCTGTTCCTTATTTCTGGCTGCTGGTTATATTTAGTGTTGATGTCAAAGCCAGTCTGTGAATCCTACAGCAACTAAAATTTCCTTTCCTATATGGGATGAAATAAAGACTCACAATAAGCTTTTGCTGTACCAGTTGCTCGAAACCAGCTCTAGATTTTCTGCACACGGTTCTAACACGCTGCACTACAACTTTAATAATATTGACATTAATTTTGTAGATTTCAGTTGCGTGCTAAAACGAGAGGTTTGATGTGAAACTAGATCATGTAAGGGCTGATTACACAAGGGGAAGCACAGATTGCTTTTACAAGCTTTCATTTCTGCCAGAGAGCGAATCTTCTCTACTTGCTATAACGTGAGGGGCAGCACGACTTGTCCTGTAGACAGGTGATGTCCACAACATGGTTTACCACGTGACTGTTAGAGCATAGATGAGTGATGCCTTTTGCACTTTTCAAGGCACTCTTTGGAGTCCCCTCGTGGGACTCCTGGAACTTTTCCTTCCTTCTTTGCACGTCCCACCATTTCGCAGATACAACCAGTGCACAGTGTGAAGGAGACTATAATGTATTTGATTTAATCACGTATCAATATTCCTCCTTTAAAATAAGCAGCCTGTTGATAAAGAAAGACGCATACATTCCATTATTTCTTTAAATAACAAGAATGAACTCTTCAGCACAAGTGAAAGCAGACCATATGCCTTCCCTTTGGGTATCCCTTGGCACTGAGGTTCTGGCATCACACTCCTTCGTGTAGAAGCCAGCAAAAGATGTTTAATGGCTTTCAGACTCCGAAATGAGTTCTGCGTCCATGTGTGTCCCTCTCCAGTTGTCTGAGGAGATGAGCTTGAATTACAGCTCAGCCACTGCTGCCAAGCACTCTCCATTATTCCAGCAGACCAGGTTGCCAAGCAGGATTTATGGTCCTTTTAACTCAATATCAGGCGATGGAGCGGCATTGTGTGATACAGACTGTATACCAGAGATTCTTATCAATGGAACAGGACTCTCTAAAATCAGGGAGATAATCAAGTCTGTAACTATCACATTGGTAATTGGCACCACTCAGAACATAGTTAAACATAAAAATACAAACTAGGAACGCAGAAGAAATGACTTCGTTTTCGCTGTAAATTAATGCACTATGCAGATCATACAAATTGATTTCGCATTAAGATTTTCTAACCTCCTTCCTTGCCCTCTGTCCGTGAAGTTTTGAATATGCCTGCAATACAGTAGCTTGTGATTGGGTACAATCTTGATAATTACAACTGAATATTATTTTTAATCAGTTGTGATCTGAGGGAAAGCAGGGTTGTCTGTTGCTAATAGCGATGAAGCTCTGAATATATTAAGCTTTATTTTTCATTCCTATGAACAAAGAGATAGTTATGCTATAGAAGTAAACATTTACATTCAGATCTAAAAGAACAATTGGTTTCTGCTGTGATATTCATATTTTAAGACTCAGTTAGCATGAACCAGAAGTCTATCTTTCCAGTTATTTATAGCCAGAAAAAAAAAAAAAGCAAATCATTTTAGAGTGGTCTACATATATTTGCAGAAAAGATAAGCTATATAACTGCCTATGCTGTTGTATCTCTACTAATTTGAATATAATGAGCAAACTCTCACCTCGCAAAGATTGGGTCCTGGGGGTTAACATATTAGCTCTTTATCTCCAGTGCTATAAAAAATGTCATTGCCATGCAGCTAATTATATTAAATAGTTACAGATATAAAATACATTGGAATAGTTGTTTAATAGGCAGAAAAAATAAATGGCATTGCAGCTATAGTTTCCTTGGTTCTGTTTTTCCAAAATGTTACTCATTTCTAAGATTTTTTTGAACGCCCTTGCCAGTGATACAAATAGCACTGTTGACCTTTAGTGTAAGCTCAAAAACAACAGCTGTAAAACACAGGTAAATTAGAACATGGCTTATGTCAGTATGATTACAGTATCTTTGTACAACCCGATAAAAATAAGAAAAAATAAAACCAAGAACAACATTTGCTTTTTACTGTTCACCATAAAGTATTCAAGTATTCAAGCAAATTATTCTTTTGTGATAAATAACTGCTGGTGGATTTTACTGAGTGTTGGACTCAGCTTCAAATAGCAGCTTATTCAGTGAATCCTTTAAAAATCTATTTCTTTCCCTGTGTCTGTGCTAGAGACAAGCTCCGATACCTTTTATGTTATATACGAATCTGCTCAGATTTTTGGTAAAACTTCCTTTTAACTGCATATCTTGTCCTGACTATCATGAATACATGTATGTTTTTCCTCTTCTGTTTCATCTTGTTGCTTGAGAACAAAGGCACTGCATTTAGGTTACGAGGCAATCTAACTAATGGCTAAATTAGTGGTATTCAGAGGATACCAACTAAAGCTAAATTTGTATTGATGTTTACAGTTTCCATTAGATTTCTGGATGGCTAAAGAAACCAATTATTAAGCTGAAATAATGAGACCTGATATTCTTGTGTTATTCTGCCATCTCAGACTGTGCTGAGAGAAGCACTATAGAAGTCATCCCAAGTTATGAAAAAAAAATCCATGGAAAATACGCTCCCAACTGTACTAAACTCTTAGATAAATAAAACATGACTTGAGCAAACCTATACTGGAAGCTCAACTGCTTTCTCACAGCAGCATCAGTCTTCATAGCGTACTTGTGGTTTGCCAGTAACTCCATTTTAAAATCTGTTCCTTTGGTTAGCTTTAGCTGGATTTAATAACCTGCAAAGAAAGACCTTTTTTTCTTCACTATATTACGAAGGGCCTCAGAGCTGCTTCTTTCTGGCTGCATCATTCCCCACACCAGTGATGAGTTAGCATCTGTTAGGTTCAATTAGATGTTTCCTACCACGTCTGTAGGGCGTGGGCACCTTGGACAATTTCTGGGAAGCACCTTTGTCCTTCCTAAATTGGATCCATTTGATTTATTTGTTGGTATTTTTATTTGAAGCAATAGAAAAATGAGGTTATGGTAGTGTACGATGGGGCTGAAAATGAATGTTTTTCCTGAGGAGGTATTTTTGGGATTTTCCTGTTTGGAGGAAGCAGGATTTGTTCCTCTATGGCAGCGCTTCCTGGAGACGTGGGCCTTCATTTCTGAGTTCCACATCGCCATTTTAGTCTTTTAAGCCAGCTTTAATTTCCCTTTCACAGAGTTTTAGTGAGCTAAGGATGCCATATTAATTGTGATTGTGAATTAATTGAATAATTGTGAATTAATATTAATTGTGAACAGGCTGAGATTATATGACCTGCCTGTAGATTTTGGAAAGCAATATGAATTTCTGCCTGGTGGTTTTCTTCTTGTTCCTCCTCTGTCTTCCAGCACGTGGAGTGCAACTGCCTGGGGCACCTGCGAGTGCCTGAAGGACAGGCGTTCAGTACAGGGGCACCACAGGGGATGGGATCATCTGCTGGGACCTCTCTCCGTCCTGGTGCTGATTCACTGGCAGAAATCCTTGTGCAAGAGGATTCCCATCCGCACCACGGGCAGATCTGTGGGAACAATTAGGCCTGTGGAGATCTCTGGCTTTGTGCACACTATTCATTGTGCTCCTTTGACTTAAAGGCTGCTTTGGTTTGTGTAATTTTACAAGCTACTGAAGCAGGACCTATTGATATTTAAAAAATAATTAAAACAGTCAGAGTATTGAGTATTAAAATGCTGCCTTTATGCAGTATCTACTTTTCATATTACAGCGTAAGATTTTCACTCTACTTTTGCTATTATGAATCCATTACATGTAAATGAATGAATACTATTGTTAATAACCATTTACAGCATACAGTGTAACAGCTCCAAAGGAGCTATTAGAGTTTACTGTATGCTGTGAATATATATGAAGAACAATACACAGACCTCAGCTAAACTGTAATGAGTGCATTGACATAACATCAGCTCTGAAAAGAATCTAAGACCCCATAGCATGTGAATGGCAAAACAAAGGAATTCAAAGTCCAGACTCCTCTTCTTTAAATCACCCAGCTACGGTGTTTTGTGATGGGTATCATTACTGGTAACAGTTCTGCAGCCTTGCTTGTAATGGGGTATACAATGATTACCTCTTGTACTGCGGATGCCAATGTTTTAGTTCAGTGTCACCTGCTGTGGTGCTGGGATAGCCCTCGCATGTGGGTTATCTCGCATATCAGCATGCAGTGTGTATGGAGAGGCTCATAACTTTACCTGTCTGATTTGGAGTATTTTAGGTAGAATACAGTCCAGGTTTTGTGTAGGTAGGGGCACTTGTGCCAGCAGGGTGTTACGAGAAAACGTTCGCTACATACGTGGGCATGCCTCTGTGTTAATGTTAGAGTTTTGGCAACACCTTCAATACAGATGCAGATTTGAGTAAGTGCAAACATGCAATAGGTTTAATCCAAACCGCTGCAATATACATTTCTTCTGCTCCTAATACAAATCTGGAGATCATTTTTTCAGACGTAGGATACGTTTTGCCTCATTGCTAACTTGATTCTAACACTCCTGTGACAAACTCTATGGTCTGCTGCCTCGTCACCAGTGCGGTAGGGGACTGCTCAGAGGGAACTCAACAAGGGCTCACAAATTGCTGCAATTGCTACATCCATTAGGCTGGCCAAGGATTTTCAGTTCCTACTTTTTCAATTATATTTTGTGTTTTAGTTTATTGCTTTTGATTGTAGCTTTAATCTGTTCTGGAGGAAATGTACTGAAATTCTTCATGTTCATTGACCACACTTAGAAATTAGTGGAAATTGAAACCTAAATGGCTGTCTAAGTTTGGTGCTAATATTGATACCCTTGGCTTTTTATTTTCATTTTTAGAGCTTTTCTTCCTGGTGATATTCTACTGACTTCCCAAAATATGAACCAGATTACTGCTAGCTGCCACAGAGCTGCATGAGGAAGGTCACTGAGGTCATCCTTTAATTTTAGTTTCTTCTGAGCCAGCTGTAGCTCCTGAAACTTTCCGGAGAGCCAGGAGTGCTCTCTAACAAGCAATCCTTGTGATGCTTGCTTTTCTGAAATGCAGGTGGAAGGTAAGGTAGAAAGCAAAGTTTTGATCTTTGGAGTCCCGACACAATTCTCAAAATGTAGACAGCTCCACAGGGTAATGCTGGCTGGAGCTTTCGTACTGTCCACAGCTGTGTGTCCTGCAGAACACTGTCCTGAGCTCTAGTGGCTCAGTGAAGTCAATGGCAAAATTACATTTGAAGTTTTAAGTAGAAATTATTTTCCATCGCATGGAAAAGTTGAAATTCTCTCTCTTGTGAAGTCAGAACGTGAATTTAACTGTTTAAGCCAATGAAAGGAAAATATAAAAGCCCATTGGAAGCAAAAAACCAAAACCAACAAAACCAAACCCAAATATCCCTCTGGTGCCAGGGATTAACTTCTTCAGGGCAGAACGTGAGTGAAACAGAGCAGCCCCACAGCCAAGTTCTTGGCACAGGCAAAACCACACTTTTCAGTTTGGGTGTTGATTGAAAAGGAAAAGGTAAAAAATGTGCAGACAGAAACTTGCCATTTTAGGCATTTATTTTTACTTATAAAAAAATAAATAAAAATAACAATAATTTATTCTTATTGATACTTCCCATTTTCTGGGAGGTATCAATAAAACATTAAGTAGTAAATTCATGGTAAATCTGTTCTATGTGTTTTCCTCAGACATATTGAAGGAGACAATTTAAAACTTCTCCTCTCTTTAGTATATATTTCTGATGGAAAGGTATATGCCCATACCTTCATGCAGTGTTCGTAAAGTTAACCTTTTTGACATGCACTTAAGGATCGGCAGTCAAGAGCACTGTTAAAGACCAACAGCATTATGGAATAGTGTTGCCTCTGTGGCCTTTCCACCACTGTTAGCATTGTACTGTGCTGTACCCACAGAGTTTTAATGAATAGGCTGCCTGACAACATCAGAAAATCAACACCTTAAAACTTATATTCTATAGGTTCTCATCTCTAATCCAAAACTTGTGGACTGTTATTTTAATATCTGTTTTGTAAGCACGTTTCCTTTAATTAGGTCCTGTGCACTTCTTAGATTTGTTACGTTGCCAATATTAAACTGTTTTCTGTATGGCAAGCAGATTCCAAGGCAGATGTCCAATCCTTTTGGATTTTGCTTACTGATTGTAACAAATTTATTACTTCTTTCATGCAAACATAGAGCTAAATTCTTTTGTTGAGCAACAGACCTACACTGAGTGTCTGTAAAACCCCATCAACACAGCAGGAGCTCAGAAGTGTTAGTGGTAACAACTTCCTCTGTATGTCATTTCCATGCATTTTACTTCAAGTTTCTATTTTTTCTCTCTTCCATGTCTTTGGCCAAGAATTTGGCTCTAGCTTAAACTTCACTTTGTTATATGCACTTTGTTCAAAAAGGCTCAAGGAAAATTGTTCAGGAGGCTTCTCAGACAAACTGAATACCCAAGCCACTCAGTTTAGAGTGTAAATCAAGTCTATATTTGTAGAGAGTTAGAACTAGCAAAGGGAAGAGGTAGCGTATGAGAGGACTGGATTAACTTGGAGAGTAGTGTTTCAACAGATTTACTTTTAGATACAGCAAAGATATACTTAAATATATTAAGATCTGTGATTTCTTTCTGACATAGGGACTGATGTAAAGAATTGTAATAGATGCTTGACATACTCAGACCCAGGCTTCGTTTGTTTCAGATCCCAAACAACTCAGTTATGCACAGTGAAAGAGGAAAATGAGGTTAGGCAGGAAGCATCAGACTCTTGATTGTTATTCTGTTATCTTTCAGCAAGAACTTTAAAAAGGAATAAGCTGAGAATAAGTTCCTGATTCTATTTGAAGTTAGTGTCATCTTAAGAGATAGGTTCCCAGAGGTCCAGGCTGTACGTCTGCAACTTGACGGAGTCTCCATAGACCCATTAGCCATTGTCAGCTGTTTGTATTATATCTGGTTTTCCATATTATAAGGTCACGTTCTATGTCCATTATAAAAGGCATGGTAGACAAACTTCCTGAACTATTTTTGAAGGAATCTGCGACTTTTCTAAATAGCTAGAACCATTGTGAAAATCAGCTACGATTTATACCTTATTTACGCTTCATAAGTCTGTACGGATTGTCAGACTAACTGCACATCCACGGGGTGATTCCCAATGTATGTGCAGTGATTTGACTGGCTGTGTTCCAGGCTGGACAGGCTCCAGAGCAGCACAGTTCCCAGGGCCACCACACTCCTTAGCACTGACCGTGCTGGAAGGGTTTATTGTGGAAAAACACACAAATTCAATGAGCCTGCTTGAATGCATGTAGTTGCTCATGGGGTGAGCGTTCGTAACGGTGGGACTGTACTGAGCCCAGTCAGGTTGTGTTGCTGGCAGGCAGTTAACTTCCCAAAAGAAATGAAAAAGAAATGTGTCATTTTGGCCATTCTGTGTGTTGTTTGTATGTACTGGAAAGGAGGACAAAGCACATGCTTTTAACAGCTAACAGGAAGAGTATTTGTTTGTTTTCGCTTTGTCCCTATTAAAACAGTCTCAACATGCCAGAGCTGAGAACCTTTAATTTATCACTTTCCTGTGCTTGGGGCTTTATTGCATTCATTGCTTAAGCTAATGCAGGTGGTCGTGCCTTGCTTTGCAGCTGGTTTTGCTGTTACTGATGGTTGCAGTTTACGTTTTTTTGCTCTGCCCTTATTTCTTAGGCACAGAAAGTGTTGCTTCTGTTTATTTCATTTGCATTTATCAGTTCTTTACCATTTTATTGCCACTTCTCTGCTGTGACTCTAAAGCAAGAACAATATTTATTCCCTCTGCCCAGCAAGCTTTAAAACTGATTCTCTGTGTTACAATTGTTCTTTGTTTCTTTATAATGCGGCATCATCTATTGTTTACAGTGTATTTACAAGCAGCAGAGACTTGATGCCTTTAAGAATGAAATGCCTTCGTTCTTTCTAAAAGTCTCCTTATGTTTTTGTAAAGCACTAAGTATCCCGGTGGTGTTAAAGAAAAGGAACATGATTATGAGCATGATGGAGAGGAAGAAAACTGTCAATCTAAAAATGGTTCCTCTTACTCAGCAAATCCTCTCTCTGTATTCTGAATCATCGTCTGATGGTAGTGACACAGAAAGCCTCTAGTAATCTCTATCATACCTGTGAGTACTGCAGAGTCAATATAACTCTGAGAGCATAAGCTGGATTTTACTTTGACTCACACATTTTGGTATCTACAGCTTCAATCGGGAAAGAAACTTATGCATGTAGGTAGCAACTTTAATTATCAGTTAAATGATTTAGGGGCTCAGTTTTATTTTCAGACATGATTTAGGTGCCTGAGGAACGAAAATCTCTTGTCATTTTCACATCAGTGGGATTTTACAGAGTTTTTCTTTGAAGACAGTGATCATATTCATATGGTGAACGTATGTTGTTTACAAATAACACGTGTAGGGTTGAGGCCAGGTATCCCCATAACACAAATTATGTAGCGGACATTAACAGTGGACATTATGGTATAGATTCATGTTAAATTACATCGAATAAAGTAATAAAAAGTTCCAGCCATTCTCATACAAATACATGAAGGGTAAAATTAAAATTTTACTGAAAATAATATGCTAATATGGAAATTAAGGTCATAAAATGAAAGGGAATATGGAGAAACAAAACAATCAATTTGATATTAATTTTTTTTAATACTAAAAGTTACATCTTGAAGACTCAAAGGGCTTTTCAGAGACGGAATGTGAGCTGCTTGCATTTTCATGAGGCCAACTTTAAAATAATGTCCTTCCTGATTAGCACAGTGAGCATCATTGCATTTAATTGGGTAATGACCTCTGCTTAGTGAATGTTATAAACTAGAGTGAAATTTGAAAAGAGGTACAATAGCAAGCTGCAGTAATCATGTTTCTATTGGTATTGCCAATTGAAGATCATGAATGATAAACATTAAACCACAACATGTAAACAGTTTTTTCCCTGCAGAATTTAGGCTCAGACTGATCACTTGTCTCTCTTAATATGATTTGTCCTGGCTATTGAAAACAAGGACTCCTCCCTCCCCCGATATCTCTTCTAATGTAATTAGCATCTAGTCAATAATGTTCAGCATTTCATTTTACCGCTTTAATTAACAAATTCAATTTGTTCAAACCGCTGTGAAAACAAATTAAAAGCCCAGTGAATAAAAACCTCTAGTGCCAGAGATGTGTCTAAGGTGTTCACCGACTCTTCCTCTATTAAAAGACCATCTTTTGTACTTTTGTTCCCCTGTGAAAATGACTGGGATGTTCAAAACTTATTCTGATTCTTGTTCCACTGGAGCAAGTTCACATTCATTGTGGCGGGGTTTATCTGGATTTTTAATACTGAAAGAGATGGTTTCACACCCAAAATCCCAAGTTCAAGGAACAAAGCAAGGCTTTCTCGTCACGCTGCGTAAGCTGTGAATGTTGAGCATTTACTTTTAAGCCTTTCCAAAGGTTCGTTGTTGCTTTTCTCCGCAGTCCGCACCAACAAGTTGCAAGAGGTTTTTTTGGTGTAAATGCAGCAGTGTCTGTACTCGCCACAGCCGCCTCTGTAGTGGCCAGGACAAAGCTGTTGCATTCTGCTTTAGCTTTTAAAAAGTGGAGTCTCATGAGGCTGCAGCACCGGGTACTCATGCCGGTCTCATACCTCTCCCGTCCACCACCTGCTGGGCCTAGGAAACCACCGAGGCTGCGAAGACCTCTGTGTCTAATATTATCATGCTTTCATTTTATTTTTTCCCCCGTTTTCTTTTGTAGATGAGAACATTTACTGTACAAACATTGGCAGAGCTCTGGAAAGGTTGAAACAATACAGATCGGGTTTAATAACTACTGTAAATGTCCCGCAAACTCGGTCAACAGACCGGTGTGTATTTATATGCACGATAAACACAAACACACGCAACCCCCGTGCGGCTGTTTGGAGGTCGGCCTTCCCTTCCCGAAGAAGGTCACTGGCGACTGTGGGCTTTCTGCCAACATGCAGCATTTAGTTTTGCAATATTCATGCGATGGGTTTTTAATATTTACAGCTTTAGATTTGACACAGCTCTCCTCACGTATTCTGATTGCTTTGGCTTTTTCCGAGACCTTCCTAAGGTGGCGGTTCGAGAAACACATTTAAGAGAGTAAATGTTTAGCTACTGGGCAGTGCCGGGGTTGGAAATGGAGGCTGCTGAGGTGAGCGTCGCACCTCCGCCAGCCAGAGGGGCCTCAAGGAAAATCAGTTGGTTGAGATTTGTTTTGCAGATCGATGTGGAAGCAGTGGACTATGCACGCTGCGACGTTATGTGCAACAACAGTTTAGGTTGTGAGTTTTCCCTCAGCTGGGCATCTAGGTTGAGTGTCTCTCCTTTATCTATCTGTGTATAACCTGTCTAACTGCAACATCAATCAGATGTCTTTAAGAAATACAGCTAAAATTGGCTGGTGAGTACAGTGGTGTGGAGAAGACTGACAGATTAGAGAGGATTTTTACATCTACTCACTTCTTCAGGAAGCCAGGCTGAAAAAGACCTCAATTTGCTTCCATTCGTAGTGTCCTGTAGATGACTTGCCACATCTCAGTTTGAGAATGTGAAGCCTGTACTACTCCGTTGAGTTCAATTCCATTTTTAAGTGCTCCGAAGTTCACGAAAGTGCACGTGAACATTGCATTTGAAATTTTTTTAATATGATCACTTCTAAGAGTGATCTAGTATTAGTTACACTGTACCTGTTTCATCACTGTGCAAGAAAAATGGTAGTATTTACTTCAAGCTGAAGTACTGGAGGAAGTAAACAACTAAAACCTGAGATCTTACGATGAATGAGAATATGAATTGAAAAGCATGATCATGTATTAATGTAAACAAACGGACGCACGAGCTTTCTGAGATTCTCAAATGGGAGTGTTTAGCAAATTAGTGTTCGTATTGTCCGCTCTAATTTCTCTGCAGTGGAGTCACCAATCCCTATCTTTCATTAAAAATGTCATTATAATAGTTAGTGACAGATAGTGGTGGTGTTGCCTGAGCAAATCTGTGTCTAAAACGATTGCATCTCTGCTCAGATATGTATAGCTCATGTCTGTCTGTCTCTCTCTCTCGGTTTCTTTTCTTTTCTCTTCTCTTTTTTTTTTTCCAAATGTAACTGCATGCCAAATGGTATAAATTATCCAACCATCTGTCCCCCTTCTTCAAAACCCTGAGGGAAAATAGATCTGAAGTGTAGCTCATTTTCACCAAAAATGCCAGTTGTAATAGATCCTCACTTTTGCATCCACTCAGCTTGTAACTGGCGGGAAATCCCATAGCCTTAAACTTTTTGGTAGCTAACTCAGACCCTTTAATTAGCAGGTGGCCAGTTTTGCCTCTGCTCAGAAATGGCAGCAGCTCCTGGACCTTCTGGGTTTTTCTTTCACCTCTGACCAGTAGAGGAGCTCCCCCTGCCTGTTACGTCTACAGCGTTTTTAAGAAGCGGCTGAACTGATCGCATTTTCCTGATATTTTCTTTGAGACTTAAATAATTTCATCTAATTATATATCCCCCCCTTAATTTTCTATCTTGTAAAATAATAATAAGGAAACTGATTTTGCCGCCTGAGTCAATTTGCAAATCAAGCAGCCTCTACGTTATTTCCCTGTCTGCTGAGTTTCTGCGCTGGGTATCGCTGTCTCGCGTATATGTTTCCCCCACTCTGTCTTTCTGACTTGTCAGCTGAAGCTGAAATGCTAATTGAAATCGAATCGTCTTGTCAGTGTGTTGCCACTGTGCTGCTTTCCCTCCGGTATGCTTAGCTGGTGTGTTCCCTAACCGGGAGTTAGAAGCCTTTATGTTGAAGGATCAAAAGGGCAGGTGAGATACTCTTCTTTCTTACCGCGGCTATCACATGGTGCAATGAACCAAACTTGTTGAACCTTGTGGTCCTGTGAAAACTTACTCTACTGGGGGCATCCTCCAAAGTCGTGTCTATAAATCAATCTCCTGCTTAACTGCTTCTAAATACGGAAAAAAGGCATAAGCAAAGGCAGATGATGCTGGGACAGCTCTGAAGTCCTGGAAATATCTTCTTTTTAGCTTGAGTTGTTATTAAATAGGGAAATCAACAGCTATGCTTCCACATTGCTCTCTAACATGTTGCGTGCTCTTCTGATTTGAAGAGATAAAGAGAATCAGATCTGAGATTAGGAGAGCTTCAAATGCAAAGATCCTTCAAAGATACCTAGCCCTGGTGGCATGATGGGATGGTTTATATATTATAATTACAGCTCTATGACTGAGGTGAAATGAAGTACATAGTCTTCCATACCTCATATATAAAAGCCTTTTATCTTTTGAAGGGATCCATATGACTCTTATACCAGTCTTCAAAATCTATAGAAGGTTGAAATGTGTCCATATTACATTTCGGAGCTCACATTATACTTCTTGTATCGCTTCAGGAAGAAGGTAAAGCAAATAATTTATTTCCATGCATTAGTAATAGCACTCATATTAGATGAGGGCTGTTTCTACTGGGATTGTAGCCAATATTTCCTCATTGTTGTGTTAATTTTATGTAGCAGAACATGAATAGTACAGCAATAGCAGTACACTCCCAGAATTTGCTGTGGTTAGTAAGATC
This sequence comes from Dromas ardeola, assembly GCA_013398915.1. Lineage (NCBI taxonomy): Eukaryota > Metazoa > Chordata > Aves > Charadriiformes > Dromadidae > Dromas > Dromas ardeola. The sequence continues at coordinate 22,864 of VYZM01017772.1, forward strand.
TGGCCTGGCTGAACTCAATGGTCTTAACGAACCACGTAATTCTGGCTTGTCCCCAGGATGTGCATCCCAGACAGAGTTTTCATCAGTTTGAAGCTCACCTGTTCACATTCCTGCATGACTACATTTATGCCCACAGTCAAGTGAAGTATTATTGCGGTTGTGCACAGGAATGCGTACTTAGATATGTTTTGAATTTCACTTCTGTTAAATTGACACTGCGATAGGAATCCAGTCATGATAAACTCTCCATATAAGCAGGCATAGAGAAATTCATATGCTTTTTGGTATGTGAACCTCTGGTATCCTTTGAAAATATTTCCTTTGACTCTGTACAAAGTAGGTTAGCTGGAACTGTTTACCTTGCTACAGAAAGAATTTACAGATAGCAATTTTTAGTAAAACTGTGGTCTTTGAGCTTATCTCAGTGTGACAGCTCTTCCATTTCAGACAGATTAAGATCATTTCCAAAGTACGCTGGATTGGTGGCAATCCAAGCGTATGTCATTAGGCAAAAATGAAGGGTAGATATTGAAAGATGTATTTTAGCACTCAGGTATTTGATGTTCTTTTCCAAAGGGTCTGGTTCTGAAATAAATTTTATATATTAACTAAGCACGCATAGTTATTCTGTTAGCAGAACTGTTTAACCCTGGTATCCTGTAGATCTGTATCATGTGTCCACTAACACCACTGTGATAACCCCAGTTCTTCCCCTCTCCCCAAAACGTGCTCTGTGAGATCACCTGGACAGAAGAAAATAAAAAATGGCTTGTGTTGAGTTTTATGTTCATGATGGCTATCAGGTATTATTGCCAAACAAAAGATCTGGAAAATGTAGAACTTGATGTCAGAGGGACACTATGTTGCATCTTTACCTTCACTAGCCTCCAGATTTCAGGAGGAAATTACCAATTATTGAGACTTAAGTTCATTCAAATGTCACTGACCACCAGGTTCAAAAGCAATTTCATATGATCTGGAGTATACTGACTTATAGTTTTTCCTTGCTTCCACAGAAGGCCAGCATTTCCTCCAAAGACTGTATTTAAAGCTTTCTCAAAGTGTTAGTCTAGCAAGACGTGTAGAATCTGTTTGCCTTCAGTTTGCTATCTGTAAAACACAGATAATGGTACACCTCAAAGGTGTATTGTCAAGCTTAATCCATTAATTTTTATAAAGTTACTTTCAGCTTTTGAGAGAGAAGGCACTAAAATAATGCAAAGTATTATTCATACTATTATTATTTTATGAGTCATGCCAAGACGTTTCTTCCTCTTCATAAGAATTCCAATAAGATCTCATTTCTTTATTGCACAGAGATGATGCTTTTAAGTTTTCATATTTCCTCAGGAGCAAACTACAATTGTTGAAGTGGTCAATACATTTTTGAGAAACTTGTTCAATGTCCAATTACTTTTTTGTTCTTAACTGTGTTGATATATAACTCTAATCTGACAGACGCCCAAAGATTGATACCTTCCAATTACCTGTGTTTTGTAATGTCAGCTTGATAATTTTGCATTTCTACAAGCTCAGGTTAATAACCACTATGCTGAAGCTGAATAATTTATGATTTTTTTGGTCTTCCAACTTTGTAGAGATCCGTAATAACACATTTCAAAAAAAAGAGAACTGATTACCTCTAATTGCTGTTTTATGAAGGTATCCATTCTAATAACTTCAACCTGGGTACAAACTGACACAACAGGCATGTTAAATAGATAAACAAGGACAGATGAGGGGTTGTACGGGCAAGATGATAATTCTAAACCAAATGTATGAGCATAAATGCAGAAATCTTAGCTTTCTGCTTGCCTAACCAGTGCCAGATTGGAGTGACTTGTAGCTATCACTCAGAGGCAGAGGAAGGTGTTAAGAACATGTTTAAATGAGAAGATGATGGCAGCTCTACAAATTTTGACAGTCAGTTTGTCTGAGGCACAAGTTCCTTGCTCTTTGTTCTTCACCAGTTCCCGAAGGGCTTGATTTTCAGAAGTGCTGAGCACTTGCAGCTTCTATTGACTTCAAGTGGAGTTTTAAGTGTTCTGCACTTGTGAAAATCATGCCCAACTGGATTAGCACAAAGAGGTTTTTCTTTCAACATCAGCCAGAAATCTCTTTTCTTCCTACCTGACTTTTCCAGCAAAACAGTTACTGTTTCCTAACAGGCAAAATTGTATTATTCTATTATGTATTTCAGTTCCTCGGTGTCTTAGTGAATATGTGTTGGACTTTATTATGTGTTTGTACCATTTCTCACAGAGTCAAAGAAATAAGAGATGGAAAAGACCTGCTAGGTCAGCTACTCCATGTCTCCAGTAGTACAGCATTGTTCCTTTCAATATGTTTTCTTGTGTTTTGTCCCTCCTAAACACTGGAGACATCCTCGTTTGAGATTGTAGTGACAAAGACTGCACAACAGTTTATCTTTCTTTCAGAAATAATACACACATTTGGAAAGAAAAGAAAGCAGAATATTTTTAATCCTCCCTCCAAATTGAGGAAAGTATTCCTGTTATTCTACAGGCAGCCCTCCTTTTCATATCACCATCAGAGGCAGCTGCTGTCATTAGAAATAGTGGTTTAAATGCAGGATTCTTTGCAGATTATAATTTGATTTTAAGAAATAGGATCTTTGTCTTTCGTTATTTCTGCTCTTTTGCTGTATCATGGCCTCTCTGTCTCTCATGATTTCTGGACGCTTCTCTACTTTGGCATGTGACCAGGGATGCAAAATACCCTAAAGAATACATTCAAAAATGTGTTTTAGTTCCACGTTCAAATATATCTTTGGCCACCCTGTTCCGGAGAAGTCATTGCAGTAGACATAATGGGCCATAATTCTGCCATTAAATCCAGGCTGATGATAGGAAGAAGTGTAGTCATTCCAGTAATAAAACTGACTGCCCAGTACAATATAGGCTTTCTCCCTCCCCCATCTGCATTAAATATAATTATTGGAAGAACAATCTCTGGATACATTTCAATAAAATACTTTCCCATAGTACTTTTTTCTAGGGCAAAATAATTTGTTGTTTGTTTTAAAAGCCCTTATAAAAACAGCTGTCTTGAAATTTTTGTTATTTACGTGATGAATCTCTCTAAAGTTTTCTCATAGGAAGATAATATTCGTGTTCCTTAAATTTTCATTGTTATACCTATTTAACATATAGTACCTGAAGATTTTTGCTTTTATTATTATTAAAATGACTGACTAAAAACTGAAGGAGGAAGGTAACCTTTAATTTATACTCCTGCTCAAGAAGAGGTCTTTTTATAGTTACATTCAGGTCATTTTTTTTTTCCCCGTGGATCATCTATACTATTAAATGGGGTTTTATTCCAATTTAGGAGACACTTCGTCTTTAAACCTGTACTTACATTAACTTTTGTACATGGTTGCCCAGGCAACAATGTAATTGCATGAAACAATGGCATTCTCCTATGTACCATTTATGGCAAGTTTGCATTTGAAAAAACTTCTTGTCTTACCATCAAAGCAGAATTTGTAACCTTCTGACAGCTGAAGGAATGTTCAGGGGCCTTGATTCATATTCATTTTCCCTTGTAATTTTAATGGGTACCGTCACCTTTCATTTTCAGGGTATTTCTTTTTTCCCCCTATGATAGTTACTGTTTTACATGAAAATTCTAGAGAAGGCAGTAGAAACTGATTAAAAAATAGCTCCAAGAAAAGGCTGCAAGTACCATTCTTCCAGCTTGTAGCCTGTGAAATTGCCACTGTTTAATTGATCTTCTATAAGCTTATCTTTCCAGTGAGATGTACCATTATTGTACATTAATCAGTGCCTCCAGACATTATCACTGAGGTAACCAAGAGCTAATCAAGCAAGAATGGAGCTGGCAGACGCCAAGATGTCACGGATGCCTTGCTGTGTACGAAGTCTGTCAGAGTTTCAGCTTCCAAAGGAACCTGTTTTCGCAGGGCTGCAGACTTTGTCTAACCTTGTCATAGCAATGGAAGAAGGGGCAAGAACCCTGAATGTCAAATAGGCGGGCCACGCAGGGAGCCGACGCTCCTGGAATCCTCTAGATGGCAAACAACAAAGTGACACTGTAATAATAATAATAATAAATGATGCTATTTAAGAATAAACAAAATGTTGACATGTTGATTAGTTTTTACTAAATAGCGGTTTCCAAGGGAAGAGACTCAAGCAAAGCAAATTTACAGTGGAAAATATTAAAAATATATTAATCAGTCATTGCAAAGTGCTGCTAGAAATTGCATTCCTGCTTTTTAATTGATCTTATTTTATATACGCTCATATAGAAGAAAAAACTCCACTAAACCTGAATTTTCCTGAATGTTATTTCTGGCAGCTAGATACTATATTGGGAAAATAACAGAATAGAAAAGCAAAAGAAGTGTACCAGATTCATTTAATCAATTTCAATAAAACTATGCTTACTCTTGCAGAAGGATCTGTGGGGCATTTTTCAATTGACAGAATCTGTAATTTGGGATAGAACGGAGTCTAAATTGCGAAGGGAAGCAGCTGAGTCCTTGTGCCATAGGTTCTGTCATGTGAGATGAGTTTCAACTGCTGGCATGTCTGAGCCGCGTCTTTCTTGTTGGCATGTCAGTGCCTTGATGGCATCCTTTGATTATTTCCTCCTACCATCTTGCTGGTGGTAGTAAAGAAGCAACTTCAGCGCTGGCATCAGTGAGGTGAAACTGTACTGGTGCAGGCCTGTTCACCAGTCTGCTGATTACATTCACTTGTAGGATTTACCCAAAAGATATCTGAGGACGTGGGACCTATAAGCGTACCTTAACTGTACCCTTTACTAGATGCACAAATTATTCCATGGACTGAGAACAAGACTTTCCCCTTAAACAGAGGGTGAAAAACAGCCTATGGCTGGTTACCCAGAGCTTTGAAGCTCGGTGATTCTGGTCTCCTTTTCTGCTACCTGAAGAACCAGCCAGGATTTCTCCCCACACATTTGTAACCCACTGATTTTCATGCAACTTCCAGGTGCACTGGAGGAAGAGAATTACTTCTGGCAGATGTAGCAAAGTCACTGACGTACAGTTTGACTTCTGAGGCTTTTTTCTTCAGATTTTGAAAAGTTACTATGTTTTGCATGCTGTATTTTGTTTCCAGTTACCAAGAAATTGTAAATTAAAGAAATACACTGTGAAAGCATTAATAAGCAGATTTTGCATAGTTTTCACTTTGTAATTCCCTGACTTCTGTTGATGTATTCCAAATATAAACAGGTAACAGATCAAAATTTGCCCACTGAATACATATACAGTAAATGTAAAACACTGAACCAAATTGCCTGCTGGCGTACATCCATTGAGAGAAAGGAGTTTTGCCAGAAGGTAGTTTGGCTCATTATAGCTAGTAATTTGATTATTAATAAGTGGAAAAATATTACTAATAGTTGCTAAGCTTTATTGATGACATTCTCAAAACTCTATTACTTCTGTAGAGTGAATCTGTCAGTACTGCCTTACATCTCTCTTAAATTTCAGTGAGGATCATATATTCATGATGGTTTGCAAGACCAAGGTCATTAATGAAGATGTTTTCTGGTGGGTGGGAGGGAAGGTTTGGTTTTGTTTAATTAAAAACCCCTATGAAACAGAAATACTGCAGAGGGATAAATGTTTCCCTTTCTGAATATAAACATCTTGGCATCACCTCACTGTTTATTTTCAAAAACTGCCTAAGTTTTGCTTCCATATTTATCTAACAGCAGGGGATCATTATCCTGTGACAAAGTTCTATTCCACTGACATTATCTCTTAATTAGAATTCATCCTTTTCTAGTTCTACGTAGTCAGCCTGTAGTTCCCACAAGTCCCATAAAGCAATGTACATTTTTGGAGGCAGAGGGAAGAGGGAAGGGCTCGCAGACCATTAAGAGCTGTTTAATAAGCAGCCTGGTGTGGAAAAGGCCGCTTTTATTCTACATGGGCATATCTATGCGGAATTGCTGATGAGGGCCAGCCTCTGCCCTCCCTTACATCATGCCAACTGACTGTAAGTGATGTGCCAGGCCAGGAGGGAGGGCACTGCTACAGTCGAGAAAATAAATTGCTTGTCTTCCTTAGGAGACGAGGAGAGGAATTGGCTTAGGGCTGTAATCACGCTACACTTGGAAGGTAGTGGGGCAGACAGAGGTAAAGAGCAACCTTGTAAGGTGCTCTGCAGCGCGTAGTGAATGTGCGCTGGGATCATAGTCGTGAATGGCATCATTTCTGCTGCTAAGGTCGGTCACGCTAGTCTCCCATGCCTCCTCTTGTAGAGATGAAGGCACTTGCAGCTACTAATGCATCTTTCCCTTCTCTCAGGAAGCGTGAGCAGCATTATTCTGGTAGCCCCTTCACAACAGCAGATAAGCAGCCTGACCCCAGAACTATGTGTTTGGGTGTGTAAAACAAAAAACAATGAAAATAATAATGTAGAGATGTTAAGGCCCTTGCTCGGGGACCTGGACTTTTGGTAATCTATTGCAGTGAGACTTACAGCGTCATTAAAACCATTTTAATGTCTGAGCAGCGAGCACTATGTGAGAATATTAAAGTAGAAATCTCAAATAGATATGAATAGCTCCATTTCCATGTCCTGGGTTTCAGGGGGTATAAATGTGAGCAGTCCTTCCCATTGGTGTTTGGACACAGTACATCTTCTGAACTAATTGGCGTCTCCTACCCAAGGTCTGCCTGCAAAAGTAAGGGAGCTGCATAGCTTGGCAAAGATGGTGGAACATTCAGCAGCCACTATAAAGCATCTTTTCCTTTACATAGCACATTGCAACAAAAATCATAGCAAAGAGACATAAATATAGGAAAAATTAAATAGTTACCCACAGGCTGGCAAGAATAGTGCCTGCTACTGGAATAGTACTCATGTAAAAATACACTGTGAAACTCCTCGCCACCAGGTGTAACAGAGCCCAAACATATAGAAACACTCCCCTAAGATCAGATCCTTGAATGCATATTAAGAAAAGCTAGAGTTCTAATTGCCTGACAAGTTTCAGATAATATTAAAGCATATGCTTCAGCATTAAATTATTTCGTTTTAGGGATTAGGAAGAGACCAAAGGGAGTAACCTTACCTGAACAGCTGTGTAAAGTAAGGCTTTGGGGCTTTTTCGCATTTTCTTCCGAAATACATGCTATTAGACATTGTTAAGGAAAGAACAATGGAAAAGAGTAGTCCATGAGATTCATTAATTGTGGCAATTCCTACGCGGGCATGATTTTTTGAAATGGTTTCCTGATAATGTTTTGCTATGAAGTAGCGCGTGAGGATAAAAGAAAATTCCCTTAAAAGTCCCTAGTCTGTAAATTAGCCCATGTGTAATTTCACTTAGTGTTTTAAAGTGATGTTCCCAGTTCTGCTTTTCACATTATTATCATCTTCACTTACACCCTGTACATTTGTTCAGATGCTCAAAACCTTTCTCTATCCAGAGATGCAAAGAAGAAAAACCGCAAAAGATACAAAAGCCGACTATTAGCAAGTTTATTAAATCCAGGAGGTGGTGTCTAATTGAAAAGTTCGCTAAATTTATTTAATGATGTGGTGCTACTCAGAGCTGTTTTAACTTTATTGTATTGAATTATGCAATATCATACTCCATTGTCAAATGTTTCCTTGACTCTCATTAAGGCTATGATTCATGCTAATATTATATCATTTAGACAGGTTCCTCAAGCAGTGTTTTATTATTATTTGTTAATTTATGAAGCATGGTTTCAGTGTATCGTCATACTTTATAATATTAAGGAAGGATAGAATATTAAACAGCCAAATGCATCCAGATACTCAGGGATAAGTCAGCTTCTGGGAGACAGTGTGTGTAAGGAGACAAAGGAGATATATTACATGCCCCTCAGGAACATCTGACAGTTTTCCTAAGTGGTGTCATTCCTTTTACAGGGGCTCACATTCCTTTCAGTTCTAGCTTGCATTTCAGCAAACTATTGAATTTAGCTCCTTTCTCTAACAAAACTATCTGAAACAGGCATTTTGGCAAAACTTGTGTTGCCAAGGGTGGATTTGCTGATTTCTCAGTTTCTGATGCTCTTGTTCCAATCTTGACATTTCTAAATCACCTTTATTATCGTTTCTGGATTCAGTAAATCTATATTTCTTTTTTAAATTCCTTGCTATTATAAGCCATTCTTGGAACACACACGTTATGCCACATGGATATGACCATGCTTTTACAGTGAAAGTTCAGATGGAAACTTTTGGGGACCTGGTTAAGTATAGGCATGCACATGATTTCCCACGTTTCTCCAGTGTTGCATCTGGGACTTGGGTCCAGTGTTCATTTCACAGGCTGAACGTAGAAATGTTTTGCTGATTCATTGGCTTCTCCTTTAGATGTGCCCCATTCCCTGCTTGTGTTTCACTGTTACACGTGAACTTTTCTTCTTGTACTCCTCACCTGGAGCGGCAGAAGCATTGCATCCATCTTCAGTCTTCTCCCAGTTCATCTGGCCTGCTAGAATTATAATGGTTTCTCTGCTTCTCCGTCACCAGGATGACAGGTTTTCTTTTTCCTTTGACGTATTTTTGAGAGGTGGGATTGAGCTTTGGGGCTAAGTAGGTCATGAAAGCTCTGTCCAGTTCTTAAAATATAATTAGATAATGGAAAAGCATTAGTATTCAAATCCTGACATAAATGTGGTGTCTGTTCTCCTCTTGTTCCCTCTGGTCATTATGTTTGCAATGCATTTGCAGTGTTACGGAAGGCATTTTTATGCTATTGTCTTCCAAAAGCCATTGGCACGTTGTTTCTAGCTATTTAATGTGAGGGTTTGCATTTTCATTGCAGTCCTATGAGACCCCCCCAGCCCCACTGAAAGCCCCCACCTTGCCTCTGAGGAGTGGGATACTGTGATCCTGCAAACTTCAAGGAATCTTCAGCCATCATGGGTCTTTGCTGTGGCTTCTGTTCATCAGATCAATTTCCTGGTGTGTGAATCTCTGTTGGTCTATTCCAATCAATCCAGATCTGGATCTGACCCAGTGGTGCATTTATTTGTTTGCAGAAAGAGCATGCAGGAGTGCAAGGGCAGGCCTGGACCTGGCTTGACAGGGAGAAAAGGTCGGATGCTGAGACACATGAATTTGTGGCACAGGAATGTGCTTCTCATCCTCTGGTGCGACTGAGATGACTGGGAAGAGCAAGGCCCTCTGAATTCCTGCTGGAGACACCCTTGAGGAGCCTAAAGCTCCTCTGCCAGTTCTTTATTTCCACTGCTTTGTGGCTGAGAAAGCAATTTTGAATGTGAAAATATGCAGCTAAAGTTTAGTGCATTTTCTCTGATTTCTGAAGAAAGGTATGGATTTCCTGACCGCAAACAGATAGGAAGTCATTTGCCCTCCTCTGCATGTACCTTTCTCTATTTTCTCACTGAATTTGAATCAAGATATATTTTTGAAGAAGCACAATTACAGAACAACATGTAACTTGGTAAAATATTTTTTTTTTTTAAAAAGAGTCTTATGAATAGAAGGAACCAGCTCATTTGAAACCTAACCACCTCAGTGTCATAGAAATCTTCATGTTAGATCCATAAAATTTTGATTAAAATTCATATATGAAATAGTATAGCACAAAAATGGTTCTCACATATAGAAACTTAATGGATCTTCCAAGAAAAGATCTGTACCAGCTTTGATCTTGTATGATGCATTTTGCTTTCATTTAAGGATGGGAAATCTAAGTTTTGCAGCAAGCATTTGAGATCTTTGACTGTGTATTCATTATACAATGCCAAACAGTAAAGCGCTTACAAAAACTGCTGCCCTGAATATAGAGATATCCGTCTCCTTTCAAACACTGGCTGTTCCTAAATTCTTCCAATTCCATTTGCTATGAAAGAGAAGTATTAAAAGCACAGATTTTTTTTTTTTTTCCTGTTTTCAAGTTCCCCATTAGTGGTCATTATTTTCCTGCTTTTGTCCTTTTTTTCCCCCTTGCAATTTTGCTGTGAGTGATTCTCTCTGTCATCTTGCCGTAAATTGATTAATACTGCCCACTGATGCAGTGCACCACATGGCTAATATATCAGTTAAATGGAAACAGCAAACACCACCTGCTCCTTCAGGCAAATGGCACTTTGGAAAATGGAATGTGTAATCAATAGAATTAAACCTTAAGCAAAGCACTGCAAACAAATCCAGGGGCAAGGTCTTCTTAACTCTGGGGTATGAAAGATTTTTCCTTCTTTTTTTCTAAAAAAACCACATGATCTGTTTGCATTTCTTTCAGTATATCAATTACTTTCCTTTTGATATACAGTATTTTCACTCTAACTGTTGCCATACAATTTGGTATTGCTTGGTTCAAAGGTGATTTTTTTTTTTTTTTTATTTGAAAAGTTTTAGATGGTCTGCTTCCCTTTATATGTCAGAGATTTACAGGACCATTTCTTGTCAATGGCAGTGATAGGTAATAGGATAAATCCTTCCCATTGGTGGGGAGATAAATGCTGCTTGAATTTAACTTTCAAATCTGCTAGAGAATGCTCAGCATTAAGGCATTGGCCTCATTTGTGAGCAGTTTAAAGATTAAGGATTTGAAGACTAGATGCAAAAACCACACAGAACTTTTCAGCTGATGTCAGAATGATCTTCCCCTAATAAGTATTTTTTTAGAAATAACAAAATTAGTCAGCTTTACTTCCTCAGTGAAAAAGTAAAATTTTAAAGCAGGTTTTTAAAGGGAAGGGCAATAAATACAAAGGACCGTATAAGAACAGAGGACTCTTGCAATTTGCATACAAGTAGAGAAAAGGATAATCTGTGCCCGAGACCATTTGTAAGTAGTGTTCAGCTCCTTCAGGAAGGCACATCATTACTTGGGAACTTTGGGCTGCCTTGCTAGTGTCTGGTAACTGTTTTGATTCAACAAACGGTTAAGGAAAATGAACTCTGCCCTATACGCAGCCTCCCATGGATCAGAGAAGCCTCTCGGAATACCTTCCATGTTCAAGTAGCGCCGATGACTCCAGACACTCATAAATCTGTAGATGAAGCTCATGTAAAGCTCCTCTTATACCATATTCCATACCTGTAAATTGCTATCCTTGACAGATCTGCAAGTTTATTTAGAGATATATTTTGTCTCGGATAAAGCTTGTTATAAAAAACGAATAATGCCAATCATTAGTACATACCACCTGACAAACAAGTAGTCAGCTCCAGTTACATGAAAATAGCCCGGGTCTATCTCACGGCTGCTTCTAACAACTCACAGCAGACTCCATTCTCTGTTTGTGGTGTACTAGTAATTACGTTCTCACTGGCAGGATTTAGAGTTTGGTTGCCAGGGCCCAAGCACCATGTAGCAAGTGTTTTGGTAATGAATAAAGACGGCAATCAGCAGCAACCTGAGAGCTAGCTGAATGAGACAATCTGGCGGGCACTGAGGGGGTCCTGCTGGCTTGCTCAGATGGGCAGCAGGCAGGGATGAGATAATTGATAGGAAAGGGTAATGAAAGGAAAGGAAGTGGGAGGGGGGGGAGAGGAGAGAACAGATTTAGAAAATAGACAAAGATTTTGACCTTAAAGCTAATAGGCTACTTAGGATATTATTTTATAAAGACCAGGATAAAATGAGCTGGCAGCTGAATGTCAGCATAAAATAATCCTTTGTGTATGTGTGAGTGCTTGCGGGTGTGCGTGCACACGCACATGCGCATGTGGGGGGCTGGGGAGGGAGGAAATCCCCATGCGCAGATCTTAGATGATTTCTAGGAAATAATAGAAACGACATGAACCGTTATTCATAGGATCCATAGTATTACAATGTTCTCTTACCTACACAGCCTGTTAAAACGCATCAACCGGGTTTTGAAGTCAGGAGCTTACAGGGGAGAAATTAAAGGCGAGGGAGAGATGTGACCTAGACAAGTTCATGTAAATATGGAAGGGTTTCATATTTTGGACAATTGAGTCCTCATTTGAGACGTTGAATTCACTAAAAAGAGTTCCACTGATTTTTAAAGACCTTGAACTATTCTGGCTTTGAAAAACTGAGTGGATATTTGTCTTGCCGTCATCAAAATTATGAAAAAACCTACAAAAAGCAGCACATTTTCAGTTGTACAACCCAGAAAAGGGGAGATTTTAGGAATAACCAATTAAGTTGTATATGCTTTTCTTCACAAATAAATAATTTTCTTAGAATGAGCTCTTGCAACATAATTACTCTTTTAGCCCTCACGGGCATGGGAAAAAAAAAGATAATCCCCAGAAAAAATCCTTTGTTGCAGAAATAAAACTTCTCCCAAGACATAAGAGACAGTTCTGGTGGAAGGAAGCTCTTCTATAATTTTGCATCCTTCTGACACCAGGCTGGCTTCCTCCCAGCCTTGTGGGCATAGGAAAAGATGAACATTTTTGCATTGCTGTTTCATTGGATTTTTTTATTTTTACTTTTTTTAAGAATGAGCACAGTGGTTGAGAGAGACAGGTAGGAAGATGGCAGTATGAACCAAGTGGAGATATTTTGTACTTGGTGATAGGGCTTTGTTTAGATCTTCTTACATACTTTTAGGATAGGTTTTTGCTTAATATTGACAAGCTCATCGGAGCCGGGCCCTTGAAGATTTCTCTTCGGCAATCTATCTGTTTCCTTGTTTATTTTTGTTTTCTTTTTAAACACGTAATGGTTTTTAATACCGGTCATCTTCCCCAGACTTTCAGGTATCGGGAAGATTTCAAGAGGGTTTTTGCTTGTTTACTGACTCACTGTGAAATACTGTAGGGAGTGTGTGATTTGCTGTGTCACCGGGGCCGGAATCTTTTCAGGTCTGATAAATCAGTTTATCTTGATCTGAGGTAGTACTTCGATAGGAAACCCCAGAATAGGACATGGATTTTGAAGGACATATTCCTGGGGATTCAGTAACTAATGCTCCTCTTCTGAACTTATTCTAAGCAAGCTGGTACAAAGTGCACAGCAATGATAGACGTTCTTGGCTTTGGGCAGAGGTACGTCAGCACTTCAGGATATTTGCTATTGAAAATGTACTATGCTAGCAAGAACTTAGCCACAAATGCACCTTTTTCCTACCCAAATTTCAAACAGAAATGGTATTTTTCACTTTCTGGCATTTTGAAAAATTTCATGCTGTGCTACTGTGTAGAGTTCATCAGTGCACTGCTTTCTCAGAAATACGGAAAAGCATTTGAGATAAAAGAAATTATTCCATGTGGAGCTTTACAAAGTGCTTTGGGATCCTTTTAGATAAAAGTTACTGTATCAGACATTATGATCGGTAGTAGTTATTAATACCTGTCATATTGTGACTTTCTCAATCACTTTTATTCAGTCTCAGAAAATTTTTACCCAATTTACCATAATTGTGATGTGACCTATATTGTACCCTCCTTCTTTCCATGACCTTTTGAAATATATTATAGATGCTCTCCACAACCTTTCCTAAAAGTTTTTTAATTGAAATGTTGTCATGCAGCTTCCATATTAAAAATAATTTCATATTTTGATGGCCTTCAAACACAAGTTGAAATTATATTACAAATAGCGAGGGGGGTAATAGAGTTGGTTTTTATGTAGGCTCCATTTAGTGCTTTGCTGGACCTGTCAGAATGCTGCGTGTCTAAGACATGTGCCAGATTAATCTCTGTCTTTCGGTTTTACCAAATAAATACCAAGGCTGCAATGACTTCCTGCAAACACTACTGCCCAAATTATACACAGAGGGAAGATGACTTGTTACCGTTCAGTGTTACAAACTGTGTTTGTATTGACTACATCTTTGGCTACTCTGTCCTGCTTGGATGGAGGGCTACACCTTGCTCTCAGGAGTGCAGAGGTCATGACTGGACTTACTGGGTTTTGCTGTTGGTTTTTTTTTTTTTTTTTTCCTGGGAGCGGACTATGGCCTTGGTTTGCATTTATACAGTGCTTAGCATAGTAGAGTCCTGTCTTCTTTTTAGGACATTATGGTACTGAGAATTATTATTTTAAAAAATAATAGTATTTGTGGCTTGGGAAAATGAGTTCTATGACTTAATTAAAACTACTGTCCAAATGTTTATATCTGGTTGACCGAGTGCCTGTGTAGAGGCTTTTGACCTCCAGAAATACTTACGTTATAATCTCATAAGCTATAAGGTAGTTCAAATATATTTTCTTAGGAATGTGGATCCAGAAATATCACCCAGGGCTCTACATTGGGTAATTCAGATTCAAACAAGAAGAGAAAAAAGCTACATACTTAGCAGTGGCTTCATCTCAAAATAAACACTCAAACTATCTCTTTTCGCACATAATACAGAGAACTATAAAAATCTGCACAATAACTAGGCAAGTTACAAAAGTGATCATCCCCTCTATTCTGAACTGTAAGTAAAAGCTTGTAAGATAGTAAATTACAATATTGCTCCACCACAAAAAATCCAAACCTTCACTAAATTCAGAAAAGAACATTATTTATTATACTAGGGCAAAATGCTGTATTACAGTCCACAACTGAATTTATTCATGTTGCCGCTTTCTGTTGCATATTGTTCACACAAAGTTTCCACCAGTTTCATCTTTTGACCTTCCACATGTGAAGGAGCACAGAATATGCAGCAAAGATCGGTCACTGCAGATAAAAAATCTGCAATGTTGACTAGACAAGAGAATTATTCATTGGGCCAGATTCTCTGCGGTGTAATTTTACTTAGCTGTATTGAGTTCATTGACTGATCTTCATTGACCTTATTTCTTTGACTTCATCATGGGTATTCTGATTTGCATCGGCTGAGGATCTGGCTCTCAGTATTTAATTTGCACAATAAACGATAGAAAGTCTTTTCAAATGGAATCTGCAGTGTAATTAATGAGAACTGATGCTTAACATTGGATCCTTTCCCAATAGCCTGTAATGCGGCACTAAACATTATGGGCCAAGTACTGATTTCACATTTTTACGCCAAATTCCTGTTGACCTCAACAGGAGCTTCATGTGAGAAATGATAGCAAGATACATCCTATTATTTCTTGAAAACATCAGTGTTCTGATAGAAGCGGATTAAGCTGTCTTTTTCATAGCTGTCAAGCAACTTGGCTTAACGTAGACATGGAATCTCACCACGATAATAGAAATTTGGCATACTTGCCTTGGTACACCACATTGTAGCTAACCGTGAGTCCTTGTCCTTGCTTTATATGATGGCTGAAATTCAGACTTTCTGAATTAGATATTAGTTACTGGAAGTGCGAGCAGCTCCAGTTGGAGGAGAATGTATGCCTCTCTCACCAACAGGTATTAGCCATTTATATTTATATCCATTCTTTGCTGAGTTCTGACTCCTGAATTTCATGTTCTGTGCATGAGGAAGGGAATCCTTGAGTAGAATTTTGGCTCTCAGATAATAGTAGCGTAATAACTACAATTCAGACGCTGAACAGCATTAGCTTACAGAGAAAAATCAATCCGTTGCTGGTCACTCAACATTACTTCTACCTCTGGCAAAGACTAATCAAAATATTCTCTGAATTTGCTATAGCTGTTATTTACCATTATTACAGTTCTGTGGCACCTCCATTTTCCATCTGTGGTTTTTGTCTGCCTCTTGATCTCCCAAATTGCTTTTAAGTGTGCTCAGATAAAGCTGTTTTGACTGTTTTCTGGTGTCATGCAAGGAGACTGCGTGTCCTTGCAAATCACCAGAGGAGGGTAGAAGAGTATAAAATCAGAGCCGTAAAAAGATATTTTGTGCCACTTTTTCCCCTGCAGAGTTGTTCGATGTGCCGACCCAAGCTGGAAGAGCACTATCCCTATACCTTCCTCTGTAGGAAATTACTTGAAGCTTGAACTCCTCGGCTCAGGCTCAGAGGCCTTGGATGTCTCTATCCTTTCTTCATCCCCTGACTTTCCATTTTGTTTTTCAGTTGCCAGGCTCTCACCTCCTGCGCCTGCATTCATTGCTTGTTCTCTCTGCTACTGTGGATCTGCAGGTTCTTCTCTTGCAGCAGTTGGTGAGGTCTCAGGCACATTTGTTCCTGTTTGGTGTCTTTTTGGCCTAGTCTTTATCATGACTCTGTATAAAAACCTGCTTGTTTTTCAAACCACTTTTTCAAGCATTCACTTTGCACTTCATATGTTCCGTCTTTAGATGTTTGGTCTTGCTTGAAGCTGAAGTCAGTTTGTCCTTTCCTCCATTCCTCTGCGTATTAAGAGAGAGAAGGATTCATTGACTTTTTAGCATTCTCAGTAGCTTCCCAAATCCTGTTTTAGGGAGAAGATTTGGATGCTTCTGTCCTGATGGTTCTTGGTCTCCTTTAGTTTGTATTTCAGCTTCAAAGCTTCGATGTCGAGAAAACCCTCCACATGAGCTCTTGGGAGAATGACACACATGTGGGGAAAAAGCTGTAGGGTAACTTCTATGGCATTTAGAATTCTGGCCTGTCTTAGGCAAAACTCAAAAAGAAGTTTGTTGCACTATATCTTGTTATCCAGAAAGACAGGGAAGGTGAGAAACTTGAAAATGTTCTTTTTTTTTTTTTTTTTTTAAATGTATGCATTCTGGGGTGCAACACATCACTTCTGGGGAGAAATAACATTAATCTCAGTAGCTCAGTTTGAGAATTGGAGAAGTGATGACCAATTTTGTATATTGTCTTCTGAACAAAATTGACACTGTGTGTTATTATGTGTTTGAACAGCTGGTATATGCTACAAGCACAATTTCCATAATATAAGTGGCTGGTTCATGAGGAACACCATGGTGGAACCCTGGATGCAGGCTCGTCTTGTCCACATCACCAACACTACACTGAGGTCATTACATTGCATAATACATTTCCCAGTTTGCCATTCATAGGTGAACAAATATGAATAGAAATGGCTAAATGGGAAACCTTCCTGTAGTTGTTACCACTTAAGAATGGAAAAAGGGAGGTGAGTTCAGGTTGGTTTTGTCCTGTGTCTTCACTGATGATCTGAAGCCCTTTGCATTCTTCGGCTTTCTTTACAGAACATTGGTGCAAAATGGGAGTACATATTGTAAGGGAGCTGTGATACCTACCAGCTTTCTGGTTTGGATTAAGGTGTTGGTCTGCCTCTGTAAATATCAGGTTGCCCAGAGAGGTGGTGGATGCCCCATCCCTGGAGACATTCAAGGCCAGGCTTGATGAGGCTCTGAGCAACCTGATCTAGTTAAAGATGTTTACTGCAGGGGGGCTGGACGAGATGACCTTTAAAGGTCCCTTCCAATCCAACACATTCTATGATTCTGTATCTACAGCCCCAACTGATCCTTTTTCAGCATTTTGCTGAGACTTGCTCCAAGCTAGGAGCTTAATCTGGGGCTTTCTCACTAATCAGTGAGGAAAAAGGCACTTCCAGAGTGAATTTGATCTTAGGTTAGCTCAAGTGCTTTCTGGAGGTGTCTGTCTCTCCTCACTAGCTACATAGGTTGCTTAGGGTAACTTCATTCCTAAATAAACCACACCACTTCAATTAAAAAAGGGTGTGTCCTCATTAACCTAATCTGGGGATGAGTGGATCTAAAGCAGTGTAAAAGAGAGGGAGCTGTTGGCAGAATATTTCCTGGAAAGGAACCCTGACTTTGGAAAAGACTTCTGTCATCTGAAGTACCCTGGATTTCCCCCCCTCCCCTTTGAGAGGTATGCTCTAAGGCTGTATGTGTCCTCAAGCTTTCTTAGGAAGACTGGAACAGCACGGATGTTTGAGGAGTGGTATTGTTTGGGTAAGGCTTGATTTCTGACAAGCCATCATACTTGGTAAGTCTGTATTGCTTTATTATTATAAAAGCAGACTGCTGTAGTGAATAGCACAGAGGCTTCTGCATGGACATCCTTTTTGGGAAACAATGATCCCATCAAATTGCCAGTATGACTCATGCTAAGCCTTTGAATCATTTTTATTACACTGCTGATGATGGCTTGGAAAAGTCAAGTTTTTGGTCATCAATTTATCCTGCATCTTTTATATTGACTGACTCTTGTATATCAGAAACACAGCCAGTTAGATATTTTTATGAGTTCAAGGAAAGATGTTATGTGTAAATAACATCTAGTCAGGAATGAAAAGCAACATGTGCACATATGACCTGATAATGTATATGTATGATGGCTTTAAAGCTGTATTTGGTTTGTTGTATATTAAATCAGAGAACTGGATAAAGAGATTGCTCAACTGACAGAAATACACATCATAGAATCATAGAATTGCCTGGTTGGAAGGGACCTTTCAGATCATCTAGTCCAACCATCAACCTAACTCTCACAAAAACCATCACTAAACCATATCTCTAAGCACTATGTCTACCTGTCTTTTAAATACCTCCAGGGATGGCGCCTCAACCACTTCCCTGGGCAGCCTTATGATGTTAAAGGACTGAAAAGGTTTATTTTTATGCAGAGCTAGCTAGGTCCTGAAACAGAACTGAGAACTGACTGTTTCAGGAGGGAAAAAAAGTATAGCAAAAAAACCCAAAACCAACCAAACCAAAAAAAAGCAAGCAGGCAAATTTCCCCTCTCCCTTTTAGTTTCTTTCCTGTCATGAATTGTTTTCCAAATATTTCCATCTTGGTTATAAAGAAAGTGAGGGGTGAAAAAAAATCAATTGTATTATTTTAAAGTAAGTTATTAGTAGCCTGGCATTGGTTATATGTATACTGCCTAGGTAGCGTAGCTGCACTCTGTTTTTTTCAGGATTTATTTTTCTCTTCATACCTCTTTCTTTGCCCCGTATTGCAACTATTTAACACCTCTCTGTCTGCAAGTCTCCTTCCTGATTTCTTTTATAAGTCTCATCTACGCTTGAAAACTCAGACTTCCTTTTCCTTAAAGCCTCAACCAAGAGGGTTTGAGAATATTAGGCAAATGTGGGTTTGGAAGCTGAGAAGAAAACTGGGTGATTTCCCCCAGTACTTGTTTTGCAGATGCTTGTATGACCTGCTAAGGATGCACGCCAAAGGAACGTTGGTGTGGGCTGAGCACCACTTCGCAGGCGAGGTGTAAGCAAAAAGAACTAATGAAGGAACTGATGATTCCTCCCATCATCACTCTGATTTACAGATAATCCTGTTAAAAGCGAAAAGTGGCAAAATTTCTGGGTTTAGACCTGAAAGATCACATGGCTTCTTTTGCCAAAGGCTGCTAAAATACATTATATTTAAACACTTCAAGTACCTATATATAAACACTAGCTTCCAAATAGCTAGAAGCATTTGATCCTTTTTATCTCAGCATAAGCTAAATATCATAATGTCTGCACTCTCCGATGAAGAAGAGCTTTTTCACTTCAGTTTCAGTTTAACCACTACATTAGACTGTGTTTGAAAAACTCAGTGATACGCCTTAGGAAAAGCTCCAAGAAAACCCTACAGTAGAGTCTGTGGAGGTTTATCTTATTTCACATTAGTTAAGGGTAAGGCTTGCATGTAGTCCCATTATAATCAGTGGGACTGCTCCCATTAGTATGGCAAGCAGGATTTGGCCCTTTGTTTGTGATTACACGTTCTCTGCCTGGTCTGTTAGACTGAAGGGTATAATAAAATTAAACTATTGGATTAGAATGTTAATTTCCAAACACAAATCAGCAAGGGAACATGATTACATTTGCTGTTGGAAGATAAAGTGAAACATTCCTATTTCTCGCTTGCTGTATCTAGGCTGCCTAATGGAAGTAATTGTGTGTATCCAGAACAAAAATGTAAAAAACCAGAGAAATATGGACAGAAAAACGTGTTCCTAAAAAGAAGGGAAAAATCCCACAGATTATTCTGATTCTTCTTGACATTTACATCAGCAACCATATCTGAAAGCTACCAAAATCATTAAGGCCTGCTCCTGAACAGGTGTCATCCGTATGGGACTAGGAATAGTTTTTCTGTATCCGAAAAAGAAGCCGCCTTTTGCTTTTCTTGATGAAGTACGATTGTGACTGCAACAGAATGTGCTCTGAAAGGGGAAATGACTTCCAATTTCAGTTAGGCTATAGCTGTTAGGAACTTAAATGTCCATCCATCCCTGTTTACCTTCAGAAGCTGATGAGAGCATGGTTTACAAAACATGTTATTATTCAGTGGTTCGCTGTTAAAGCTGGTGTTCAGTAGTAAAAGCTGGCTTTTACAGGGCATCAACCAAACTCTTAGAAATTATTGAAAATTGCCCTATTGAGTTATGCACATTTTGGATCCATCTCACAGCAATTTGCATTTCAGCTTCTACAAAATTCTTTGAAACATAACAAATTAAGCTTCTGTGTTTTCTGTCAGGATAAATAGCATAAACCTCATTTAACAGACAAGCGGAACTAAAGCCACAAATGATTCATGCACTTCCATCTGCAGTTGGGCATCTACCACCCTTTCAGCCCTATGAAAACCATTTCCCCACTATGTTTCTGGTCTCAATTCCTCTCACCACTGGTCCCTGACATTTCAGAGTCTTTTGCACCTTAATAGGCTCCAATATACTTTCTTTGTAACCCCTAGAAACATGTCATATTACATTATTTTTGCTCAACTTTCTGTTTGTTTGGTTTTTTTTCTTTTAAACCTACTGTGTAAAGGTGCAATCTGCACATCTTTCAAAGCATGTGCCCTTTTGCAGGGCAATATAAAACCATCAGAAATGCCCTCCTGAGTCAGACAGCGGCCTGCCCAACTCAGCGTAGTGTCTCCCACAGTGGCAGCAAGTGATGCTGTATAAAGAAAGCGGATGAGCCTGGCCACTACCTGCAGTCCCTTCCCTTCTGAAGCCCTCGGCAGCCACGAGTACTGGATTAGGGATATTAGAAGATACATCCCTGCCTGTTCTCTTCAGGATCTGTTTATGGACCTGCTGTCCCTGAATCATCTCATCTCTATTTGAACTTGCCAATACTATCTGCCTCCACGGCCTCCTATGGCCACAAATTCCAAACTTTCAGTGCCTGCTGTTTAAAAAAAATACTTTTATTTGTTTTAACCCTGTGCTCCACTAGTTTCAGTAAGAATGATGGCACCTGCCTTTAATTGTCAGATTTGGTGAGTAACAGCTCTGTTTTCTGAATTCATCTTACCCACCACCTCCAGGATTTTGTAAGCCTCGATCACATCTCACAGCCTTCTCCTCTCCAAGTGGAAAAGTCCCAGCATTTTCAGAATCACCTCATTAGGCAGCTTCTCCATCATCTTACTCATTTGCAACCCTTCTCTCTACCTTCTCTCATTCTGCTGTGTCCTTCTTAGGATGCAGAGACCGAACACAGTGCCCAAAACATGTATGTTCATAAGGGGGTGTGTAGCAGCAAAATCATTCTGCCTTGTATGCAACAGCTTTTCTGCTGGTTCCCAACATCCTGTTGGGGATTTTTTGGCTGCCATTGTAGCAAATACGAGTGGGAAGTGAATAT
Source organism: Dromas ardeola (assembly GCA_013398915.1). Classification (NCBI taxonomy): domain Eukaryota; kingdom Metazoa; phylum Chordata; class Aves; order Charadriiformes; family Dromadidae; genus Dromas; species Dromas ardeola. The sequence goes on from VYZM01017772.1 coordinate 44,256, forward strand.
TTGACATAGTTTTCCGTAACATGGAAGAGGAGAAAGAAGTAGTTTACTTAAGCTCTGAATTTTTCAGGACGAAGTCTTTAAATAATCATTTGAACACAAGCTGCAAACTGAGCCGTTTGACATTCTTCTTGTTTTTTTTACAGGTCAGGGATTTTCTCTGTTCACAGTGTAAGAAAGCAACAGAAGTGTAGTTCCAATGGTGATTAGGATGGTTTATGGTTAATGCTAGCGGTTTATGGTTGGGAATGAACAATAGAGTAGAGTATCTCAAAGAAGTCTGCTTAAAGTAGCTTCTGTGTGGTTTATTCTTGCTGTTTTTCAAATTAACTGGTACTGAAACTCGAAAAAGATTTAGGAAAGGGAACAGAAAACAGGTAGAAAATGTATACTCAGTTAAAATGACATCCAAATGTTTTAAATGCTCTTGTCATTCTAGCGGCCTATGGAGGGCATATCAAACTCCCTGCAGACCAAATAAAATAAAAAACACCTTCCCTTTGTCTGAAATGCTGCAGCTGTTGCAGCCTTTTGGTGTGATTTGCTTAGAAGACAAGAGGTTTTGTTAAGGCAGCCAGCCACAGTGATGACCGTAGGATTAACGGGAGATGTGGGTGGAATGGAGGGGAGCGTGCACCAGCCCTTGCCCAGACACGCAGTCAGGACGTGGCCAGGTTGTGCACCTGGATCAGGGAGACACTGCTGGGCCTCGCACAGAGAGATGTGCCTGGAGAAGAGATCTGGGGTTTGTTGTGGAGAGCACCCGCTGGCCTTCCTGCAGCAGCTGGAAGTCATGTTTTGCTTCCTCCTACAGGCAGCACTAACTGTTTTGCTCATGCTTCTTGCCTGGCCTAAGCGAGCAGGATTACGTGCAGTACAAACACGGACCAAAAAGACAGTCTTTGTCTCTCAGTAGTTTACAGCGCATGTTAAATGGGATGACAACGTTTTTCAGCCTCTGAAATGACTGTGAAACTGGAATTGCCCAGGGAACCACATACTACTGTAATGGAGCTGTATGTGTACTGAAAAGGACAGATAGCTGTGTAGAAATGACTGTTCCAGTCTCTGTTCAAAATTGAGTAAACTAAATCTTATGACAATTTTGTAACATAAGGAATACTGAAAGTCTATTTTAATAATCTAATATGTTACTAAGAAAATAAAAGAGGACTATTCAAAAATATATTTATTTTCATGGCAACCCCTTTTAGATCATGAAGTATCCTCAGGTGAAGCTGTATAAAAAAGACATACGATTGTCTCCCATACTTGCTAAAGACTCCCAGTGAGATTTCTCCTTCAATTTCTTTGTCCTTAAAAGAAGTAGGTAGGTAGATAGTAATTAAATCCTTCCAAAAAAAAAAAAAAAAAGAAAGGAAAGGAAAATACTAATTAAGGATTAGATGAGGCTTGTTTAACTGAACACATGAGTAATACTGTAGGAAGGAAACACGTACTTGCGATACAGGAAAGAACCTACAAATTTTGCTGTACCAAAGACTCAACCTACTACAAGGGATGGTGATGAAATGAATAGATATGGTTTATCTAACAAGAGCACAGCCTTTGGAAATTGGAGGGGTTTGTTCCCTTTAGGTCTCTGGAATTTACAGTAATATACTTTTAAACACATAGTGAAGAAACTTACATTTCCATATACTGTGTTAGGTTGAAAAGTTACATCGTTATGTTCAGGAAGTGGCAGAGAAAGCTTGAAAGTCTTTTAAAACATACTGGGGAGACATTTTGGTGTTGTATGTAACAGCGATTCAAGTAAAGGCAACTGTTTCAACCAAGATATAAACCAATCCTCTTGCCTTGCTCTAAACCACAGCATTCCTTAAGTCCTTCTGGAAAGACAGTCAACAGTACAGGAAATACTTTTTTTTCTTTTTATGACATCTGATATAGACAAATTTAGGAAACTCACAGAAAAAGCCTATCTGTAACATTTTCAAACTGCGTGGCAATAAAGTTTCAAGAAAGGCCATGCCCTTTGAGCCCCATTGCTACGTGTGGGTAGTTAGCGGCATGATGAAGCACTACCTTACGCTTGTCTACAGAAAGGAATATTTGCTGAGCTCTATCTGACAAACAGACCTGGAACTGAAAACTGCCATAATGCTTCAGTCCGGCAAGGCACCGGTGGAGTTAATGCATTTCAGCTGCATAAACTGCAAATACATATAACATGGCATGTATAGAAAGGCCACTGAATCTTTAAAGGGAAACAGGCAGAGCTAATAGGTTCCTTTGAATATAAACATCAGTATATATTTTCGTGACTCAACTCAGCATATTCTATATGGGTTGTAATTTTAAAATTAGTGGTTGGAGGGAGAGATAAGCACCATCAATAAATTAAACTGTAACCCAGCGGTTTAGTCATGAAAGGTTAAAATAAACTTGCTTGATTGATTATGAATTTTAAACAGTTTTTCTTCAATGTAATCAGTGCTCTACCAATGTCATTGCTCATTAAAGAAAAGATTTTCATTCCAACATTTGATTGAGGATGTTTTTTCTCATTTGCATTTTGCTTTCTACCGAGTAAGCATCTTGCCTTCAGAATTATTAGATTTTTTTTTTCCCCCCTTGTCTGTCCATAAAAGCCGTAAAGTGGGATGGAGCAGTGATTTAGAGGGATACTACATAAAGATTGAATGAAGATATTGACTACCAGGCCCTAATGCAAACAGGACTGTCTGATGGACTGCCTTTGACAGAATGATGGAAGGGGGCCTTGTGGCCTACTTAGCTGCCCTTCTAATTGGCCTTTATGAATATTTAATGAAATCAAGATGAAATTCAATCAGAGCTTTTACCTGCTGAATCTTAGGGAAAGAAAGCAGGATATTATTAGATTTTCCTAGCCCTTGTATACAATAAAACTGTACTGAAATGTCTGTGTGTTAGTCAGGTGGCTGAGATATGCTTTTTATCCAGGGACTTGGTTTCTTCCAAAGGAATTAACCTTTTTACCACAAAAAGCAGCACGATTTTCCATTTGCATGCATCACTGGTATTTTATTACTGGCATAGTATAATGTTTAAGCCATAAACAAGCAACAGCTATTCCCTTTGAAAACATACCCTTAGCAAATTCTTAGTCTATGCCAATTTGAAGCCTTTTAGGGAACTTTGAGGTCATCTAATAGTTTCAGAACTACATAATGTTGTAGTCTAATATTTTGTGCCACATTAGTTGATGTATGAGAGAGAATTTGCACGATCTCATTTCTCAAACATAATCTAGGTTGCATCAATAACATTACATTATAGCAATGAGGTATAAAACAGTCTGACAGGCTCCTGCTGTAGTACACTCTTACATTCATTTAAATGTAGATTTTGTTTTTCTGAGTGGAAAGCCAGAAAAGCTTTTCATAGAAGCACAATGAACAGATTAATCTATAAATGGTAAATTCAACAGTGAAGAAGGTTTTCCCCATTTTTAGTATTGTGAATTTTATCTTTCTCCCCCAAGATAAGCTGTTTATTCACAGTATGTTGCTTTTATGCATTTTCAATATCATTTTTTGGACAGAAAGGAGTTTGGTACTCCGAGATAAACACAGCATGTTAATACTAAGCAATGCATGAGTAAAACCTTACAGATGTGACTAAGTAAGAACAGTTCAATATCGCTATTTAAAGGCTTGATTTCTTTAAAAAAAATTAGTTACGTGGGCATCAGTAATGCTCCCTTGTGTCTCTAATGCTGATGTCACCATGTATATTACACATACTTGAGCAACAGGCAGGTGCATGGCATTATTAGGTGGGGCATGGATGAATGGATACCGAGCTTCCCTCAGTCTTTAGATATGTGTAACTATCTCTTCCTTAATGCCTATACTAATGGTAACGTTGTTAGGATTATTTATATGGGGCTGTGCATGAAGACTGTGTGATAAGCTCCCAGATTCTGTGAGAAGCTTTTAGCCTGGTGCTTGTACTTCCATGCGTCTGGGCAAATAGCAGGTTTAATACTAAATAAAGAAATTGCATCCATTCTGGGGGAGACCACAGGTCTGTGCATTCCAGCTTCTTGCTCTAGCAGTGCCCAGTGGCAAATACTCAGGGAAAAGTTATCAGAGTAGATCCTTGATCCTAGTGGGCTTCCATCTTGAGTCATGCCGGTAGCTGTCCTGGTCTCCACCATGGGGCAGTGCTTCTTGAGGGCCTCCACAGGACCTCTATGGGCTACTGTAGGAACTAGAAATAGTCCGAACATAAAACAAAAAATAGAAAAAAGAGAGTGGTAAATGTTACAGCGAAACTGAACAAGCTGGTAGCACTGGTGTTTCTGTTGGTATGTCACTGAGCTGCACCTGTATTTACTAATGCCTGACTCTTGCTTTACTGTGAAGACCTAGGCTGAGCTGACACTAGACACGTGTGGCCTCAAAGAGCTCCAGGGCCGTGAGGAAGCTGCTACAAAAGCACAAGGTTAACAAAAAGATGTCTCCGCTTTCCTGTTCAGCTCTTACACTGAAACATACTTCATATTCTAATTGTATTTTTTCTTCTCCCTTTCAATGGTGCATGAGTTGTGAAGTTTGGGAGCTGGGAATTCATAAGCAAAATCTGAATTCACACGGGAAAAGCAGTTCTCCCCAGAGCTCCCTTCCTTCAGGTAGCTCTTTACCCAGGGGACAGTCATCTAGTGTAAACAGCAGCCTACACCCTGATGACTAAAACCATTTTAGAAGCAAACTAAGTGAAGTTATATTGGCATATTTTGCTTTTTTGAGTCTTCTCAGTATATATAAAAAACTTGAAGGATAGATAAGAGAGTGTATGCTCATGGAGGTATCTGCATTGAATGAATACTGATCTAAGAAAAATAAACACTTGACAGCCTTTCAGAGGCTAAAGACTTTGTATAAAGTCAGGTACAGAACTGGCAATGAAAGTATAAGGCTCTTCACATCAACTTTAGTTTGGCTTTACATGAACTGTACATATGGATGAGATATTTCAGCCCACTGGTAAAAGTAGTGTGTTCTTTGCATCATATTGTCCAAAGTCCTTTTGTAATCTATCCATACAGAAGATGTAGATAGCACGTATCTTTTCATACATCTGGGACAAGAATATGCACCAGACACTGAAACTCTGCAGTATTTCTCAATAACTACTCAAATTATTTTGTGAAGCTTTGTTTAAATGGACTGTGAATAGTAATGTCACAGATTTACTTTCAGTAGATGGAACACATCGGTTTGTCTTCAGATGAAACAGATATGCAGTGAATTTCCATATAGACATTGGATTGCTTATTTAAACACAAGTTTTAGTGGTGATAATTAAAAAAAATAAGGTTTGGCATTAACATGGTCAAAACAAAGTAAATTTTCATACATACACAGAGCAGTGCTTAGAAAGATAGGTCTACTTGCTTTCTCAGAAACTAGAACCAAGATACGAGTAGCCTTTGGACAATGAAAGCCATGATGGTTAATGGTAATTTTTTGAATGTTTAAGAATTCATTCTGTTCATCACTGTGTTAAAATCAAAATTTATTTAACATCCTGCTTTAACGTCTCACTAGTCTGCACTTGATGCCTTGGAGTTTCATCCAGCTTTCACTTTTGCCTGGACCCCTAACTGTGACCTCAGCAGTACGAAGGTAGAATATAATTTACCGACTGAATGATATGGCATGAGGCTGATAATGAAGTTTTTGTTCAAGTCAAATTCAGCTATTCATGGGCAATGCATTCCTTCCTGATGTTGATCAGAAATGAAAGCAGATGCTTTAGATTTGGGGAGGGCTGCTGATGGTACTGGAGGTGACGCGAAGGTGGTAAAGTACACCAGTGACTCTTCTAATATCCCAAAAGATCTGAGATGAGTGAAACATTTCCTGATTTAGGCCTAACGCATTTCAAATAGAAAATTAATTTGTGCTGTATCTCTATGTATTTCTTCTCTCATTATTTCTTTGCAGAAACTTTTGTAACTTTAGAAACCAGTGGTATCTAGAAATCATGGATTTGATCTGAATCTCTATTGACCCTGGGCAGAAGATCAAGTTGCTAATTATTTTGTGTCTAGTTACCAGTGTGTGAACACGCAATAGAAATCAGAAGGGGTATTAGCTGGTGTTTTAGAAAATTAGTATTTGCTAACATTTCTGAAATTCTACACATTTAAAAAGAAACTGATATTATTTGCTTCTTAATTTATAGAATTAAGAGATTGACTTGCATCAGGGAGTTACTTTAGAGGCCTTGGAAAGCTGGGAGTGGAGACTGGGGCAAGAAGCTAACATGAATGTCCTCCTTCTCTCTGTTCATCATGGAGGTGGGCGAAGAAGTTTTAGGGGTCAGGCGAAGAAGCGAAGAACGAGATGTGGTTTTAACACCTTGTTTTACTGAACAAGCCTGAACCACTTCCAGCCCAGCTTTGTCTGCAAAACCATTACAATACTAACTTGTATCCATGTTTACTTCAGTATTCTGAATCTAATCGTGAACTCTAACAAGCAGCATGATAAATTGAGAGAATCTATGTGTATTCAGATAATAAATGTCTCATTCTTCCAAAAGTAATGTGCCTTTTTTTCTCTGTTAAAGAAGTCTTTGCTCCTTTATTTACAGAATAGAGGAGTGACTAGTGTCGACTTCTTAGCTATTGGACCTGAGAGACAGTGTCCTGGGATCTGCTCCCGCTTGTGGAACTGATTTTCTCTGTCATCTTAGGTGTATCACTCTTACCTCACTCCAACCATTTGTAAAACAATAACCATACCAAATCAGATCAACGGTTCACTTCGTCCTGTAACCAGTAATAAGCTAGCTGTAACAAACACATCATTGAGAGTTCCCATAGCGGTCAATTATGGAATTACATATCTATAGCCAAATTTCTTCCTGAAAATATCAGAAAAATGGTTTAAGTCTTATTTGAAGCAAAAGAGCTAATTCTTCTACTTCTTTCTACCCAGAAGTACACCTGAATATTCTCATTAGATATAGAGAAATCAAATAATGCTTAATTTGTACTGTTTTCCTTAACTGACTTGGGCTAGTGTGTTTCAGAGATTAGCTATGCATATTGTAAGAATTATCCATATGATGTTTTAAATGTTCAGCCCTTCTGTTTCATTGAAATACCTTTGTCTTCCAGCATTTAATAGTGGTAAATGGCAGTCAGCTTCACTCTCTTATACCATTACTTACTGTGTCCTTTTTTTCCCCTCTAAATTAGGAGGCCACAGTCTGATATATGCTCTGTTAATATAGAGCTATATGTCCACAACACTTACTTCATCTGTTTCAAACAGTTAACGCTCTTTGAGGTACAGTGACCAGAACCTAATGCAGCAGGTAAAGAAATATTTATAATATCTGGAGTATTATTCCTGTCTGATAATCAACTCATATCTTTATGCTTTCCAGAACTGCTGCGCAGTTCACTATATGTGATAAATTTTCAGATCATTTGAGGATACATACTACCTAGAAGCAAAGTACTATGACGGTATTATCTGGTGCTTTGGATGCCTAAGAAGCGAATTCCATTTCCTGGATCAGACAGAAATGAAACCAATATCTGAGCCACTGTATTATCTATATACAAATTCAGACTACTCTGATCTCTCACCCTCAGAACATGACACGAGATCTTTCCTCAGCTGATGTGGTATTAAGTTGATTAGAGATATTTCATCTAAGAGTATCTCTGGACTCCACATCTCAGCAGCTAGAGCTTGTGCCCAATTTGGTTTAGTTTAATCCTGCTGTTCCAGTAGAACTTCATCAGAGGGTCTTCTCTTCTTCGCGTTTTGTAGAAAATAGGGCTGAGCTGTAAAACAACATTCGATCCCAGCAATTCAATCCCAGTCCAATTCATTTGTTGAATTGCATTCAACAGTGATCAGCAAACATTTCTAAAAACAAAGTAGTTAGCAACAAATAAGGCATGATGCCAATAAAGAGGATGCTTTCACTGTGTATCAGATCACAGATCTTTACAGAATTAAACTTCCTGGGTAGGTTACATATACACATATCTTCAGCAAACAAGGGGAAAAAGAAAGAATATCACAACTTCACAAATGGAAGTGATCAAGTTGATGAATTATCCCAAAAGCCTGAGAGCTGAAGTGAAACACAGTTTGAAATGAGATACGAGACCTTCAGCTGGTCTAAATCAGCTAATGCTGTAGCACCTGAAGAGTTGGCCCGACATCCTTGGACTGGCATAGAACAAAAAATTTTGTGCAGAATTACCAGCAAATTGGATTCTTTCATAGTAGCTATTATTATGAAAAGAAAAGGACAATTAAAGGGGTGGAGTGGCATGTTAATATTAATAATATAATATGAAATAATCAATATAAATTAATCCCAGAATATAGGGTACAAATGTTTCAATGTCATGAATCTAAGAAGTAGGATGCATTTCAACTACAATGCATAGGAAAAACAATTACACAGATGCATGTACATTATTGCATTGCAAGGAAATTAATGAAAACCTTAAATTATTACTAAATAGCTACAATTCTTTCCCCCCCTTTTTTTTGTTTTGTCAGTAATAATGACTATGTTTATGTGCCAAAGGAAGGCAAATATGTATTAGTCAGACTGCTGGTTCAGGGCTGAAGCCTATGACAGTATCTTTAATAATATACAGTCTATTTAATATCCGCTTTTTTGAGTCCTGCACAGCTTATAATTATTGCCAGCAGGCAAAAAATGGAATAGTAGGGGAAAAGAATACAGTGGAAAAATCTTTCCTTGATCACTAACAAATGGTATGAAAAAGATAGGCAGAACATATTAGAGACAGTGTTTGGATTCAAGTGAGTGGAATGAATTGTACATATGCTGTGAGACAGTTAAACCTTGAAAAGGTCTTACAAAACCTCCTTTACATCACATGAGATGGATGGTTTGTAAGATCTAAAAACCTAAAGCAAAACCAGTTTCAGCCTGTAGGCCCCTTTGGAGTCTGGCCTGTGCAATTGCAGGTGCTGCAGATGGTGGAAAGCTGAAGGTGCTATTTATTTTTTGGTGGCAGACCAAAAGTACTCACACGGATTTTCAAAAAATGCTTCTTATTTGCTTTCGTCTCTGTGTGCTCTCAGCAGTGCATTCTGTGGTTGCTTAGAAATGGACAGGTTTTCAGAAAACTGACTCCAAGTTCAAGGGCCAAATTCTCTGCTGGCACAACTCCACCAGCACTAACGGTGTTAAGCCAGCAGAAAATTTGGCTCCAAGTGCTGTCTGATTGGATAGTCTGTCCATAGACTCCAAGAAGCCCATAAATTTTCAGCACAGTTTAACTCAGGGTAGCTAGAAGAGAATCTGAGTCTTGGCTGTTTCTCATAGTAAAATCAGGACTAGAGATGCTCTAGGGTATGGAGTGGAAACCCAACATTTATCTATGTTACTAACCATTCACTTTTGGAGGACTTGGCTTAAATTTGTAGGAGCTCTGGAGTCAGGAGTTTAGCAGCCAAATGTTATTTCTGTTACCGTAATATAGACATCAGAAAATCACCATACCAGGGACTCCTGATTCCACTACGGATGTCTCTTCATGTGATGTTCCCAGCTGGTCAAAACCAAGATGCACTGACAGTGCTGTGGTAGGGTGCACAATCTGCAGTGATGGCCCGTCCATCCTGGGTTATATCACCAGGCACGTATATTTCAGAAATACTGTTTCTTTTTTTCTGGGTTTTTAAGGACAATGTATGTTGGCTCTCTCTACTGTTAGATGCTCCAGCAATTGGTATTTGTCATTTTTGAGTGCTTTTGTTTCCTTTCTGATGGGTATAATGAGATTTGATCTCTCAATATTTTCAAGTTATTTTGGATGCTAGATATTTGTAGGAGTTAGGACTAATGTTTAAATATGCCTAACTGAGCTAACAAACTGAAATTTTGCTTAATAAAGGTCCGGATTGCTTTATAAAGACAGAGGCTTCTAGGCCAGGTCAGCATTTTCAAAAGCTTGTTCACTTTTGGTTTAGTTTGATGGTCATAAAATGTACTTCTTACAGAACTGAAATAAAAATTGACAAAGATATTCAAATATGACCATTTACACATTTATAGACGGTAACTGCAACCCATTTAACTGGCTGGCATTACTTATTTTAGTTTGCTGGATGTGACCCTCTTTAACGTAGAGTGAATAAGTCCCTCAATATAACTGACATTGAACATTTACTTGGAGAGACATTTTGATTGCAAAATTATTCCCTACAAATACAGCTGCATCCAGCTAACTGAGGCTGTGAGTTGCCACCCATATTGTTTATTTTATTGTGCCTACAAATCCCTCATTAAAGAATGTTGCCCTATCTAGATTGATAATCTTGGCCCAGACCATTTAGAGAAATCCTGATTCCTTTCCTAGTGTTAATGCCGTACAGATTTTCAGTTCTATCTACTATTTCTATGAAGTCTCCGATCTCTGGTTTCATAGAAGCGGAATAAATAGAGATTTTTTTTGTTATTAATTTTTTTTTTTTCACTGCTACAGCCACAGGCTCAGAAAATAATTTACAGAAACATGGTAACCCTCTCTCCAACTAAAACCAGGCACTATTTCTCTCACAGTGTTTGTACCGATGTGGGCATAAACTCCAAAGGCCTCTTTACTAAAAGGACTGATGTGAGAAAAGAAAACTCAGTGGTTTTCACAAGCAAGCCAGAGCTCGCTGGCATGCTCCCACCAAATGCTTTCACTGGCTCTGGTGCCCCATAAGCACTGAATTCGTTTTCTGATACGAGGCTATTTCTGATTCTCATGTGAGGTATGACAGTCATTCATCTTTCTCACAGGACGAGCAAACAGGGGAAGACCAGTACTGACACTAAGCGTGTTGTTACCATTACTCAGTACTAGATTTATTGGCATGGTATCTTTCAAAGTAACAGGAGGTAGCTCAAAGCCATCCTCTACAGCAGCTGTTTAATAAAACTTCTCTCTGCTAGTTGCTTTCATATTTTAATCCCAAATCAACCAGATTAGGGAGAAAGAGGAGAAGCAGCACTACAGGGAATAGAGAACTGCATAGACAGCAATGAGATGGAGAGCCGATTTCATACCTTTCAGCTATCGCCAATGTTGACACTCTGTCTAGCGCTATAGGGTTCCAATTCTCCATTCCCTTCCTCAGCCAAGTCTGCTCTATATTTCTGAAACATGTCTGTGACTCAAGGAGAACATGCTAATCTGTTGTCTTGTTGGGAAGAATTCTTCTCACCTAACTTTATCAGTTAGGGTTAAGCATCTAATTCAAGCTCATTGTCTAGATTTCTTCAGTAATAGATGGAGAAAAAAAAGCACATCTACAGGGCAATATACTCCATCCTGAGCTTGGTGTTTATGATAGATAAGACTAACAGTCCTTTGGAGGTGCCTGTTTCTCTTACTTTAAAAGAACCCTAGTTGACTAGTTTAGCTTTGATATGTATCCTTTAAAGATAAAGTGAGGTGGATCCCGTATGCTGTGACTTGATAGACTGCCATTTTCAAAACATGTCTATAAAGAGAAAATTCGCCTTCAAACTTACCGTTTGAGAAACTGTAGATGGGCCAGTAATGCTGAAATCCTACTGACTTTAGCAGAGCACAAATTGTCAAATTGGGTGGTTTCCCTTCAGGTATTTATCTACGTATGCCTCCAACTACACAAATTACAGTTAGTTTTGTTCTGCCATGCTTATTTCACTGATACCTAGTATCTCCTTACTTACTTTCTTAGCATTTCTTCTTTTTAGTATGACCGGACAGAAGTTAATGTCAGTTCCTCCACTAAAACTGCATGATGGAGGTATAGAACTTTTGGATGAAAATGAGGGAGTTCTTTTACAAGCAATATCTGAACTCATGTTCAGAACAATGAATTCACTTCATCCCTGTCATTTCTTGCAGGGGCTTCATTTACAAAGCGGCTTCCCCACCCCAACAATTACATGGAAAAAATTAACATTGTCATTTTTCACATGAAGTGCTTCTATGCAGATGGTTTATTTTATATACATGTGGAAGTATAACATCAGACACATGTAATTCCACTACAGTCTAGTAGTGCTTTGATTTTTATCTGTCTCTAGAAACTGGAGAAATAGATGTGTGTGTGTGTGTGTATATATATATATATGTATTTATTTGGGTTTGTGGTGTACTTTTCCCTCATGGGTCAATTATGACTGTTCAGTATGATGTAGCTATTTTCTTTTAACTTCTTTGTACTTGTTCTTGTGAAAGCAGACAAATCTGAGGAACAGATATAGTAAAAAGATGAGCATGCATGGATCTGATGACTAGAGGGTTATAGCTCATTCTGTCCAACTATTCTCTGTCCTGTTCTGCAGTGTGGTTGAATATTTTTCCCCCAAAGCTGCAAAAGCATTGTGACAGATTTACCAGCATACATCTTTGTCAAAAGTTTTCCTAGTTACTGAGCTGAGTAACTTTTGGGAAGGGTGTTCTTAACACAGCTATATTCAAGTACAGTAGCTTGATTTTTTTCCTTTATCTTTTTTGGGATTTCTTTTTTTTTTTAATCACAAACAAATTGCTTGTGCAAAACCTACTTATGCATCTCAACTTTTCTGCTTGACTGTGCAAACAGTGCAACACAAATGAGCCCCTAACCTCAATGTTGAGCAGGTTGCTACAAGATAGAGCCTCAGCAATTGTTGTACGCTCGGACTAATGAATACAGGTATCTGGCACAGGCAGCGGTGGTGGATTTCAAGCTGCTGGAGGTGATGACTTCAGAGGCACAGAGAGAAGATCAGAAATTACAAAAAAAAATTCCATTCCAGACTGTTGGGAAGGTCTCTTGTTTCTTTCATGCCTAATTCAAAGAATTTGCCCCGTTGGATGTGTGGCGATGTTTGTATCAAGAGTTCTTCCTGTTCCTTCAGGAGTCTCGATCTCTTACATTTCTTCAGATGTGTTCTTCAAGCTTTGTCTTCTCAAATAACTGAAGTTAATTGGATTTCAGAGAATAAACAGAACAAAATGTGTTCAACCCTTAACCTCCTTTCCTTTTGCTATCTCTCACAGAAGTTATGTCCATTAATGCTAACTGGCTTTCTGATTCAGAAAATCATCCTTCTAGAATGGTATTACTTATGAGGTTATATTTAGTGCCACTTGAAATTCATCTGGCTTGTTTTGCTTGTTAATTCTGCTTATGTAATGTGATTTAAGTATTTCAAAACTCCTTTCCCTATTTTTAGATTTTTTCTTTTTCTATAGCATCTCTTGCTAAAGAGACTTAAACTAGAAATGAAAGTTTCTGCCTCCTTTCTTTACTACTGTGTTGAAAATCTTCCTACCAAGATTAAATTTAAAATACCTAATCCAGAAAGAAGCATCAGCAACCAGATGCTTCAGGGAAGTAGCTGCCCTCCTGTGCCTTCCAGTCTTTACAAACTTTAGGGTGAAATTAATTTCACCTGATGACAAACCATAGTTGAGACCTTGTTCAAGCCACCACTTTGGGCTCTTTTTTAATGGCTGGTGTGTGCAAGGAAGCTCTAAAAGATTATTCACTCTCTCCTGAGACATTTATCTGAGAGAAGTAAAAAGGTTCATCCTATAGAAGTGATTTTCTCCCACCGTTGATAATTGATGCACCAAATAATTTCTGAGCAAGAAACATAGCCAAAGTTGATTAGGGCTGCCCCAATAATACTTTAAGTTGTCAGTGACTCTGGCATGGCAGCATCTTTTCGAGTGAGATGTATTATAATGTGCTCACTATAAAGATGTGGGGAAAAAAAAAAGTTGACTCCTGAACAAGTCTGAAAAATCTTGGCACTCAAGGGGCTACCCTAACTGTCACGCTGAGGCATGCAAGTTAAGAGGCTGATCACCTTAGGGTGACTGTATAGTGCTGAGAGGCGCCCAGAGGAGGAGCCTCACATGTGTTCTGAATGGCCCTCTGGATCAGTCTTTCTTTACACTACTAAAAAGGGAAACTAGCCAGCTAATAAAAGCTCCTAAATTGAGTGCCTAAATTTAGATCCTGTCAATACAGCAGTACAGCTGAACTCCAGTTTCAACAGTGAATGGATTCATCATTTTGTGTTTCTGTTCTGAAATTGCTTGTAATTTACAATCTAGGGATACAAACACTGAGACTATCAGACTATGTGGGTCGTGCTTCTAGTCATTTTCTGAAGGTGCAGATCTAGAACCATTTGCGTCAAGTGAGAATTTCTCCTGCAGTCTTTAAAGAAGTATAAAGACTATTTATGATTTTTTTATTAAAAAGAGTCACTTTTTTCTTCCATTTTATGGTCAAGATAATTCTTATTCTTCAGTGTCTTTGAGTAAGTATTTTAAAAATAGTCTGGTGGTAATATATTCTATGTGTACTTGGGATCAAATGCAATTTCTTCTTGGAGATTTATATGCAATTATTTTATCCAGGCTCCTTCCCCCTTTAGCCATCTTAACAGTGCCCAAGGTTACTTTAGATCAACATTGATAAAATTCATTCTCTGATTAAAAAATAAAGTCTGATACCAAAACTCTATGTACAGTGTAGACTTCCATTGTTATAGACTCCTTATTGTCTTGGGTTCATAGGCTGCAGTCTTTGAAATATTGAATTACTCTACAGCTTGATATATTCTCTTTTCCTCTCTGCATTTTAAAAAGTGTTCATATATGATCATTTTATGGATGCCATTTGAATACCAAAAAATTTGCAAATTCTTCTAAAAGAAGCGGATGCCAGGAATACAACTGTTGTTCAAAGACTTTAAAGTTTCCTGGCTGTTAGTAAAAAAACCAACCAGTAAGTGTTTTGGAATCACCTCTACTTTAAAATACTTAAAAATATCCTACTATCTATTATTCTCATTATGTCTATTAAGGGAACCATATAATGTCTTGAACAGGTAGAGCACAGTGTGGGGTTGATTTCTGTAGACAGGAAACTAAGAACTTACTAAAGATTACACAAGAAGTTTATGGCAAAACCAATAATAGACAATTGGTATTTTAGATATGGTATTATCTACCTCTGATATAATAAGCCCAAAGTGTCGTATGAAGGAAGGTCTATTGTTCTACAGTGAAAAGAAAGAAACAACAAGGATTATTTCTGTTACTTTATGTCACTAAATCAGGGTTCTATACAGGCTACACTGTTAGTGAATTTAAATAAAACTAATTATCAAAATTTCCAAGATGTTTTTTTCTAGGAATTTAACAAAGAATCACCTAGCCAACCTCACTCACAAAAAAATCAACCACTATTTTAACAAAGTTGGGAAGCCAACAGTCAAATGATAATACACATTTAAAGCAAATGATTGAAATCGCAGGTCTGGAATTTTAGCAGACTTCAGCACCGCTAATACATTTACTGGTATTTAATGTGTGAGCACACTAAAGGCATAATATACACAAGAATAATTCTGTCTCAAAGAAAAGGACCATATAAAAATTAACAAAAAGCTGTTGAGTTTCTTAATCGGACAGTCTCTGCTGAGCTCCCTGTTGAACTGATGAAGTAGGTCATAGAAGATTCCCATTATAAGTCAACGCTCCTACTGAGGGAATGGAAAACTTGTGGCAAAGTGTTTTGCTGCCACTGTACAGGTTCAGGGAGGGGGAATTAAATGCTGAATGCATTGAGAAAGGGACTGAACATTCCCGCAGTAGTGCAACGCTGCCAACTGGGCCAGTCGCAGCATGTCTGATTGGGCAGTAGGGCCTTCCCCAAGCCCTTGGGACCAAAGCTCTTTCTAGGAAATGAGGCATGCAGGAAGAGGGGGGTGCTGGAAAAACATTAAAAACAGTTTTTACCACGCAGAAGAGCTGAGGAAAGCAAGCAGCTATTGTTAGAGAAAGAAGCAGCGACAGTCAGCAGGAGACTGAGAAACACTAATCACTGCTAAATCACTGGAAGATGTCCCCACTAAGCAGAATTGCCACCCCTGCTAACCAGCAGCCATTGACATTAAATATTGTGGAGCTGAGCTCGGTTCTCTCAGAGGCATGCTGATTAAAAATGCCCTGATGAAATGGTGTGTACTGTAAGAAGTGGTACTTAGTATTTTGTCTTCATAATACTTTAAATTGTACTACATCCCCACAAGGTATTTTGCCATTCTCCATTAAAAATGGGCAACTGACTTTCAGAAGTGCAGAACAGCTGCAGTACTTGGCTGACTTCATTTTGGGTTTGTGGATGCTGAGATATTTTGAAAAAGGCCGTGAATTTACACTGTTTGCTAGGTTATAATGAATTGGTTTTCTTTACCATATCTGTTTTCAAACCCTGTTAGCGTCTCTAAGTCAGTCTTAATACTTCTTGCCTAACATACGTTAATTAAATGGCCAGAAATTGTTCCTCCCACATCAGTGCGAGATATTATGGTGCATTTTTTTGACTATGCTGATTTATGATTTCACAGCAGTAGTTCCATTAAGCTCT
Source organism: Dromas ardeola (assembly GCA_013398915.1). Taxonomy (NCBI): domain Eukaryota; kingdom Metazoa; phylum Chordata; class Aves; order Charadriiformes; family Dromadidae; genus Dromas; species Dromas ardeola. Next base: position 60,698 of record VYZM01017772.1, read on the forward strand.
ACAATGGGTTTTCACATCGTAAAAGCACAATGTTTTAAAATTCTTTGTATTTTAGGACAATTTAATGAAGTAGTTAAAAAAATTATTCCAGATTGAAAATGTTTACTGCAATCAAGGAAAAAGAAAATCAGGTAAAATACAGGAAAGCAATGAAGAAAAATAATCAAAAGAACTCACTCCTGATCATAGAAAGATGCTTCTAAAAAAGGATCAATGGGAGAGTTTTCCTTTTTCTTCTCTACTCTCCCAAATGCTTGTGATGTGCCCTGCATTAATACTGCTTTCTTGGTACTTTGGGGGATTTTTAGGGGAAACAGAAAAATAAATAAATAATGCTCTCTCTATTACTGAAGAAGGCCACAATGTTTTTTTTTTTTAATAGGAACTAAATAGAATCTTCTCCAACCCTGTAAAATTAGAGAAAAACACCAAATCCTGCTCTTGTGTGAGCAGACGAGATCCTCTCTGCTTGTTGGGTTCTACGCTGCTCATGTGGAATGACCGCGTCTTTTTCTACTTCCTCTCTGCTATGGTTTCTGAACAGAAAAAAGCCATGGCTTCATACAAGGCTTACACTTCATCCTTCTTCTGAGCTTTTATCTTGTCTTATCCCAGCCTTCCTTTTAAACTGTACACCTTTGCACTAGGAATTTGTATTTGTCTTCTGCAGCCCCGGGGATATTCTCTTTACTTACCAATTCAGATGAGGTTTAAATACTGTACAGGTAGCAAAGTGAATGAAAAAAACAGGACTTCATTGCCCTTAAGGAACTGTTAGAGATGACAGGAATTTCACCCTGTTCTCTCCTTGCAATCTACTCTGCTGTGTAGAAGGAAAAAGGTAAGAGGGTGAAAAGAAGGGGAAAGAAGTAGATGAGGAGGTTTGGCAGGATTTACCCATGGAACAGGCAATAGAAGAGATACCTGACTCCGCAGCGCTCTTGTGAAGTGCCCCAAGAGGCAGGTGGCTACCTGTGCTGTTTGGATGGAGATCACCTACTTAGGCCTAGCAAATATTTGGCAATAGTGTGGGTCAAGGACTGTGCCTTGTCCCAAACACTTGAGGGTTTTTAATCTAATATCGCAGCATCTGAAAATCTTCCATGTGAAGTTAACATCAGCAGCAATACTCATAATTTACTTGAGGGAAATGGGGATTTCCCCTTTTCAGGAAAAAGAAGTCTGCCTGGGCTAAGATGTTGGGGATGGTCTTATTTGTTTGTTTCTTTTATTTTTATTAATATATTAGGTTTGTGGAAGAAGCTTGTGCAATCTTGCAGCTGCTGAATGGGACATCCAGATCATGGTAGAAAACTTCCTTGAATAGTCCAAGAAAAACCTCACAAGCCCAAAGCAGTATTGACAATCCTAAGAAAGAGCTTTCTTCAAAGCCGTGTGTGTTTTGTCTCTCTTGAATCTGTAGAGAACTCCCTGAGGCTTCAAAAGAGAGACATAGTGGAAAGCATCCCTCATCCTCCCCATCACTTGACTAACTCGCAATGTTATATAGAGAAAGAAGGTTGCCTCAGGAAGAGGAGTGCTGGAAATCAATATTTGATCAGATCTGCTTGTGTTTATTGACATAAAAGAATATTTCATAGATTCATTGAGGTTGGAAGGGACCTTAGGAGATCATCTAATGGACACTTAATGTCGCTAAGTGTTTCCTAATCTGATTGGTTCTTTTTCATATACAGAAACGGTCAAAAGGTACTTCTGCCTCCAGGCAGTGATACCAACTACTGAGGAACCCATGACAGCTGCTTTCAGTGGTGGCTGGGAGGGAAGCGCTGGTTGGCAAGCACAGTACCCACACTGAGACTGGAATAACTGTTTTTATAGCTCAGTTTCCTGGATGTTACGTGATGTTCACGTATGGTACACAGCAAAATTCTTCTGCCCTGATTCTGGAGTTTGTCCTAGCAGTTGGCAATGCAGAGAACAATTGCTCACGTAACGAATAAAGGTGAAATGTGACATTATACCTGTGATAAGTGAGATATTGGTAAAATAGGCACTAATCGTCAAGGTCGTTATTATCACATTAATTTTGTAAGACCATTCTCCAGCTCTGTAATTCTTGTGCAGCCAGTGTCAAAGTTCACAGGTTACAAACACCCAGTTCAGTAATTGGATATTAGAAAAACATATTCTACTCTTGCAAAAAAATATTTTCATTATTATTGCTAACTGGAGATCCTGTTCCACAACAGAGATATGCGCATGCCCACCCCCCACCATGCTTTTGCTATTTTGAGGACTTGTTGATACGCAATTTGCAGGCGGCTCAGAAGATGACTCATGTAGAGAGTTTTTTATATCTCAAGAAAAGTCCAGTGGCTCCTGAACTGGTTTTGGTCATATCCCTCATATGGCTGCTAGACCCCATTGTTGCCAACGTGACCTTGAATTTTGGTGCAACCATATTTTTTTTTTTTTGGTCTTGCAATCCTACTTATAATATATATCCTACTATGCACCTTCTGGGGGTAATGACCTCTATATTGAGACATAATACTTGAGATCAGACATGTGTAAGCACTGAAGAAATATTATTTGACCTTTTTTTCTTTTTAGGGATTTATAGTGTTTCTCATCACTGTGATATATATCTGCTTACAAGTAATAGTTAATTACAGTAGATAGTAATAGGTAGTCCTTGTGTAATAGTTAGTCATATTCTAGGTATATTTCTCTGTAAGTATATTACATGTTATTCTCTGAATATATCTTCTCTGCAGTGAAAACTGCGCTGCTAACTTGGGTAGAAGTATCTAGTCTAGTTTTAAACTTTCTTGAGTCCATATCGACAGGAAAGTAGCTGGAGCAGAATGGATCTCAAAATGGGTTGGAAAACTTGCTAATGTCAGTATAGCATTTCCTCCGACAGATTACAAATTATACTGTTCTTATGCTGTTGAGAATGGGGAATAATACATCTCTCAGAGCTATCACTGCATATTTGTTATCTAGTATTGCTATAGATAGGTGATTTCCATAACCCTATTCACACCCCATGGAGTTGAAAACTAGTTTATCAATGCATCTGTAATGAATATGTGAATGCTGTGGGGAGGGGTGAAACAGGACAATGCTGAAAACAAAGGGAAAAAAGACAAATACTCCAAGCTTTGGATGGTAAAATGCCAAATGATAACAGAATATTACATGTTTTGTTAACAGTGGTTTTCTAGGAGTTGTTTAATATTGGGGAATGGAATAGATAAGCATATGTGAGGGAGCAAGGATGAGGAGTAAAAAAGCGGGAAGAAAAAAAGAACAGGTTTGAAGAAGCAGAAAGTTACTTGAAAACTGAATGTATAGCACATGTATAGACACCTGAAAAGATCAAAATGGCTTTTGAAAGTGAAGCTGTAAATAGGAACCTTAAGGCAGGTTTTCTACATGCTCAGATTTTCATGGCTGTTTTCTCATTTCTGTGCCATTGCTCAGAAAAGACTGTTGGGTGTCCGGACGCTCAGCCAGCATTGCTGTGCATGCACAGTAAATCCAAAATGTCTGACATGCTTTGCTCTGACTGCAGGGAAATAACTGTACATTACAGGCTGGTTTGGAGGACGGGATTGCTTTTTTTCCAATTCATTGAACGAACGTGTTAAAGAACTAAAATGCGATGCTTTTGTGTTTCACCAAAACTGCAGGGAAATCACATTTTTTCCCTTTCTTGTCATCAACACATTTTCTTTATTCATGTAACAGTAGGTGTCATTTTTCTTTAATTATGCCCAGCTATCATATGTTGCTTTTATTTGTTGAGGATGTTAGTTTCAGGGAAAATAATTTAGACAGTTCCATTTTTCAGGCAACAATACACTAAATCCTGTGCTTACAAATTGCAATTAGATAAGAATTCTTCTTTCCACAATCAAATGTGGCAGTTTCTTACTGGAAAGTAAAGATGAATCAAACTTATAGTGTAAAATGGGAAGATCAAAGCATTCAACAAAAATGTAATGAAGAAAATACACTTTTATGGCTTGGCATTTTAAATGTCCTCTGTTATATATCACCGTGGCAGCATACAATGGTATAAGTCTTTCTTTGGGAATGAATACAGATTAACGCAGCCTCATTTTCTGTGTCAGAATTTACTTCTTACTGTGATGATATTTCTTGCTCCCACCCCCCACATACCCCTCTCTTCCCACCCCCAGACCTTAAAAGTACTTTAAACATGTTTAGCCTGTCAACAAGCCTTTGCTAAAGAGTTTTGTAGCCTTTGGTAATGACTTCTAATTTACGTGACTAATTATCCCGGGATAAATAGAGATGAGGTGCTTTAGGATAAGGCTAATCTGCATGTCTGCTGGAAGCTTGAATAGTGCATTTTACAAAGATACGAAATTCAGCAATTCAATGAAATTAAGGTTGTGACAAAAGGCAGGCAAATTCAAAATGAAGGCATATCCTTCTCTTCCTAAGCTGCTGCAGTTGGATGTGAGAAAGATGCTGATGGCATGGCATGAAAAGAAGCGTCAGCCCTGATTCTGGAGTTTATTTGGATCTATACTGAAGCTTGAACATGTTTTGCCTATGCTGTTTACACAGATGTATTTTCATACAGAATTGCATCATGATTTGCCTGTCTCCACCATCCATCTTGTCCGAATAGTGTTGCCTTATTCTTTAAAACACAGTGGTTATCCATCTATGACCGCCTCATCCCTGATTTATGCCACAGTATAAACAAGCAGTGACGTATGTAATTATGTATATACATATAGCAGAGAACAATCTGAGCATAAAAAACTTAGTTGAACGTCTCAACACTGCAAGATGTTATCCCAGATAGAACAAACTTATGTGAGTAACAGAGGAAAAGAACGAAAGGAAGGAGTGTAACGCCCTTTCTGCTGAGCTGTGTGGTTCAGTTTTTGGAAGAGCTCTCGAATTCAGAGCTTAACCTCCACAACACTATGTAGAGCAATGAATAAGTACTTTAGGAAGTTTAGTCTCGTTTTCAAAAGTGATTTATGGTTTCAGACTTCTTAGGATGCTTTTACAAAGTCACTTGCAGCTAGGTCTAGCGTTGCTCTAAGCTAGAGGGACTCCCTCAATTCAGCGCTGTTCTGCTCATTTTATAGATCTGATAGCAGCTACCTCCCATGCTCACGTTTCTGAATGATTTTACAACCACAGTCAGTTCTCACCTGCAGGTTTAGAGGTGGGCAACGCTAGACTGTACCTGATCCTGTGGACATGGCAACGGCCTCAACTTGCACCAGGGGAGGTTTAGACTGGATAGTAGGAAAAATTTTTACACTGAACTGGTTGTCAAGCATTGGAACAGGCTGCCCAGGGAAGTGGTTGAGGCGCCATCCCTGGAGGTGTTTAGAAGACGGGTAGACACAGTGCTTAGCAATATAGTTTAGTGATGGTTTTTGTCAGAGTTAGGTTGATGGTTGGACTAGGTGATCTGAAAGGTCCCTTCCAGCCTAGGCGATTCTATGATTCTCATTCTTACTGTACTGGCTGTTAAGGTCAGCTGGTTTGACCATCTCATTTCTCAGCCTGAGACATTGAAAAAGGCCAGACTTCCAGGATGTGCAAAATGGAAAAATCAGACTTGTGTTTAGGTATGTACGCAAAATATTGTCTTACTTGCTGGATTTGCTTTTGAAAACATGATGTTTAACTCTTTTCAGAGCCTACAATTCATTGCTTAAGATATCCAAAGCTAACTTGCCCAGAGCAGGGAGAATGACAGATTACTCAATTCCCTTTTCAATTACTTAACCACAGGATCATCATTCTACTTCATTCAAATTGTGGTATATTGATTTCTGTTGTGACTCAAAAGATTTTAATTTTTAATAAAAAGTTAGCATGATACCCTCTTTATGTATATAAATCCAGAATAACCTGCCTTTTGCAGACAGGGTAGTTAAATTGAAAGACCCTGTAATAGCGATAATGTTTATAAGGAGCTCTCCCCGAGTTCACTTAACCACTACCACCTTGCTCAGCATCCCCACAGGACAGCAGTAATGCAAAAGCCTTTGAGGCCTGGATGAGAGAATTGTACCATAATGAACTTTTAAATTTCAATAACTCTAAACAAAAACTGCTAAAAAGCTCCCATGGTATAGAATCAGAGTTTCAGAATATCAGCTGATGTAAATTACAGGGAAGTAAAGGGAAAAATTTAACCAAAACCTTTCACTCTTTCCTATCCAAGGCCAAATTAATATTAATAGGTCTAGGTTTTTGGTACAGGTAAATACTAAAGAACTTACCTTCACTTGCTTGTAGGCTCAATATATTGACCCCAAACTCCATTTTACTGAGAAATGTAGTAACAACTCAGGTGAACGGATTTCTCTTGGAAATCCCAGCCCCCAGTTAACTGAGAGTCAGGTGTAGCGAGTTTGCTAATGCAACCCACGTTCAGGGCAGTGCTCCTTCCCAAGCGATCAGCATCTCTTAGAAACCCTGTGTCCAGGTAAAAGCTTTTATACCAGCAATCCCAATAGTGATAAAAAGTTTCTAGATGTTTTTCCATTTGACAGCTTAACTCTAACCTTGAGCTTCCATTGAAAAGCTACACAGTGCAACTTGGCCTGAGTATTAAAAGGAAATTTCTTGGGGCCCCTCTGTACTTTCTGGCACACTTCCCAGGAAGGGACTAATCAGTAAAAAGGCATTCTTCACACTTGTTCTTTGGCCTGTCCTCTGTGACCTATTTTCCTGACTAATCCTGTGATTTTTATCCCAGCCAATACCAAATTGCCTCTGGTTCTGGCTGCTCATGGTCAGCACTATAACTCTTAGCTCCTAGGAAGATCTTGGGGGGACATGTGGAATTCTGAATGTTTTGCTCCAAGGTCTCTACAGAATCAAAGGGCAGTATAAGTAATATCAAAATGCAGGAGCAGCATCTTCCTTTGTATTGGTAAATGAAGTCTTTTGTGCAGAGGAGGTCCTCCCTAAAAGATAAAGTGCCTTAAGGTCGGTCTGTGTTATTGATGTTGAGGTTTGCAGTCCTGAAAGCAAAGAACCCCTTGTGAGAAGCTTTACAGTGATGATCTGCGCAGCTTTTTTTTTGTTGCCAAAAGAGGGAGCCCTCACAGAATTATATATGCTCTTGGAGATGTTTTTGCTTTTGTGATCTGCTCTTTAGAAAGCTCTGATTTTTTATTTTTATTTTTTTCTTACAAAACTTGGGGCCTTTTTGGTTTAGAAGAATATAAGTTTGTGGCACAGATTATTGAGCTGTGAGTTTTGTCCTCTTCAGGTTCACGATGACCTCAGGTCACAAAGAAAGAAAATAAGCTTCTCATTTTCAGAGCTATACAGCTGGCTGTTACTAAGTATGTGGTTTCATTAAGTACCGTATTTTAGCATTCCAGTGTTAGAAATAATGATCCTGCCAAACTGGACAATACTGGTTGGGCACTGAACTTTTAAATGCTACATGATTTTGTGTGTTGTAATTTGGATTCCGTGCTGCCTTCTGTTTATGTGAGCTGGAAGTATCAAAACTGGTGCCAGATTCACCTCTTAGCACTCTCAGAATGATTTTTTTTTTTTTTTCTTGTGACAGACAGTGTTTGAGAAGGGTGAGTGGGATCTCTTGGGATCTCTCCAGTTTGTCTGATGATGTCAGGGGTAAATAAGCGCTAGGTTTATTTGTAATGGCTTGCAGGGAGTCATCCAATATGTTTTGGAGAGACTTTGAGAACTGCGCAACTTTTTACTGATTTTTACTAGTGGATTAGGTTCAAAGCAGTGAGAAAGCGCAGGCACTTTTATTAGTGTTTATCTTTAGGGGGAAAGCCTTTGTCTCGGGCTCTGCAACGGAGACTGCAACAATAATAAGTTTACCAGAGAGACTCTAAGTGTTGATTCACGGTTCACCCTTACCTCTTTCTGAGCTTGAACTGGTTAAAGGAAACTCTGGCCAACAGAAATTACAAGTATTTGAGCTGATCTCTGCTGTCTTTTCTGAACCTGTACTGTTCCCTAGACTAGTTCCCTTTTGAAGAATTTCTTTTCAACCTAATGGCTTCTATGACTCTGTGGCTCCAATACCCTATTTGGTATTTCCTCCGTTTTGCACAGTAGCTCTCTTTTCCGTTGGGATGTAGTCTGAATGGATATGACAGTCCAGCGTTTCTTATCTCCCCCAAATCAAAGCCAAACTTACAAAATAGCTTAACTTGATGGGAGTTCAAAGCCAATAATTGGGCAGTAGGATTTAAAAAATACTTTTATTTGATCATTTGAGATATTTTGCGTTACCATTCTTAAGAGCAAATTCAGAGGCTCCAGCGTGACCTGTTTTAGTGAGATTTTGATGCTTAGGACCAGAGTCTCAAAAATACGTTAGCACTTAAAATGCATTTGGGTGCCTAATTCACTCCTAGGTCACCTGTTCTTGAAAATATCACATCCTAGCTCCTGGCAAGACTGGAGCTTTTTATAGCACGATTGTTGCATCAGGGTAAAATCCAGTTTAGAAACGCACATTGATGATTCGCTGTTAACAGGCGAAGATTGCTGTGTGATTATTGTACGATAATAGCAGCGAGATTCAGAATTAGTGCAAGGAGGAGATTGGCTGAGATAGGAAGGATCACATTTAGATGATAACTTTTTCTTTCTCTTTTCCATTATCTTCTTGTTGTCTTTTTGAACACTATTAGTATTCTCAGTGCTGTACAGAAACATAAGGGAGACTTAGGGCAGGAGCTAAGTTGAGTGCAATCAAACTATGTGATAAAACAGAAAAATCAACCCACAAATAATTTTATGCATTTTATTTAAAAGAAGAACATTCAGAGTTAAGACTGAAATGGCCAAAATGGGTGTTTCTGACATTTTATGGATGTTCTGCATAGGTGGTGTGCCTCCAAATATTGGATGCTCCTATATACCATATGTGCTGCAATTCCTAAGCAATACAGCAGATGTTTTAGGTGATCAATTCAGAACTCACTGGCTTTGTTTAGTTCTCCCCATTCCCAATTTTATGTGATGTGAATGTGCCTGTCATCATAAGTAGAGGAACAGTTCCATATTTAAAAATCTGTGCATAATTCAAAGTTGACACAGTAGCAATACTAAAATACTCCCCAACCTAGAAAATCTCATGTTCCTCAGAGTACAAAACACCTAGTTAGGAAAAGCTGTGGCAAGTAAAAATTAGCTTTGTGTGGCTTGAATCACAACTTAACCATTTTTTTAAGTTTAGGTTTATTGTACGAGGCGGATGAAAGCTGACAGTTCTGATTTCTTTGCTGATCAGAGGGCCAGGTGAGCTGGTTTGTTTGCTTATTTGTTTTTAAGAAAAGTTTCATCTTATTTCTGTGTAATCTCCTCCAAAGCCAGCTTCCTAATGGCACCATTTTATCTTCAGTTCTCTTAACACTTTCTTCGCTGCTTCCCCTTGCTTTGCCAGCTCCAAATATACAAAATGCCTTTTCTGCCCTAAGATCATATTTTCTTTTTTTTTTCTTCTTCTTTTTTTTTTTCTTCTTTTGTTCAAGGAGCTTTTTAACAGTAATCCCCAATGGTTTCACTTAGTGAAGTCTGGAGAGATTTCCAGCCCACATGATCAGAAAACTAAGAAGCTCATTTGAAAATACCGATTCTGCTGTATTATCTGAACTGTTTTATTTATTTATTTGGGGATATAAAAAAGACTTGAACTCTCATATTTTTTTCCAGCTGTAAATGAGCACAGGTATGTATCCGATGGTTAACACAGTAGAGAGACTCTCTTCTGGAGTGGTCTGGGGGGAATAAAGTAGCTGCCTGCTAACAGCCATCCACCCCTGCGGAGGCTGGGGCTGGCGAGGGCAAGGGCAGGTTGTGCTCCTGCACCGGCCCCGCGTCTCCTCTACAACCCGAGCCCACAGCGCCGTGGTGGAGGGAGCTACATTTCAAAAGAAAAAAAAAAAAAAATGTTCTCTGTCTTCAGCGCCCAAAAAGAAAAATTTGAACGGGAACGAATCTGACACCTAATTTTGCCACTATAAATTGGAACATTTACATTTGTGTTGGTCTTTAAAAAAAAAAAAAAAGATAAAAAAAATCCTGAAATATAGCTGTCTGACACAATAGAGTTCAGGGTAAGGACAAGGATAAATTTCCCTCACATTTTCACCTATGGAAACTTTGCAGGAAACCTTTCCTGCAACTGTGAAATTGGTTTGAAATGATGGACTGATACTTTCTCATGAGTTACTCTTGACATAGCACAGCTCTTTTGCTAACTGAAAAGTATGTACTCTTAAAGGAAGCAAAATGCTTTTCCAAATGCAGTGTGTAAATGTTGTTGTTAACATCTAGGTAATTAATTTTTAAGGCTAATGGATGTTTGGAAACCTCTTGGATTTCTTCTAATAAATGAAGAACATAAATGAGGGCAACAGAAACAGTTTAAATACAGAACTATATTTTTCTGAAAACTTGAAGTTTCAGACTGACTCACAAATCATAGGTAAACATCCACATTTCAAATTATCCAGATAAACGTATTTTCTGTGTAACTCAAAGAACAACTTTTTTGCAGTATCCTCATGACATAGTTACTACATTCTCCGTTAAATGTTTGTTACGTGTACACAAGAAAATCTCAGCTTTTGTCTTCTGGAGATCTGATTCTGAGAGACATGATCTGCCTTCAGTGACTCTCTCGCGAAGAGGAACTGGGGAAACTCAGCCTCCGGTTGGACTGAATCCTGAATCAACTGCACATTTGTGATGCAAAATTAGCAGTTTCATATAAAAATTGGTTACTAGGGCATTTAGTTCCCTTCTCTCTCCTAATGATATCCCTCTGCTTTTGAGTCTTCTTAAAACAGGCTTACATTTGTGAGTCACCACACAGATTTTTCACAAGTGTTTGGGTTGTATTTTTTAACCACTATGAGATATATATCAGTTAGCAGGTCCCCAATGACTTGCTCATAGGACAACTGTAAACGAGCAATAGTTTGAAAAAGTTAGCACGGAGGCTAATGAAAAGAGGATTTCAAGCCTTTTATCTCTGTTCAGTGTACGGGACAAATGTTATTCCCTGTTTTATTGCTTAGAATAAACTGACATGGACTGAAGAGAGGAACAAAATGGTAATATTTGGATGGCCTCATTTTCTGACACAGATCTCCATTCGAGGCTGCTCTTGGGCAACATAACTCAGCTCGGTGATTTTGATGAACAAAACTTTTATTTTCTCCTTTAACATAACACGACATATTATTTATGACATATATATAGCTCTCCTCCAGTGTTGTGAATAAAAACGCCTCTTGAGTGGTTTTCACTGTTTAAAGCACCTGGGTAAAGGATTTGGGCTAAAATGTTAAATTTTGGAAGTGAGATAATAATGTTGTAATTTGGATGTATAGAGCTAAATGCTAACTTGGTTCCAGCAGCCTCCATTTTATTGTTTTTATTAACCCACAGATTAAACATGAACTACACTAGATAGTGTACAAAGGTGGAGTGACCCTGGAGGTGGCTGCAAGGAGTCCCAGTGCTGCCCTGTTAGTCTTTGGGAGTATCGATGAGGGCTGCAGTCAGAGTGGACTTTGTTCCAAGTTCTGTGGCTCAAGATGTTCAGATATAGGGATTTAGTCATGATTTTAGCATGTGCCATAGAAAACTACAACAAAATTGCTTCAGAAACAAATGAGAAAATGTTGGGTCTGTTTGGAAAATAAGATTCTTCTTTTTACCTCCGGGATAGCTCGCGCTCATTGCTGCCATTTGCCTTCTCCAGACAGTGCTTTCACGGCCTGGCTGTAATTAAATATGCAGTTTTTAGAAGAATGAAGGTTGGGATCTTCTGAATCATTTGTTAAGTGAATATGACAAGCAGTGGTCTGGCTTGGAAAAAAAAAATTGATTTTTTTGAGCAATAGAAAAACTAACTCACTGCCATGGATTGTGAAAGGAAACAGACTCAAACTGAAATTAGATGAAAAGCTTGAAATTAGATGAGACCGCAATAGTTGAACATATAAATTTATGTATTTGTCCATACATACTAGATTCTAATTTAACTTTTCACTATTATTTAGATCATGTTGTCTTGATTTATATACAGTAAACAAGGAAGTTTGCACAGTATTGGGGGAAAAGATTTTCAGATAAAGAAAACCTCCTAAATTAAATGTGAAAACACACAGTTATTTCCCCCCTCCCTTCTGCCTGTCCCTATTGCAGAAAAGTCTTTGGCTGTAACGGTGCCTTTACAGCCAGAGCAGAACTCGGAGGGCTGGACTTAATTGCCCCCTTGCTGCAAAAGAAAAACCACTGATTTTGTCCAGCTGTTGTGCAAGTCTTTGGAATCAGAAGTTTCCTATCTTATTGGTTTACGTTCCCATAATATTAGCAGTTTGAAAATGCAGATGAAACTTGGCTATAGCACTTACGCTGGATGGAGGAAATGAGGAAATAGGGAAAGAAAGAGGAAAAGTGAATGTGATGGGAGTGGAGGAATAGTGAATTTAGAGCTGAAGATTAAAAATGAAATCATCCAGCCTGGTGCATTGGAAATCAGTTTCATTGACTCCCCTCACAGTGATTTTCTTTGGCTCCTTAAAGAGATGCTGCTTTAACTAGGAAATGTGTGTGCTGCCATGTTTCTATTGATGGCAAAATGCTAGCTTGGCCTTGAATAGATGTGATAATTTCGAGTATTTCCTAGGTTTTTCTTCTCTATTTACAATACATAGCCTATATCGATTCTTTGTCTGTAAGTGTGGCGTGTATAGAGTTTTATAACCATTTACTCCTCTCTGTGCAGTGCAGAAGTCACTAGACACACCTTGATATATACACACCTGCATATACATACATGAATATTTATATGTCTGTGATTGTACATACGTATATGCAATATATTTATGTGTCTACATATATGCAATTTTAGCACTGGTAAGTGCAAAATTAACTTTCAAAACAGAATAAGCTCTGTTGAATGTTTAGGTTTCTGAGATGTTTAAACGTGAGATACCAGAAATACAAGCTGTTATAGAGGCTTTCTTCTACATAAAAAGGCATGCATTACCACAAGTCGCTCAAGTGCCTTTAAATATTGGCATCTTTGAGCGGAAAGGGGGTATATTTTGAATGTTTGCAAAATACCTTCAACCACTGGAACTATGATCTGGAAATTGCTGCGCTGTGTTCTCACACGGCTCATCTGCATCTCGGGCAAACTCCGACACCTTAAAAGAAAATAGCACCTAAGATAAACACAACCAGACAATTTCCACAAAATCAGAAGTAAAGGCTGGGGGCTCTTGTCGGGGGAGGGATTTAGGCTCAAGGGAGTCAGGGGAAGTGGCAACTAAAGTAGTTGTGTTCTCTCATGTTTATTTTCACTCTGTTGCTGAATCACAGGGACGTCTTTAACACATAATTCATAAGTTTTATGCATGAAAACACAATCATTTTTCGAAAAATTTATATTCACAAGGAATTTACTCTTGTGTTGCATCTTTTATATGTCTGTCTTCCCTCCATTTGTATTGCTCTCCTTATGGTGTGAAACCACAGGAGTCCTGTTTCTTAAAAGTTTATCAAAGATGTGTTTCTTTTGACTGGGCTCAGGTGTATTAGGAAGTGGATCGTGTCAGTGCTGTAATTCAGAGCTTTGTTTTCCAGTTAAGTGCTGCTCTGAGCAGAATTCTAATACAAAGCAGCAGCCAAACCAAGTGCAAACACATGCTGCTTCCCAAACAAGAAGGTATTTAACTTCTTACAAAGAAGGACTCTTCTAGTGAAAATTTCTCGTGTTTCAGTTACTTCCCAGTAACTCCCTCAGAGTTCTTGGTGTTTTTTTTTTCTTTTAATAGAATTACCTTTTTTTCAAAACAGTATTTTCTTTTAACCCAAGTCAGCCTTCTTGCCACCAGTATGCTGGCTATTCTGGCATGATGAGTTTGTTAAATTAATTGACATGAAGAGGGCAAGACAACTGCTACTAGCTGTTAGCTAAACTACTCAGGTCGGATGCAGAAGTCCCAGTTTCAATAAATATTTAGTTATACGCAGCAAAATAAGTTTTGGGAGAAATGATCTGCTGGTCAGAGCACTTGTAGCTGGATGTGAGCAGCTCAAGTTCAATCTCAAGGTTCAAATGGGGCAGAGCAGGGATGTAAACCTCCGGATTTGTGCTTCCCTTACTGTGAGATCACTAAACCTGCATGTTTAGTTTTAAAATTGCATATGTTGGGGCTTAATCTGTCTTGTCTGTTATCTGAAACAGCCCATAAACAATGGCTAGTTAGTCAATATCCCATTACTGGTATAGATAGATATGCTTTGTTTCTAATTAAACATTCATTGAACACTGTTGCTTCCCCCCCAACAAATGGTGGACTCTCAAAGTTCATAATTGCTTTCACTAATGCCACTCCTTTCCTTCATAAGACTTAACGTAAGAACAGGAATTCACAACTAAGGAATGGCTGTGCAGTGCCTAAAGCGGTCTGCAGCGTGTATGGATTTTGGTTGTTAATGGCACTGCGTGTGGTCTGTATAGTTTTTTCTGCCCTTGTTTACTCTTTTTTTCAAAATAAATAAAATTTAAAGAGTAGAGTTTATTAGCTCCTGCTGCTTACTATGTACTTTAAGACATAAATCTGCTGTTTGTGGCATTACAGTAATCTCTATAGGCATTAATTGATGTCACGAGCACAGGATTATAACCACAGCTCTGCAATTTACATAATAATACACCAAATTATGAAAAACCTGCATGGTGATTTGTTACCCAAACAAACCCTTAAAAATGCTGCATTAAATTGTGGAATGAGTAGATCCCAAACCCTTGCAGCGTAAGTACATATGCTTCATTTAAAATATGCGCACAACTCCAGCCACCTTTTTCTTAGGGGATCTACAAAGAGGCTTGATTCCAACCTGGATGCGGGGTCTGACCATGGAGAAGTGGTCCTTATTCTCTTCCTTCATTTCTTGCAGGCCCAAAGCTTTTGGGGAAGTGCAGAACAAAGCACAGACGTGGTATTGGCTGTATCATCCATTCTTTTTCCCCAGCCTTTACTGGGACAGAAATATCAGTGTTTGTTTATGTACTCCGTATCCTCCACACAGGCTGCAGAGTGAGCAGAGCACTGGCTATCTCTGCATTCCTCTCAGCATTTCAGGCTTGAATTAACAAGGAGGACAGAAGCCTAGGAAACTGGGAGCTCTGAGTCAAGTTTGCCAGCTGGGTTCAATAAAGTGATTGGATTTGCTGCCATATTTTGACTTGAGTTAAAAAGAGACTGTGCTGTTAACTAATCAAGGATGTCCCTTTCCGTGCATATCTGAGAAGATGGGACTGTATCTGCATGGTATACATCATCAAACCATGAAGTTGCTACGAACCTACCTTTGTGTTACTTCACTGAGGTGCATAAAGATGCTTGTTATTTTACAGCTGCAGGACAGAAAATTTAAGAGGCTTTCTGTCATCATAACTCTCACTGGCAAAGTTAAGAATCAGTTCATTGCAAAGCAGTTTGTTCCTTCTCTCCTTCCTTCCAGAGATAAGGTAGTCTTAATGACTTTTTGTGATTGTAAATATTTATAGTGAACTGATGGGCTTTTTTTTGGTTCCTAGTGGTTCTGTAGGAATCTGGATACTATCTTTACGATTGCTCTATATGTAATTAAGGCAACCTATAGGTAAAGCACCAGTAGATGTCACTCAAGAATATGTGGAGCAGACTGTGAATTTGTGTGACCAATAAAACTGAGCGTGCACATTTCAAATGGCCTCTGCTGCGCAGCTGCTGGGGTTGCTCAGCCTCCCACGGCTGCAGGTTTGGCCACTGATGTACTGCTTTTGGCAGTAACCTGCTCACCAAGGCTTTGGGGCTGTGACCTGCTACTACTGCCACAGGTACTACAGAGTGTTAGTATGTGTGCCCAAAGATACCTCGCATGGCTTTTCAGTCTTTCCTTAACCTTCATTGTATTAATGTTTTTTTCTAAGTAGCCTTTAAGCACAATAGGATTGTAAGAACAAGGGAGGGGCTTGTTAATAAATAATGCATTATGCGTGGTTGTTGTGTTCTCGAGATAAATAGTCAAAACAGGGAGAAGGAGAGGTCTTAGCTACCTGTTTGTCAGTGTTTCTGAAAAATAAGAAAGTACCGTGTATCATTGGCACTTAGGTTTTGGGAAAGAAATATGCAAGTGTGAGATATTAAGTAGAAGAGTATATTAACTGGAAGGATGAGTAAAGTAGCTTAATGGTTTGGCACTGCCTTTCATCGTTTGGACTTGGTTTAGATTCTAAACCAGAATCAAGTTACCAAACATTGCAACGATCAAATGTCTGTAGAGGTCACTGTTAAAATGGTTTGAAATGCTCATTATAGCTCTTAGCGTGAGCGATAACGTATCCCCAACCACTTTATAAATGTTCTCCCACACCTATATTATCAATAATTGATTCCACAGAGTAGGCTACAGCAGATGCAATTTACTAAAATCCCAGTCAAGTGTCAACAAGCTGACTGGTTCGTTTTATCATTATACCAGGAAACTTTAGCAGCTAATCATAAAGGAAGTACAAAATGTGAGACCTTGCTTCATTATATGAACAAAAGCCTGTGATTTCAGGATGGAAAGAAAAGATTATTGCTTGGCATAATGTGATTAAAAAAAAAAAGCTTTAAATCAGCAAATTATCCATTTAAACAGGATTTGAATTAGTAGCCTATTGGGGTCATTACTTAAATTGTGAGTTCCTCTTTGGAGATAAGTCTTGCACTCTGAAGGGAAAGAGGGTACAAATAGTGAAATTTGCATTTGAGAAACTAGGCAGATGTGAAATCCTCACTGAGTTATATTTACGTTTTTCTAACACCTTCCTTTATCTAAGCCTTCATTAGAAACTTTTTCCAGATGTTGATTAGCGTCCAGCAACAAACAACAAAAAGGTTTACACTCCTCTATCACAGAAGGGCTTTTGCATAGGAGCGGAACACACCGAGGTGCACAGCTTGTCAGGTAGCAAGGTGAAAGGATGGGATACAGACTTAAACCTCTCCTTCTCTGCATCTTCTCCCTCCTCCCTCCCCTCTGCTGTAAATCCCCCCAGTGCAAAACCAAGGAGGCTTATGGTGGTGCATCTGGGCAGCTGTGTTGTGCCATCCACACCGTGACAAGTTGCACATTTGGAATCTCTTTTTCTGAAGTTTTGGGTTCTTTCATGGTACGATGTTAGATGTTAGCTTTCAAAAGCATTGACAATACCGAGTGTGGCAATAATAAAGGCCATAAAAATGTGAAATTCACGTCTGCAAACCCTTCAATACATACTCAGCTTTATTTTGTGAGATGATGCACTGGTTTCAATTACTCTTATGTCAACGCAGTCAGTTTATAGAAGAGAAGTGCTAATTTAGAAGTTAAAAGGAAGAGGTACAATTAATAACAACTTATGGCAAAGCTTCCAGAAAAAAAAAAATAATAAAATCATACACTTGATTTCAATTTTAAACCCTCTGAATTGCATAGTAGATTGAAGGTGGTAAGGAGAGGCACATGTTCAAACCACATTAAACTTAGATGGAAAAGATCAATAGCAGAGACCAGGCTGGGTAAAATACATTTAGGAAGACAAAGTCCTCCTGTGGTCCCAGAGAGTCAATTCCAGCTTCGTGTGGGTGGACTATGGCAGGAGATGTTAGTGAGATGGGCAGCCTGCCGTTGGGTTCAGAGCTGCAGAAAATACTCCCTGCAGAGCGAAGGCAGTGAAATGGCACGAACCCAACAAGAGCTTTCTAAAGCTAAAACTGATCTCAGTTCTGCGCTTAGGAGTTTTATACGGAGACTCAGAGCAAGGCAGGTATGGATGCCCTTGCAGTCTAGAGAAACCCCTGCCAGAGCACCACCGTCTGCTGGGACGTGTGGGCATGGGACTGCTGAAGGAGCTTCCAGCACAGCAGCCTCCTGTGTGTGTCCCTGGGTGGCTGGCTGACACCTCCATCTCTGCTGACCTCTGCTGGATATTGGGGCCTTGGAGATGATGTGCTGGGACAGAAGGCAGGGGTAAGGATATTTTTTGGACCCTGGCCGGAGGAAGAGTGTAGGAGTAGGAAGATGACTTTATAATTGCTTTTTTTTTAATCACTCTTTCTGACTATGTCGACTTTATACTTGACACAGCTTTGGCTGGCAAGTGAGGCCCAGATACATTCAGAATTAGATATGACTAGGCTCATTCTTACATGAGAAGAAAATCATCGGTTGCTACAGAAACAGCTCCATATCAGTCTCGTGGGGCATCTTTGCATCTGGCTTTTTTTCCTTCTCTTTTGCTAATCTGTAGATAAGAGTCAAAGCAAGTGCAGCACATCCCACATCTATATAAAAGGTTGGAGGAACTCTGCAGAGAGCAAAGTGTGAAAGAACATCTCGTAGATAAGCTAAACTTAAATGAATGAGTTAATTTACACCCCCCCACAATTTTTTTTTCCAGTTTTGCAACTCTCACTGAGTTAATTGAGGTGAAAATTAAATTACGCCAGTCAGCAAATATTTTAAAGACCACCAACATCAAGGAAAAGGAAGGAGGTACTCAGAAAGGGAGTTACTAAGAAAAATTTAGTAAACAATCCGAGGGGGGAATTAGAATCTATATTGAGAAAATAGCATACAGCAATGGAATAATAATCCAGACTCACTTTCAGGCAAGTTGTTTAACCTGATAAATTAAGGAATTAGTTAAAAATAAGTGTATATTATGGGTGAACAGGGACCATTCTGCAGGCTTCAGACCAGCTCACCAGCGAGGTTTTTCAACTGGTTTTCTAAAACGTAATGAATTCTTGATGCTTAGTAGATTAATATTTATTGAGTGAATCGATGCTTAATTTATTAAAAATTTGCCTTCCTTGTATTTTAATATGATTTATTACTCATCAGTGCTTATTGCATTAATTAAAGATTGTGTTAATTTTGTGGCAGCGAACACGATCTGCTGCAGGTTTGCTGCAGGGCCCTGATGCAGTGCAGGGACTGTGCGTCCGGGTAATACCAACGACAGAGAACTGCACGAGGTGGGAAGCCGGTAGGAATCACCAATGACCCCTTCCTGCCTTTGGGCTTTCAAATAGTCAGCAAAGTGAAAATGAGGATGCTGCCCCTTAAGGGTCGGCCAGGATTATAGCAATAGGGATACTGTGATGGTACCGGGAATCTTTCCATTTGCCTCTTATAAATTACGGCTGACGCCGTTGAAATCATTTTAGTGTTTCTCATGGAATGCCTTTTTGTCAATATAGGTGAAATCCAGCCTTAGCAATATGGGAAACTGTCACCTTTCCCCAGACCGGGGACGAGGGTCGTTACATTTCAGTGCTCAGGTTGTAAGCAATTCCTGGGGACAGTAGGCTGCCTGAAGATTGGGATAGTCCCAAGCATCTCTGCAGGGGCAGGTGTTTGAGAAGTGGAAAATTACTAAAAGCAGAACAAAAAAAAAGCCAGACATCTTGTGAGATGAGTCTTTCAAGAAATCTGTCAAAACAGGGAGAGGGTGATCATGCTGGAGGGGCGCAACAGCTGCAATTTGCATCTTTCAGCACTGAAGGGAGAAGCGAATATATAAAGCCCCACAGCCATGATACTTCTGATGCAATTATTTTATTAATCTTTGTGACACTTGTAATGTCTCTCTCTTTAAATTCAAATTCTGCTGCTTTTATAGCTACTCACAAGTGTGGCTGTATATTTTTTAAAAAAATCTATCTGGTTACTAGACTGCTTTCACCCAGCTGAGCCCTGGAAACGGCAGAGAGCTAGCCCCCGAGATTGAGAGCAGGCTGGAATTTCTGGAAAGTGATTGGATCCATAATTAGTGTGGTTTTGCACGTTTAAATGTACGATTCTGGAATGCACTTTGCTGTTTCCTCCTCTCCAGGGCTTGGGTGAGTCTCCACAAACTTTCGTTGCCGAGCTAAATTAGTGAAATCTCTTCAAGGTCCGCTGAAGGTCAGAGCAGAGAGGTTTTTTCTCTCTCGGTGCACCAGTCAGGCAGTAACACCGTGCTCCAGCCCGGAACGTTTGGGTGGAGCCAGTGCCAAGAACCTGGTGGCATTTCAAATCCCTTGCAGCACTTAGGTGTTAGATGCAAAAGATCAGTGCTGCTCCACTTGAAGTCAGAGAAATAACTTGTGCTTAAAGTTCAGCACATACACAAAGATTTCCTGGATCTGGAGTTAATTTGTTTTTTCCAAGGCCAGATTGAAGGCGATGTCCAAACAGGAAACAAGTTACAAACTGAACATTTGACTTGTAAGAATTTCATTTTGTTTCCCATTTTGTTTAGCCTATTCTGTATGCTTTTGTTTTCCTGCAATATCAGGTTAAGCTATTTAGGTTTCTATTTAATGTTTATTTTTACCCTAGTTAATGGACTCAAGTCAGGACTGGGGGCCAGCTGGGCTACATGCCTTTTTCTCTATTCCAAGTCTCTACGTTTTGCAGCCTTCTTTCACACAGGATATTTATATTCCACCTTTTTTCCCAGTAGAGAAGCTTTCACAGTGTATGGGCTTTGGATATATATTTTCTGCTCTAGCTGCTCATTAGATATACAGCATTTGGAGTTCCAGTTGTGCTGAGAAATGTAAGCAAAGCTCTTGGCCCAGTGGGTGCTAAGCTCTGGCATTTCCTAGCTTTGTATATATGAATCAGGATTAAGGCACAGGATCTATATAAAATTTAGCTCATTAGGAGATGTTTCGTCTTACGGCTTCCACTGGGGAGGTGGGTCCCTTGCTTACGCTATTGCTTACTTTGCTTCATTGCTCCCTGGGAAAGGAGTGTGGGGTGAGCAGACCCCAGCAGAGAAGGAACAGCATTTCTGAATGGCTTTGCCAAGGCGACACAGGGTAGCAGCAGGGTCTTCTGCTCCCTTTTACAATTACCCTGGCACACCCGGAAAAAGGCTTGGCATAGGCTGGCCTCAGTATTTGATAATAAAGCAAATTTAATGAAGCACACGGCTAAGGTCATACTCAGGATGACTTGTCGGAGGTGAGAGAACAAGGAGTGCCTGTGAAAGCAGACTGGAATGAATTGTCTCACAAATATGATTTGCGTTGTGCAAGAGTTAAGATACTGAAGGCCAGGAAGGTTTCAGGAAATGTCTTTTTTCAGCCTGAAACCCTACTCAGCTTCCCGGCAGGCCACAGTCACTGTTGGGCAGATAGCTCAGGTATGTTCAGTTGATGATCAACTGTGTCCATACACTTTAGCCAATGAAGCTTTACTTAGAGAGAAATGATGGGTTTGGAAAGGAGTTTCATCAGTCATAATTTCCAAGGAAGAGCGTTCACGGTAGGGAATACCAAGTCAATGTTTCCTCCTCAAGGACTTTTGGCTGTCACCCAGGGAATACAGTGAATGCAGTGATGAGAATTAGATTAGAAAAAGATCAATAGGGCTGACAATAAATGAAAGTAACACAGACATTATTGAGCAAATTAGGAGAGAGAAATTAAACCGGACAGTATGATCTTCAATGCCAGCTAGATACACTACTGTTGGGCAAAGTTAGGGAGAAGACAGTAAGTTAGAAAGTGCTATGAAGAAGAGGCAGTGACAGTCTGTCTGTGAGGTGGGGAAAGCCCTGCTGACGATGGAAAGGTCTCAGCCCACAGAGGTGGGAAAGGATGATAATGGTTCAGGAGCACATGGATTTTAGTGGCAGGCCACAGAGAGGCAATGGTGGGGAGGTCACCTAAGGCTGTGAACACGGAGCAGGCAACAGCCTTGGCTACATGTTACAGGGGAAAGGGAACCTCAGACGCACCCCACCATCACCAAGGCATTGCTGGGATAGCTTGTTCCAGGCAAAAAAATTTCCTAACCTTCTTGTAGGGCAGGTTGGTTTGCCCTGTCGAGGTTTGCAGCCCTTCCAGAAACCACTCTTCTGTTTAAACTTGATTATTTGCCATAATAACTCCCTGTATTTTGCTCTCTGTACAAATATCCAGTGATGATCAAGTCTGGCAAGCTTCTGGGGTGAGGGATATCTGGTGGCAATGAGATCCATGGGCTGACTGCGCTCAGCATGAAAAGAAACTTTCGTTTTATCAGTCTTGAGTTTGTCTAGATGCTCTTACATGTCTTTGAAAGGTTCACCCCAAGGCGATATAATTGTGTTTGATCACATTCAGGCTATGAGTCAGTGATTGATATGAATAAAGAACTTAGAGTTTCTTGTCTTGGTTCCTTGTCTTCTTCCCCGTGGAATCAGAAATCACTTTTATAAATATATCGGTCCATCTGTGCTTCTAGCTATCCATTTCAAGTATATGTTCCAAAAAAGAAATAGTAACACTTTATAAGTGCAAATAAAAACACACTAAAAGGACTGAGCAAGGGGTTTTTTTCTTCCTCATAAAGTACATGTGGATCCCATCCAAAAGAGTTACTGTGAGCCATGTAACTTGTAATTAATTCTGCTATAAATGTCAGAACATTTACTTTGCGGGTCTAAGCTGACCCACTAAAATTAGTCCCCTTTTAACAATTCCTTTTATAATTTGTTTTTCAGCAGAAACGGCAGCTTGACCTCCTGACAATAACCAGCCCCGGTAAGTGAGCTCTGCCGCACGGCTCTCTTCTTTTTTCTTAAAGAGATGGTTGTCTAAATGTGTTTTTTCCCCTGTCTCTGACATGCAAAATGAAAAACACTGTTCCCCAGAAAATCTTTCACGTAATAACAAGTGACAGCTATATTGTGCTTGGCAAAGCCCCGGGCAGTTATCCGTTCACAGAGCTGCCTCTTCAGACCTTTACTCTATGAATTTGAGTGCTGATATTTCTTTAAGCCTCCTGGGGTTACAGTTAGCGGTATGTCTGCAGGGCAGATGCCCTCGAATTCACAATGTGTGTTCCAGTATCACAGAAATGCAAGTTTGACGTTTCTTGGTGGCAAACGGGAGCAGTTCGGGGAGTAAGGAGACAGTGGGCCTCTGTGCGTGTGGTGGGAGACAGGAGGCCCAGGCTTAGGTGTGGAGAACACCAAAGTGGCCCAGAAAATATTTAGGTAAAATTAAAGTGCTCTAAACGAGCTGCTTCGTAATGGCTTTTGTCATTTGCTTATTGAGGAGATAAGCTAAAATGTGTTACATTGGGAAAGTATTGGAGTCTTTGGCATAGAGAGTTTCGAAGGTCTCGGCACCCTGATTGAAATGCAGGTGGTTTGAATAGTGCTTCGCTTTTGATCTCGGCTCTTAAGGCTGGGTGGCATTTAATTTATTGCTATTTTTCTGGCTCAATTTCTTTCCATTAGCTGCTACAGAAGTTTGCTGCCCACCAGCTTCAGATGTACACCATGCTTGAATGGTGCTACCTTTTGGTTAACTTTTTCAATTTTTCGGATGTGTGTACGTATTAAGCTTTCAGTTTGGCTTTAACTGGGACTAATGAGTTCTGGCTTTAACTGGGAATAATGTGTTAGCGAAATGAACAGGTGTTATGGGAAGTGAACAAAATGTGGCACACATTTGCTTGGATAACAATTTTGCATCAATAATTGTTCTGACACTCTAAATGTAGATATCATCTGTGACATGGTTTCTCCTTCACTAACCTTGTTAAAATAATAAGAATTAAAATAAGGAGGAGGAACACTTTGTTGGGACAGATGTTTGAGGCTATTGGCAATTGCATCGGGTTTTTGCATGTTCACTTTTCATACAGTTTGCAATTATGTTAATGTATGCTCAGGGCACTTGCTGATAAAAGCAACAATACAGTGTGATACAGCCATTGTCACTATTCTGCCTGTAACTTCAAGGACAAACATGGCACATTTTTTCATTTTTTGTATCTTCAACATTCCCTATTCTAGAGGAAAAAGAAAAAAGTTCTCTGAAGGTCTTAATCATCATAAATACTCAGATCTTGGATAAGGGCACCAAAGTCCACAGACTTTTTTTTTTAATAAGAGAAAAAGAGGGTTGGGGACCAAAATAACTTAATATGAGACTTTTCTGTGAAATCTGTAAAACAAATCTATGTACTTTCCTCATAATTTCGGATATAGTATTCACTGGAACAATGAAAGTGTTGACTAGGTTGAGTTTGTGCATAGATGTGATCGCAGTAAGTCGCTATCGCTTCAGATCTCTCAGTTTAATACGGCAATCTACTAAATCAACGCAGCAATTAGTTGGAAGGATCAAAATAGCTAAATACTAAACCAGCTTTCAATAACCGCGTAGGTAGACATCCTGCACTAAAAGGGTGGAAAAAAGCTTTCCGTAACATGCATTTTTTCTGAAATACAAGCTTTACCCTTTGATATTTAGCCAGAAATCTACGATAATCGCCTTACAGGAAAAAAATGAATATTTGTGCCATGATTGTATGTTTGAGTGCCTGTAGTTTTGCTTTCAGTAAAGGCATTTTCAAAAGAAGCCTGGTGCTGGATCAGGCTAAACTTACCTAAGAGCCTAAGGCTGAGATTTTTGGAAGAGGCTGAAAGAGTTAGGCACTTAATTCCTAGTAGGATTGGAAAATGTCAACCTGTGGATTAAAGGGTCTAGTTTGGGCCCTACAAATACAAAAATAAAATAAAATACATCAGAGTCTTGAGGCTTTTATCTGTCTTTGGAGACCGCAACTTTTAAATATTTCATTCTTCGAGTCCTAGCTCTAAGATCTGACATCAACAGTCTGCTTTTACAAAGTCGTGATATCGTTTACGGTGGCTGAGATCAGCCATAATCACTGTCATCCCTTAATTTACTGATTCAAATGAGGGAGTGGGCTATTCGTTTGCAGCTGTTAATCCTTTGGGACTTGTTCCTGTTCTCCACCTTGCCGCAGGCAGGCAGCCTTAGTTTGTGGTGGAGGTCACTCAGCCTTATTTATAGTATGAAAGTCCTCCGTGTCTCACAAGCTGTATCAGCTGCCAGAGCCTTATTGCTTAATTGTAGGAATAGACAAAGGACTTCAAAAACCAAAGGTGACCTCTGTGATTTGCACTTCTGTCATGACAAATATCATCTTTCTTTTGTGTGTGTGTGAAATTCCTGAACCAGTTTTTGTAGGTTTAGTCAAGAATCGCTTGGTGAACCCTTGCAGGTATTACAACAGCTCTTCTCCATGCGCCACTGAAAAAAATTTCCAAAAATTGATCAGCCAATTGATGAGATTCATTGCAAGGGGAAATAATGCCATTAATGTCAGTTAAGGGGTGTTGAAACACAAGTGCCAAAACATTCAAAAGAGAGTTTGTGGGATCACAGAAACCTTATTACCCACCTGCGAGGCGACCCGCCGCTGCCTTTTGCCTTACTCCAGGTGGCTTCCAAACACTGAGCAGCGCACGTGGGGCTCTGCAAAACCTGGCTGAACAGGTGCTTGACTTAAAAGCACATTTGTATGTTAAATGGAACAGATATAGATCATTAATCTGTCACCTGGGCTGAAGGCACTCTGGGGAAAAAAAAAAAAAAAAACAAACAAAAAAGAA
>VYZM01017772.1:86204-146065 GCA_013398915.1 Dromas ardeola
ACAAACAAAAAAAAACCTAGAAAAAGAAGGAAGAAATGCAGGGGGTGAGAGCTGCAGCTCCAGCTACACATTTTGTATGCAACATAGAGAGCTGACCTGTTCCAGCGCCCCTAAGAAAACAGCTGTGGAAAGCTCCACGATGTGCCTCAAACTGGAGGAAGTCTTTGCTTTGCTGTGGGTCTCCAGAAACAGCCAGCCACAAATGATGCATAAGCTGGGAGCGAGCCAGACTCCCTCATGCTCAAATATATTCCTTTGAAGTAACTGACACCCATGTAAAATGTGGAGGGGAGTTCGCTGCCCTGCCTTACTTGCTGAGTAGCTGGAGGAATGTTAAGTTAAATTTATCAATGCTCTCGCCACACTCCTTTCTTCTTGCCCCTTGACACGTGAGTTACAATTAGACTGTAACGCGCGGTACGGTTCAGGGTGCCGGAGTCGGAGCTGATGTGCGCAGTGGGGTTGGGGGAAAGATGTTAAAAATTCATTAGTAGCTGGCAGGGACGTGCTGGCAGGGAGTGGGACATAATGAGGTTTAAGTTTTTGGTAATTTAAATTTTCTTTAAACCTAGTTTTACCTCTGAATTTGATCCAAAACATTTCCTTAACACTTCTTATAGTTGACTTTGGGTTTTAGGACCAAATCTTCAGGTGGTTTAATTTGGCCTTGCCGCACAAAGGCAGAGCTGAGGATCTGCCCTTCATTTCTACACGATCATGTTCGAGCACACGCATACAATCACATTGCATTTTGTGGTAACCACTCAATAGTTGCAAATAAGATATCCCTGTTTCCATAGCTTTTCCATGGAGACAAAGCTTTTTGCATCTCTTGTGTTTACGATAATCATACAGCTTTCCAATTTCTCTTCTCAGTAAGGTAAGCTCATCTCCCACTGAAGTATTTTTTAATTATTGATACCATAAATGGAAGTGTGTTGGAAACTATTGGCTTTGAAAATAGCTAACATGTGATATTATCCAAGAACCATCAGGAAAATTCTTTTGAAATTCTCTTTGATTCAGCCGTCCTCAGGGCTTTATCCTTCTCTACCAGTCTCTCTACTGCCAATTTAAAATAACATTCTCTTGAAATCAGTGCAATGTCAGGAGAAATTCATCAGCACCGTAGGTGCATGTTTCCCAGATGTATATAAACCTACTACAGTTGGCAGCAGTAAATTGATTGCATTTAAAAAACCTGGGGTAGTTGAATATTCCATAGCGCCCAGCTTGGCTACAGCATGGAATATAAAGTATTTTAAGTTTCTTTCAGCTCTGTTTTAGGTGAAATAAAGTAAGAGCTGACTCCATAATTCCTGCCTTTTGATTTACTCAGATTTTCCTCTGACCACATTAGAGGCTTACATGCAGGGATGGAGTAAAATATTCTTAATCTCTGTGGAGTGGCACTGAGATTTGATTAGAAATGTTAATGACTTGGTGTGTGCTTCCCCCTAATATTCAAGCTCTTACACTTTTAAACAGAGAAAAAATCTTGATTTTAAAACTATTTATCAGACTGATCTATGGGGTGAAATATTCTCCCCCCTTTAATATCATCAGTGCTGCATGCTCTAAAAATGTCTCCTTTTCATTAATTTGTGATACACTGCTATGCTGAATTCTTTTAAGGTGGCTTTACTTTCTGCCATGCATATTTTACTGCTTTAAATTATAGATATAGGACTGTTGCCTAGTTAATTTCCTCTGGTTAGGAAAATATATTTCTGCTCTCCTGGCATTGCATAAAGTGATATGCGGGATTTGCTGTATTTTTTAGCTGATTAAGTTTTGCATTTCTACATGTTACTGCTTACGAGACCTCAAGTAAAACTACGTAAAGGAAGGAGAAGTTTTATAGTATGTTTGAAAGTTTCATTTAACTATAAATTCCACCACTAAGCCCCCCTACAAGACTTTTCCATTACCTTCCTGGATAGCCTGGCTATCTACTTCTTTCTAATTGAAGCATGAAAATAATATGAACTCAAAGTCATGAAGCTGTAAGACAGGTATTAGTAAAAATGATACAGAGTAATAAAATGTGACAGAGAGTTGTTTGCTGCTGAAACTCGGGTACTATTTTTGCTAGTCCTTATTAATTAATAGTACATTGATTTTGGTCTAAGTATGTGTCAAGGGATAGCGTCTGAGTTTTTAAACAGCCTGACATAATTACTGTTCGTGTTTGTTAGTGAAGCTTCACATGCTATTTTATTTGGAAAGGTGGTGGAGAAAAGAAATTACTTATCTTTCCAGTAATAATTGAGTCTTTTAATGCTCCGTGATGGATAGGAGTGAAACTATTTCTCATATCACTAAGACACTGGATGTTAATTCACCCATTTGCCCACAATAATGTAAAATAATTTTGGGGGGGGGTCTATTGAGGGACAGTACCTCATTGCTCAGCCTCGTTGCCCCAAATGGTTTGTTTGAACCCACAGTACAAGAATTTCCTTACCATGCAAATAAAATATATGTGCTGAAGTCTCAGCTCAAGGTGAAATTCCGGTGTTGTCAGTCTTAGCTGAACCCTAAAACTACAGGATGAAGTTTGTTCCAGACTTGATGATAATTTAGTAAGATGAAGTACTAACAGAGAGCAGAGAGAAAATGTGGACCTTCTTTTTTTCTGTGTGTGTGTGTGTACCATTAGGGTGGTTTCACCTGTCCTGAGGCTAATTAGGAAATTTGACTGTATCCAGTTCCTCATCTTCACCATATCTGAAGAGCTGTAAGAATTTCCATTTGCTGTGATAAGGAGAAGTAATATTGTTGCTTGTAATTACTTATCAGTACCTTCCTAATTCCTACTCTCCATACCTCTCCATTTGCTGGAATGACTGCAGAGAGGCTACATACTCACTGAAAGGTGTTGCTGTTCCCATCGTCTTTTCCACGCGCAGTCTTCACTCTCAACGTGTCCCAAGAGAATAAGTCCACCCTGATCTTTCTGCCTGTCCCCTGACCTATCCCCATCTGTCTCCCCAAACAGCAACCATAACCATCTCAAATATCACAGTTTTGAGATCTATTGAAATAACAGGGTTTTTTATCCAGTAACGAAACCAGATTTTTTTTTTTCCATTTAGTTGCAAAATATTTACTTTCAGTAAGACTGTTTCATCCCCACCTTTGCATTTCAAAAAAATGACCTTTTTTTGGATACATGTAGAATAAGTGGTATTTGCGAAGTCAAAATAAGACTGCAGAGAAGATATTCTAAAGGCTAATCCATTACTTTTGAAGAAAAATATCAAGCTTTTCCACAATACCTTATTATTATTCTGGGTCACCATGATGTTTCCATGCACCTTGGCATGTCCCTTTAATTGGATCCTTACATAGGAAGGTCCGGCATAGTTGCATTGAAAGCTGACATTTCTAACTAACTGACCTTTTCAGGCCCAGTGATACTCCTATAATGATTATCCTCTAGCATTGTTTGGACACAATACCACATACTTCACAGCACATAAAGAATATGTTCTTTGAGAACTATTCAAAATGCCCAATCTCAAGTTAGCAAAATGAGAAAATTGGGTGCAAACATTCATCAGAGTGTTATTGTGCAGGTATCGATTTGAATGCCCTTTCATTTCTCTGGGAAAAAGTGTTGTATTATAGAGCTCTAAATTAACTTCTGTTCTGTTTTTTTTTTTTTTCCCCAGTAAGTATAAAAAGGTCAAATTCATTCATAAGGCTGAATAGATTTGCAGGATATAAGCAATAAGATAGCAATCAACCTTCAAATAACCTTTAAAGAGACAGTATCTTCTCTTATGAACAGTAATTGATCTGCTCATTAAGTCACTGCATGCTCTTTGGGGCTCACCTAGGCAAAAATGTGTAAGACCCGTGACAAAAGGATGTCAGCTAGAACAAAACAGGAATAAATCCTCATGTGGAAATATAAATATTTTACAGGTTTTGAGGGGTGTAAAATTGATGGAAGGACTGACACTGCGAAGTGAATTCCTTGACTTGACTGTCACAAGGCTGAGTGAAAAAGACGTAGAAAAGACCTCGGAGTGTGAATTTGGTATTAGTGAGGACGACGATGATGGCATGCTCCTACATGCCTGAAACCTGAATATGTCTTCAAATTCCCTTCTGAAGTTAGTGGCTAGTGTGTGAGGGTGATCACTGCAGTTTGGTTCCGCTCGGCGTATGTAGAGGGGGGGTGTACCCATAGGGGAACTTCAGCAAGGGACCCTGCTGCACATCGCCTCCGGCTCGCCACCGCGTGCTGCAGTCCCTCTTTTAAAAAAAGCCAGATTGTCAAGTAATGGCTGGCTTTGCACCACGAGTGCTTTTGGCGTGGATGGGGGGGTTAATCAGCTCTGCCTACGCAGAAAGAAAACCTGCGTCCAGCTTGTTGTAGCGCTGATTCCCCAACTGCAGCCTGCTGTAACCTTCACTCCGTCCTGGGCTGTGTCTCTGCGGCTCCTCTTGTGTAGTGAGAGCGGCTAAAGGGCTGCTGGAAATTTTTTCAGGGAAGCGCTGTTTAGCCAGAGACTCGCTTAAAGAACCGGGATTGCAGGTTTAAGATACCAATCGGAAGATTAGTGTTCTGTCCATGTCCATATTTCATTTCTGCATGTAAATCTATGTTATGTTTTTAGTATTATTTTTATGAATTGCACATACGCTGAAGACTATCTGCGCATAATTGATTACAAGGAGTTGTCTTGGTTTTTATCTTTGATCAGAATTTTCAGAAGCAGCAAGTATCCCAGGTGACGAGGCTTTTTATGCTGTAAATGTTTGCACATAATGCTTTCTGTTTTACTTCACAATGTGCAGAATGAGCATCTGGCTCGTTTAGAGAGAGAGAAAATGAGCAATTCTGTGTTCAGGTGTATTATGCTCCTTCTCTTTTTGCATAAGCTTGAGGAAAACTTAAAATAATCTTTTTTTTTTTTTTTCCTCCAAAAAGCCCCACCCTTTCCTGAGTATCAGATGGTTTTAGAGAGAATGGAAAGCTTTCTTCCTTTTTAATGAAACTTGAATTTGCAAGGGCATCTGTATGGAAACAGTGTTTTCACTTAGGAGTTTGTTTGTTTGTTTAATTAGCTGCCGAGTGACCTAAACAAGACTTAGTGAAAATCGGTGCATAAAATGCCTCGAAGACAGACGAGGATTC
This sequence comes from Dromas ardeola, assembly GCA_013398915.1. Lineage (NCBI taxonomy): Eukaryota > Metazoa > Chordata > Aves > Charadriiformes > Dromadidae > Dromas > Dromas ardeola. The sequence continues at coordinate 91,357 of VYZM01017772.1, forward strand.
TGTTGACGCTACAAAATGGAGTACAGTGCAGAAATGCCTGCGCTAGCAGAGACCTGCGTAGCAGAGCTGTGCACTTGCGGCAGGCTCACCAGTGTGGGTCCAGGTGCCGACAAGCCATGTTGGCCGGCTGCGACGCCTCAGAGAAATGACTTTTTTTTTATTTACTGGCTTTAGGGTGCTGTCATTCCAACGCTGCTGAATTGCACCTGGACCTGAACCTTTGCTGGTGACTTTTTTTTTAAACCTAGCCGGGCACATACTGTGCTTCATTTCTATTTCAGTAGCGCCCATGTATCCCAGTCCACAAGGATGTCATTGTGCTGGATGCATGGTGTGACACCAAGCTGCCCCTGAATAGTTGGTGACTTAAATAGACAAAGCAAGGGGCAGTGGGCAGGAAACCTGGAAAGAGAATGTCAAAAATAAAAGATTATTTTAATAGAACTTCATTTTATTTTTGAGAAGCCGCCTGCTACTGTCTTTGTTGCCTCCTAGACTCTGGTGCCTCTTTGCCTAACCCTTTCCTCCAGTCTCTGATGTAACAGAAAATGGCAAACCAGTGATGATTATACAGCTACAAGGGATGGGACTGAGGAAGAGAGGAGCTGGAACTGCACAAAGGACTTTTCCTTAGCTCATTTGTTTCTAAGAATTGCCAGTGGGCTCATATTTTTGGTATGCAGAACATTTTCTGTTAAAGCAGTCAGCCAAGGTCACTGGGAAACCCGCAAGAAAGGATAACCTAGAGCCTTTATTATTATTTTGAGCCTGTAACTTGAAGGCACAAAGGAATTTTTAGGAGAGATTTGAATGGGGAAGGTGTGATGTTTTTGTGAATTCAGAGTGAAAGAGCAGGGTAACCCACGGTGGAAAAGTGACTTGTTCATCACACAGCTCAGTGCAGTGTTGGAGGGAGTTATCTGAGATGCTGCTAAATGAGATAACGTGAGTGCTGTTAGGCAGTAGTATCACTGCAGTGTCCTTAAAAAGCAGGTTAAAGGAAGGTGAAATACTGTTTTAACACCACGGTCTGCTTCTGACGTTGCAGCTAGCTGTGGTATCTGTACAAGGGGCTGCACTGGGTGCCAGGACAGAGAGCGCTGGCAGAGGAGCGAGGCAGGGCAAGGGAAAGGGCACGAGGCAGGATGGGAGAAGGTCTGTGGTGGGGCCCGGGGGGGGGGGGGCAACATAAACCATAAGGTTGTATTTACTCGGCCATATGAATCAAAATGAAAATAAGTGTGTTCGAAATATCTAGGAGACAGCAGGGGATTATATTACTCTTGATGTTTTTATTATATTACCTGCCCTGTTACACAGCTGCATTCATTGTCCTTATCCTCTGGGGACTATCGGACGGAAGGAAGGAAGGAAGGAAGGAAGAATTATCTGTAGAGACCCTGTCTTTCCTGCCCATACTCTGGGCAGCCTCAGAGCGTTGTTAAATTCTGCTGTGCTGCTGCCGTCCCCTGTGCTAAACCCGTCTGCCTTCTGTTCCTCCCAGGGACTGTAAGGACGGAGGGCCATGGCTGGATGCAAAAGGCATCTTTTTCTGGTCACTTAGACGTACTGCAAATTTGCCTTAAGGTCTGATCCAGAGCATTTACGTTGCCTCTTACTTGGACCAAACCCCTAATGGTTGTCAAAGATTTGACAAACCTGACACCGAGAGCAACTTCACGCACTGCGCTGTTAGCGTGTGATCCTGAAATGAACCCCACTGCTCCAGCGGATAGGCTTGAATTTTGTTCTTCAAGCACTAAAATAGCTTTCTATATACGAGAAAAAAATTTCCTAAATCATCTAGTTTGAGTACCTGAGGCAGATGGTTTGGGCTCCGGGATGGACCACCTCCAGCAGCACCGCCAAGCAAGATGTTCCCATCCTTCTGCCCTCCAGAACCCGGGCGCAGGTGGTCACCCCTGCCGTAGCGTTGGCTTTCACACTGGCCGCGTGGACACTTGTGGCATCTCAACAAATGCCTCCCGAAGCTGGAGCCATGGTGCCGTGTGCGTTTGTACCTAGCACAAATAGAGATGCTGTATAATAGTGCTGCTACTAATAAATATAAACTGTATAGATGTCAGGTTGCCCTGGGAATGTATTCTCCCCACAAACCAGGCAGCTCTACTGCGGTGTTCAGGAATTAACTGCAGGAGTATTACTCTCTTAAGGCTTTGTGTTATAGTTCTGTTTTCTTCACCTTTAACCCCACAATGGATTATGACCATACTTTCTCTTATAACTAAATGCTCTTCTGTCCTTTGACAAAACAGATTTGTGTCTTTTCATAGCTTTCTGTAGAGGGCTAATAATACATGGGAAAGCTTTACTGCCCACAGGAGACTTTGCCTGGCTGTAATAATAAGAAATGCTGTTGAAAAGTCATGATCAATGTTAATTCAGTTATTTTTCATTTTCTTTTTTTATAATGAAATCTTCTACTTTGTGCATTTTATCCAGTGCTACCCCATGAATTGCTCGTTGGAGAGAGGGGTCATTGGTTATAAAAATGAGTTCTTGTTGTTTGTCCTCATACAAAAATAACTGCAATATTTTGAAATGATGAATTTAAGGGAGAAAAAAAAAGTGGAATCTTGGATGTACAAAAGATGTAAATATTGTTTTCCAGGTTTTATGGTTCCCAGATGCCTCCTCTAATTGCATAGCTAACCCTGAGTTTATTAAGTTATTTTCCAGAGTCAAACTCATTTGTAAACATGTCAGAATAGAAACTAAATTTAAAAAAACAAAACCTTTGGATTAGAATTCTGGAGTGATAAACAAACTAATTTAGAATGTATTTGCATGTAATTTACATGTGCCAAAATAGGATTGCATGTGGTTTGTAAATACAGGTCTTGAATCTATTTAACATTACGGAATAGCACAGAAGAAATTAATTGTAGCTTAAAAAAAAAGGTTAAAATAATAAAAAGATGGCTTAAAATGGCCCATGTTTGAATGTGATTCAATGTGCAGAAACTGTTGAGGAGAGATAAGCACGCAGAGAAAGCTGTAAATTCTAGCAGCAACATCTGTAGTAGTTAGAATACTGTGTTTTATAGCAATCCCTTACCTCCCCCCATGGACATTACTGTGGCATGCAGTATATTTATTATTCACTTTCTGCAAGAGATATTTTCCTAGCACAGCCTTAAAAATAAGGTCTGTTTACTTTCTTGTAACGTTCAGACTTGTTCAAAGATAATGCTGTCAGCTTCCATTTGAAGCATTCTGGCCAGTTTGGCCTGGACACGTTGGCAAAAGATAACAATTTATAATTATCCTACTTATTACAGTGGTACCAAAGGATCAATCAGCAGGTGAATCCTCCACTTTGCTAGGTAGAGTCTCCATCTGGAAAAGACCTGTTGGCCACTGGTGCCTGTGAATCTTCCAACCTGAGTAGACAAGGCAACATTAGAGAGGGAGGAGAAGGTCATGGAGCCAGTGAGCGGCGTTGGTGATGGGACTTGTAGAGTGATGCTGAAGGGAGGGGACTCTGAGGGAGGGAGAGGCTTGGAGCAATGACCACATGGAGCTGGCAAGGTCTTGTCAGGGGTGCTGCAGGTACAAGAAGATTCATGTGCTGGTTCTTTCTGTTGTTGCATCTGCCAGAAGGAGGCTCTGACTGAATCCTCCCCCCCCATTTTTTCCACCCAAAATACTGTATGTCAGGAGGCAAGATGTAGGATCCTGTCTATGCCTTCTGCTTCAAAGATATGCAGGACAGAGGGTAACATCATCTGTGGAGATCTGAGGTAGAAGTAGTGACGTCAGATATGATAGGTAGCATGGCTTTGGCTACTTGGCTACTGCTCCTGCTGTCAATGCCAAAATGTATTCTGGACCTTGGCATTAAAGCAGCCATGGTTTTGAGGGAAGAGGAAATGCTCTTTGGATAGAAAGGGATTGAGTAAATACAAATGTAAGGACTGAACTAAGTCATACTGAAATGCATTGCTGAAGTTACGGAGAAAGAGTGCTTTATTTACTTAAAAAAAAAAAACCAAACAAACACGTTTTCAGGTTATTTTCAAATAGCAAGGAATATCCTTTTCTATATTCATAGCCGACCAGCCCAGAGTTTAAAAATGACAGCAAAGTGGTCCTGCAGTACTTGATGTAACAGGCTCTGTAGAGCTCATCGATGTTGAATCTCACTTGTTTTTCAGACTTTGCTAAGAATAAGTAGAGACGTAAGGATTTCCCCTCTGAATCCTGCTGGTTTTTTTCTACGCTGGCTTCCTTTCACGTGTTTTCTTTACTTTTTAGACAAGAAGGAGAAAAAAAAAATAGCAGCAGGGGCAAAAGCAAACTTCTCGGGGTAGGAGACAGAGCTTTGTTGTGTATTTCCTACTCAGCTTTTTGCTTGAGTACCATGGAAGAATATTTATTATCAAGGAGGACCAGATGTCAGGAACCTTTCCATAATTTTTCAGGTCATAATACTTCTCTTTCAATGTGCAGATAAATGTCACTAAATATTTTTTTGTACTTCTTATCATTTCATCTCTAGAGGAAATTAATTGTAGCTTTAAAAAAGGTTTTATTTCCCATTTGGCTATGAGCCATTCTGTATATCTGCTTTAAATGTTAATTATTAATTAGGATATAATCTATTTAAGTCTCTTTAGCTATCCAATTCTTCCAAAGAAGGCAGCTGGATGAAACAAGAAAGATGCATCATTATATAGATGATAAATTAGCCTCTTATCCCAGGAGAAGGCAGTTTCTCAACACCAAGGCTGAGATATACCAGGGGCTGGAGTGGATGAGCCGCCTGGCTTCTGTCCAGTTGGTGTTTGATACATAACGTTAGTCTACTAAGATGGCTTTTATAATTACATTGGTAGTAGTGAAGCATCATTCCCGTAACTTCCATTCCACCAGAGTTATTGTTGCTGGTGAATGGACTTAGTGGGAAGTTGGTGGTAGGTTAAGTGGTTTTAAGTTGCATTTGAAAGTGAGGAGTTAGAAAAGCACTAGCATGTGATCTTAAAAAAATAATAATGAAATCCAACAAGCAGTAAAAAGCTTTTGCACATATCCCAAGTGAAGCAAATCCCTTATATGACGATCAGTGAACCTGCAGCACTAGTGTGTCTTGCAAAATCTGCTGACTGAATTTGTTATTTCGGGGGCAGGGGTGTGTTACACAAATGAATGGCGTCTTGGCAGAAAATATGTCATGGCTACCTTTAACAACTGAGTTCTGAAGATGAAATGTGAGGCTGGAAGTTAGCACCAATGACCAGCTGTGAAAACAAGACTTTCTCTCATTTATTTTAATTATATTTTTGTTCAAATATTTACATATTTTTATCTCTTATTTATTGCAAACTTGATTATCGTTTTCAACAGCAAAGGAGGCACTTTGGATTAAAATTTTGTATATTTGTGTATTTAGGTCTTTCTTTATTTGCCAAATTAAATGCCAAAAAGAGCTCTCGTTTATATGAACAGTATCTATATGGAGTTATCTATAGGAACAGTTGAAAAGCTGGGCATTAGATTGCATGGCTCATCAGTCCAGCTTCAAACCCTATCCAGCAAACAGCTCAGTGACTTTGGAAATCTGCAGTGTGTTCCTGAAACTTTAAATGATATTGTGTTGCCTGATGCAGCTTAGTGGTTCACAGATCAATGGCTGGTGAAGCTGGAACATTTTCTTCCGTATTTTATCTTTATCCATTGTTCATAGATGATCAGGTCCAGAAAGAAACACTGCGTCCATCCTGATATTACCTTCAAAAAGTTCCCTCACTGGGACACAGATACCCAGCCCAGTTCAGGTGCACATGTAAGTAAGTGCTGTAGACTTAAATTACAGATATGTTTGTAATACCGCCAATAATGTGGCCTGGTTTCTTTTATTGTAACTCAGACTTTTCTGTGCTGTTGTGACATTGCTGAGAAACACACAAAACACAGACACAATTGAACTTTTGTTCTCTCCAGGACTTGGGCAGGCAGCTCAGGCAGATGGTCCATTTGGGATCCAGAGCCAGAATACTGGCATGCTCCTGATTTCCTTAAAAAGTGGCTGGCAAGAGTGATGTTCATCTGTGATGGACTTACCTTGGATGACGAAATCCAGAAAGCAAGTCACTGCTCCCAGGATTATATTTCACTATATAGAAACTGAAATCTCCTTAAGATAAATGGACACACTCCCCCAAATTTCTATGCAGTAATATTGACCTAGCTTTTACCTCTCAGGAGTGGCGTCTTAGCATCATTGCAAATATCTGCTCAGAGCACAAAAGCAGTCCAAAATGCAAACAGAGTTTTTGAAAATATTAGGAAAACTAAAGGACAAATTAAATGTAACAATACACAGCTCTCAAAATAGGAGGCAGAGTGAGCAAAAGTACTCTGAAAGACGAGGATGATCAGTAAAATGGCTTCTATCTGAAAAGAAATCAAGTAGAAATGTGTTTTTTTCTGTAGGCTCTGCCACTAGTGTAAATGAAGCCTGAACTAAGTTTCTAAAGTTCATGGGGGTTTTTCCTAGTTAAAAAATGCTGCAGCCACTGCTGCGTAACTGTATTTTGAACCACATGATGATGAATAAATGCAGCAATAAATACAAGTTACTACTGGCCCAGGGATCATAACAAGTTTATATTCATTAAGGGTGAAGAGAAGACTATTGCAACCTGTACTATGGTTTGCTTGAGAAGGACTAAATTCCCACAGCTGTAGAAATTTCTTAGCAAATATTTGAACGGAGAAAGTGCTTTTTTCTTCTTTTTTTTTTCTTTAAAGAAAATGTATTAATTGTATATCTCCAAACCCACATGCCTTGACATGAAAGAAAACGACTTTAGCTAAAAATCCATTCTGGTTCAGTGATACAGTGAAGAGAGCATTAAAAAGTAAAACTCAAATATTTATCCCTAATGGGAATAGGGGGCATAAATAACTATCAAGTATAAACAGAAGAAGGGGGGAAAAAAGGAGGAAAAGAAAAAAAGGAAACAAAAGACACGAAGGAAAAATCCACATGGGCAAAACTAAAAGTTCTAGTTTTAGTATATTTGCTAGGGTTGCTTTTATTCTAAGTAGACTAAAACTCTACAGGTTTTAGTTCGTAATGATGATGATGCAGAAAAGGCGGATGCATTCAGTAAGAGTTTCTTTTGGTTCCTGTCACCTTGGGATGAAGTGCTTTCAAGTCCAGTAATAACTGAAAAGGATTTTGTTCTGATCTCTGTTAGGGATAAACACTCTTAAATCAGCAGGCTGGGAGAGATGTTTGTTGTAGAGGAGTCCTAGAGGAGCTGGGATCACCTCACACCCAATGCCATTGCTAAGGAATGTATCTTGGAACTTGGGGGGGGTGACATTTTATTGTGCAAATACTCAAAAAGGCAACTAGTGTGACTCAGGTTAGCGCAGACTGGTATTTTGATAATAACCTCCAGGAAACTAATTAAAAGACTGATGGAGGTTTAGTTAGCAAAAGTTAAACACTAATGAAAGGCAGTCAGCGTTTCATGAGAAGGAGCATTTGTCAAACAATTCATCTCAGCCTTTGAGTAAGTTATAAATTTAGTTGATAAAGTTAGCTGCATAATCTTTTTAAGGTGTTTGATTTAGTACCTTACAACTTTTAAAAAATATAGAATGTATTAAATAGGTTAAAGATCAGTCAGCTGACACATCTCACAAATCACTCATCATGGGGGAATCTCACTCGAATAGGGCTCTTTTTAATGGGTTTCTTTTCACGGTAGTGGGCCAGTGCTATTCCTTATGATGATTTGTTGGTGATTAAAACATCACTGTTGAGTGGCAAATAAAGATGTAGAGAGATTAGTCATACAGTGCAACCTTGGTCTCTTGATGGGCTGGATCCATTCACACAATACACATTTCAGTACAATAAAAAACAGATTTCTGCTTCTTAAAGCCAGGAATGCAGCAGAAGCCTGCTTAATGGAGCAGTATTGACTAAAAGAATTTGGGATTGTGTTTGTCAAGTAATTAAACTGGATTTAGCCTGGAAAGTTATATACAAAACCAAATTTTTTTTTTTTTCCCCTGAATATACAGACTGTAGACAGGGAAGCAGAACATATCAGAATGTCAAAACTGTAGCTCAAAATACTTTATACTTCAACATGTGCTATTCTGGTATTCACTTTAGAAAGAAAAGGCATTGCTGTATTGGGGAACTGAGAAAACATTTTAAAATATAAGAGTTTAAACTTCGCTTAGCTCTTCAAAACTGAGACAGGGCGGTGACGTGATAAGCATTTGAAGGCAGGTCTAGGCTTTGAGCCTACTGATAGCATGTATGAGATTTTTTTTTTAATACAGACAACTGATCCAAATTAGGTTTTTACTCATACTTGATTTACCTTTTGTATAGCAACCTTTCGTGCATGTACGTGTTCATGTCTTCATAAATGAGAGAGCCACACTCAAAGGCTTTAATGGAAGTGCTGTACGCACAAAATAAGAGGTCAATTTACAGGCAAGAACATACCGACAGCAAAGAACTGTCAAAAGATATTTTGTGTATCTCTCATGATCAGGATCAGAATCCCATGGCAAAAGGCAAAGGTCTTTTGTACAGTATGATATGGACTTTAAAGCGCAGTATTTATAGTAATATTAACTACACTGGATTGTGCATAAGGTGGAACGGTGTTCTCCAAGGCTGGCTGAAATGATATGAACTTGCTTACTATGAAGGGATGAAATCATTGCTTGACTGAGTTCAGATTCAAGTAGGTAAATAATTTACAGCTTTGTTTTGCTCTGAACCTCTATATAATGCTCAGACGCTGTCGAAACGGGCAGAGTATCAGAGATAGATTTCTGCCCTTTAGTCAAAAGAGATAAACATATCTGAGTGTTACCAGGGTGTGATCAAAGTGAAAAGTTATTATGCTAGCAGAGAGCAGTACAGTTAGAAAAGCTGCCAAGGAGAAGTGGTAACAGTCAGAGTTTAACAGAATATGTGAAGTGTTACTGTAGTTTTAGCACAAGAGCAGAGCTCAGAAGTAAGCTCTCAAATACCCAGCATATTTTTTCCTGATTTTTAGGTGACCAATTACACCATGTAAACTAGTAAAAATATTTCGTGCTGTGTTAAGCAAGGAAGACATAAACAAGAGAGCAACAAAAGATAAAAGTATAATAATTTGTCTGCCGCAGTATTGTGAAGTTAATAGCACTGTATGGACAAATGAGAAGATGCATAGAAAACCAAAAATGGCTGTATCAGGCATAGCATTGAGCCGTCAACCAAAAATGACATTTCTGTTGCACTTCCTTCCTCTTCCACTTTGAACAAACTGTCCAATGTGACGAACTACAGCTGAAAAACTTTGGGTTACATTGCAATGTCCCGGAAAAGAAAAACACGCTAAAAGCATGCAGAATAAGGAGCAAACAGAGCAGGCAGGCTTCTGAGACAAAACCATATTGCCCTTATTTCAGAAGCGGAACTCTGACAGCATCTTTACGGAAGTTAAAGATCAAACTAGAAGTAGGGAGCTCATATTGCTAAATTAATAACATGGGAAAAAAATAGCTCACATGAAGTTGAACATTGCTGCTTTACAGGGCCATTTTATTTGGGTGGTTGGAAGTTTGTGTTTCCCCTTAACAAGGCAAAAGAATTTAATGGCTTTATATTGTTTGGAGTTGAGTGAGTGCCTGCAGGCTTGCTTGATGAGAAAAGTGACATCCTGAGGAAACGTACAGCAAATTGCAAACAAAATCCTTATTAGTAGTGGCAGTTACCTCCTGGAGTAGGATTGATTTGGAAGCCCTGTAAGGGTAGTGCTCTCCTCGCTCAGCCAACTTGACAAATACGAGTGATTCTTAGAAGTTCATATTCAAGTTGTGTTGGTGGTAATAGAATTTAACTTTCAGATTCAAAACAATTAAAGCAAGGTACTGAATGTCACTATGCCTGAGAGACTCATTTTAAAAGTTACACATACACCCCTTTTCTATTGCAAATGCAATAAAAGAAAGCAGCTGCTTTTGCTCATACTTAGGGTGATTATGAAGAGCAACTGGGATTCAAAGACTTGGGATGCCCCAAAGAATGACAGCATTCACTGTGTGGATCCATGTTTTCTCTCCGCTCAGAAATCCAGATGATCATTTTGATCCATCCTCTGCCATACTCTGGAACATAGAGATATTCTGGACTATTTGACAACAGTAATGTGAAGCAGCAGGCATGTTATTTTGGAAACTTTTTTTCTAAAAAGCAAATGATTTTTCATACGTAAGCAGTGTAATAACAGCCTTGACAGGAATCAAAACAATCTGCAGTATTTGTTTCCCATCAGCCACTACTTATGTCACTGCAATAAGAAATGAAAAGTACCAAAATATTTGTCCCTCTTTGCCCCGTACAACTAAAATATCTGAAAACATTTACTTTGAGCATACAAAGAGGCTCCAGAGTGGAGACAATTGAGATAAATACTCGGAACCAATGAGACCCAACTCATGTTGCTCAGGCTCTGTTTAGATTAGCAAATTGTATGGACTGACAGAAGTGGATTTTTGGAGCAGAACAGTTGGCGCTGAAGACATCATGCCTATTCCATACATTTCTGATGGTTTTATGTTGGACCAGCCCTAGTCTGCTCCCATGACTTGAATGCTTGTTGGTGGTTGGACCACATCATCTGATTTAAGAATCCATTTTGTGTGCTCCAGGATAGCTCTGTGATCTGGACCAAAGCATGAGAAGTGCAGATAATCAGGAGACCGGCTTCAAAACTTAAAAATGCTTAGGATGTCACATGGAGGAAGGAAACATCTCTTACTAGTCATCAAACATGTTTCTCCCAAATTCCTTTTTATGCGGGGCACCACCAAAATGCTCTCAAATTGAATTGGTTTTAGTATTGTTTAATTTAGTGAGAGAGTAATCACTGTTAACAAAGTAAAATAACAGCTGTTATTGTAATGCATCATGTGGAAAGGCAAGCATCTATTTGCTGGTTTATATTTTGAAAAATATTTAGTAGCTATTATTTCTGTCACTGGAAGGCTGGACCTTCTGCACTTGATAAACAAAATGGTGTTGATCTTCACATATGAAACCATTCAGAAATGCTGTTAATATATTTGTTAAATATGCGCTCATGCCCTGAATTTATTCACCCTAAGGTATATTTTACCATTTTAAAAGGGACGTGAATAATCAGAAAGGACCAATGATACCAGAATTACAAACTCACTAGCCTTCTAAGAATTCACATATTGCTACTCTGCAATTTGGCTGCACGCCTCGAAAGTTGAATGCTACATTTAAGGCTTCAGCCTGCCATGAGATACATTAGGTGTGCAAGTAGGTATTCTGCAGTATCTGCTTACATTGCATCTCATGTATGGTGATAGCCTGTTGTGGGTGGATTCTTGAGCACGTAGAAACAGTCTCTCCACTTAAAACTGGCAAAACAAAATTCTAAGTCCCTTTTTAGTTTTCTGAGTTGAATTAATATTGCACTTCTACATGCTATATTTTCTACCGCCTAGGAGGGAAGCTATGAAGTACTGTCACATTTCATGCATCAGGGCTTGATACACACACCAGCACACTAGGGTACTCTGTTGCCAAATGCGTTTTTCTTCTCAGGAAACGATTGCCATCGATTGGTGCTGGGAATGAGGCAGTAGGTTAGCTGGTCGCCAGTCTGTTCCTCTAATGATAATGCTTTGTTTTTGAGGAACTCTCCATAATCAATTGATCTCACTTCAAGACGGATTTGATAAGTATCATTGATCCTATCTTTTATGGATCTTTTGGTTTTTTCCTACACAAATTATTTTTAGAGGTTTCCCTTTTATGAAGCACCTTTTTTCTCTTCTCCCCTTGAACTTCTATGACTTCCTACTGAACGGTACGAAGATATTTTTTAATTTGGTTGCAATGAGGGAAACAGTCAAAAATTTGATCACAAAGTGGATTGAATACAATGAAAAGGGCTTTTTATGCTTTGTTATTCATTCATTTGTTTCGTTTTGATTCCCTTAATGGTCTGTAAGTAGAGAATCTGTTTGATAGAAGTCTGAAGTAAAGCCAAATGAGAGACTGATTTACTCCAGAAATACTACTCTGTTTAGCAGATTTGTATGTACAACTTCCCACTTGGTAGCAGTCATTTCCTAGTTAGTATAAACATGGTCCACTTTCCAGGGTTACTTCTCATTTGTATAAGGGCTCTAGTCTTTCACACACTAGATGTCAGCTTTAAGAGCGTGAAGACCTTATTCAATGACACATCAAAGTCACTACCTTCTGAAAAAGCTGGTACATTAAAAATGTCTGAGAACATTTCTTCAGTTTCATCACAGCATTGGTCTTTTCTTCTCAGTGGCAGACTTGAAAAATTTGACAGGGTAACCTAACACTTCCAGAACAGTGTTAGAAGAAAGATGCTCCTGTGCATAAGAAGCAGAAATAACATTACATAAACCGTACTTCATATCCATAAGCCTTTTGAGGTCTGGGTTAGTTTTTTGAATTTTAATGGAGGGCATGCTGAATGATGACAAACAATTATTGTTAGCTTTGTACTGTCTTTTCTAGGCTCTATTTGTAAATTGTGCCTTCTATTTCTTTTCTTATTTGTGAATGAGAGAGCCAGGAGAGCCAGGTAGACCACAAATTTCCAGCAGTGGCGTTGGGTGTGTTCATGCCCAGAACAGACACAACGAGCCCCTGGCAGGCCAAGCTGTGTCCCGGTGTGCCCCGACCCTTCCCCTGAAGGAGAAAAGCTAGAGGAGGAAGAGGGCAATCCAGTCTTTATGCCCATTCAGCCCCTGGCCTTTTCCCCCAAGGCTGTCAGCAAGGGTGTTAATTAGTGTCAATTGTGACAGCCGGGAATGGGACTGGTGCCACAAATGCATTTGCTAATCTAGTCTGACAGCAAACAGTCCGCAGATGGACATGACTTTCATTCACCACCAACTTGGGCTGTGAGGCAATGGCAGACCCAAAGGTAAAAGTTCATAGAATCATAGAATATAATGGTTAGAGTCGGAAGGGACCTTAAAGATCATCTAGTTCCAACCTCCTGCCATGGGCAGGGGCACCTCCCACTAACCTTCCACCAAGCTGTCTAATTTATTGCTGTTCCCTGTGGACTCTGCACACCTACCATATTCCTTTGTTTTAAAAGGACGACTGGAAGGCTGCAGTTCAAATGTTTCATTTTCCAATTTTAGTTCTTTCCCTCCCTGTGGTAGACTGCTCTGTAAGTACTGCGGTATTGATGAGGATATTTTCTCAAAGGCATCTGAGGCTTCTGTTTTTCAGGGATCAAAGGAAGGAATAATCTGGATTTTTGCAAATGGTTACGTGACAACATTGATGTCGTATCTTCAGTGAATTGCAGGGTTAATGTGCTTCATCTGCTCCAGAGGCTATTCTAATACTAATGTGCTTTTACGCCTTAAAAAAGTCCATGACCTAAATACAAATAGGAAATACAGTATGATTTTACCATTTTGCTGTTGAGGGATGTAAGGTTTTCTGGCGTACCCTGGATGTTCGTGTCCTAGTTTAGCTTCACTCTTGTCCACTTTTTTTGTTCTTTTCACTGTTTTCTGCAATCTCTGGCATTATCATTTCAATCCATTGATTCTTTGGCTCTGGGATCACCAGATACTGAGGTCTCATTTGTACTCCTCTCCACCTGTTTGAATGGCAATCAGAGACCCCAGCTGCCAAGCTCTGCAATATTTTGCTCAGTTGAGGATTGTGGTTGGCATCAACGCAGATTTCGTTTAGTTATGCTGGCAGCTTTCGCACTACCACTGGGCTTGCTGTAGGTGCAGACACAAGTGTTTTGGTCACTTATTCTTTTTACATAGTCTAAAAACATGTAAAAAAACGTGGCCAGGCAAGTTGTTCCTTCATCCAAATTTACTTTATTAAACAGGCATGCCATTTTCAAGGTGGAGGCATGCAATTGCGCTCTTCACTTGGCATCACGTTCTTGTGCTGGCGGAGATGTTTGTGCTGCCCTTGGCATTCCTCCTCTATGTTTTTCTCTTTCACTCTTGGGGTGGCTTTGGCAGCTGCACTGGCCAGATGCAAAGCTCTCGCCTCTTTTCCAGCAGAGGCATGTGAGGTCTGTGTAAAAAGCTTTCTGGCAGAGAGTCTGCATTTTGCCTGGCTCCGCTTTGCTTCCCCAAGATTTGCTCTTCATCGTATAGATGTACTGTCTCCTGACCCACAAGCAAGCATGAGGAATTCAACTGCGCGGGGTGAGTGTTTGGAGAGAAAGCAGCTGACCTAAGGCACGCAAAAAGCCCTGTTAGTGCCTGTGTCTGCTCCATTTCTGATGTTTAAACAGTTACTTTGACATTTAATGAATTTGTCGTCTTGAAAGCACAGCAATACCAGGCACCCCTTTAGAATAAGCGGTTCTGTTCGCAGAAAGATTAATAATGCCTGCTTGCAAGTACAGATTTTCTCATGTTTAGTAAGTCATGAGCTCATACTACAAATTTTCCCATGATGAAGACATTTTAATAGTCGCTGTCTCCCTGAATGGTCTGCCTATTTTCATAAAAAGTGAAGGAACTTCTGATTTTGCAGGCTACTACCCTTAGTCTTACAGCTTGAAATTGTTCAACAGGTTCGAGAGTAACCATGTATACTCCAGGCAAAAAAAAAGCGGAGATACAGTTTTCCTTAATCTGTTGAAATAGTCAGGACAAATTCAAGTAGGAATGTTATTACTGACCTCTGCCAAACTGACATTGTCCTGGAGCGTTCGTTCTGGCAACAAGCAATATGCTTCAGTAATTTCTCTCCAGTGTAAATTATTGTTAAGTGTTCCTTTTGTTAACAAATAATAAAGGTCCACCTTTGGAAGACTTTGACCAAGTTAGTGAATTTGGTAGCCTAACACTTGACTTTAGGATATTTTAATTAAATAATCAGGAAAAATCCTGGCTCCAGTCACCGTACCTGTAGGACAGAATTGTGAAGTTTTATGCCGTCACTAGAATTCAGGACCTAGAAGAGTCATATATAGAGCCACACGACAGCGGTAAAGGAGATATAACTGGCCAGCAGGTCCCCTAGCCTCACATGGGGAGAGCATTTGAAAAAGTGGGGAGTATTCTGCGAGCCTGATGGTTATTTCTCTTCTGAGCACGAGAAAGACTTGATGGTTGTTCTCTTCAGTCTGTAAAATGACTTGCTGTTTTGACACTTGGGATTTGGGTTGTTGGAAATCTTTTCATGTTAAAGTTGGTTATTCACAAATGCTAATGGGGGTAATATTAGCAGTATACTTTGTAACTTGTCACTTTATAATCTCAGTCTTTCTGTAAGAATCAGCTGGGGTTTTTTCATCTCTTATGATTAGCCGGCAGAGATACGTGACTCGTACGATGTGACTCAGTGTCAGACTCGGGAACAGGCTGTGGGAGTCACAGCCTCTGCCCTGGGCCTCTACCTAATAAGCTGCCACAGAAGTATGTTTCTGCTCTTTCCAGTTCCGTTTTTCCATATATTTTTTTCTTCACCTTACCCGTTGTGTTTTTATGGTTGCAGACATTTATAAGGTGCCTACCACAGAAGCATTCAAATGTGACAACATTAAATGAAAGGCAAAACCTTACCTCTTAATAAATAGTGCATGCTCAACACCGTCTGCTTTACCTGTAAAACTGTTGCTCATACTGAGGTTTTGATGATAAATTTTTCTAAGGAAGATTCCTGAGGGAATCGCTACTGCTGTCGTAGAAAAGCCAGATCCAAGATGCCTCATCTAAAGAAACCCACGGGGAGGATGTTCATGTTCTGTTGGACCGTTAGGTGGAGCACTGTGTCCAGAGACCTTCAGCACCAGTAATGGGAAGACAGAAGGCTGCTACTGAGGATGCCGGCACTTGGGATGGTGATCAAGGAATACTTCAGTTAGGTCAATAGTTTTACCCTGTATAAAGATCACAAGAAAATAGAGCCATTGTGTTTGACGTTCTGAGGTCATTGAGTTGCTAGAACACCAAGGACTTCATAGTTAATAACCAGCACTTCAGTTTGCACCTGGAATGAGACTGGCAGTCAGCAGGAGCCCAAGAGCAGGTGCAATATGCTCTTGTCCATTTACTCATCCTCTATGGCAGGCAGCCACGTCCTGCACCAGCTGAAGCTGCCAGATGTCCTTTGGGTCAGTCCCACATCACACGCATTGCAGTAGTCAAGAGTTTTACTTGCTGTTTGCTTTTGTTGACTGTTCCTGCCAGTGTCACTGCCTTAGCCTGTCAGTGTGAAACTCCCAGTACAATTCTGCATGCCTCCTGGGGAATACCCTTGGGATGAAGGGGACCTGTTTTGAGGTCTGATCAAATAGCACATCTGAGTATCTGATCAGATAGCACATTAGCTATCATTGATGTCTTTTTAGATTATTATCTTTAGTGAATCACTTGCTCATCCTGCATTTTATTCATAGGAACAGTAAATTTTCCTTTATCAAGAAATTCCCTCAAGTCCCTTCAAAACGATATGTTGCATTTTGTAATTATTAACTTCTTATCTTCTTTTTTCTTAAACACCAAACTCAGTAGTGCTTCCTTTCAAGCTGAATTGGCAGAACTTGCGGTACGATATACTGTTGTCATTCAGTTCAGGCTTTTTCTCTAATGGTAGCAGTTAGCTGAGGTAAGATTTCAGCCCCAGCTGAACTGCAAGCGTAGGTTATAATTTTCGGAGATGACTTCTGATTGTGGTGTTTGCCTGCTGCACGAGCCAGTGAAGAACATCAAACGTGTCTTCATAAACCTCATAAATTTTTATTTACAATTCTAATTGAGGTACATGTTTAAAAGTTGTGTGGGTAGGAAGCAGTATTGATCCCTGGTTGACATTTTTAAGAAAAACTACTACTGCAAAATGAAATTATTTACTCTCCTTAGGCCAAGCAAATTGGAATAGTGTTTGTTTATAAGAAAAAACAGGAAAGACTGGAGATTGTGGGGTGACCAATTTTATATTAATATTTTATGGGGGTTTGCATTTTTTTGTCACAGTAACCTTGCGTATCCTGATTTCTAATGATTTGCCTTTTTTTTTTTTGACTGTTCTTCAAATTGTTACTAAAAGGGCAGAGTTAGGGTTGCTTGGCCTGCTTTATCGTTCTCTCTTAGCCACAGCCTTAATTTGTTTTTTTTTCTGGGCTTTTATTGCTTGGTTTTGCGGTGGGGTTTTGGGTTCGGGTTTTGGGTTTTTTTTTGGGGGGGAGGGGGTGTTTTGGTTTGGTTTTTTTAATAGCTGTGCAAATTCTCGCAGGGTTTTTTTGTTTGCCCTTAATTTGCTGATATATACTCTTAAACTCTACCGGTTTTTTCTCTCTGAGAACATGAAGTGTTTGGTCTCATGGCAACAATGGCCCTTTTCCTGTAGTTTCAGGTTTAAAGTGTAACAAGACTGAGTGTGTGTGTTTGTGCTTTAATAATATGCACATCCCCTATGTGCTTATGCTGCTGTTTCCCTGATGGTAACCAAGAGTGCTGTGAATTCTCATTCACCAGTCTTTCTCTTCTCTTAAATGTCATAGCTGTCAGCAAAGGAGTGATGTAAAAAATATTAGAACAACATTTTCTAGATTCTTCTGTGATCTGCTGCTACTTTCTCTCATGCAGCAAGTGATGGGAATCATTCAGCAGGGACAGATTAGAAAATGATAGCAGCTGAGTAAATCTGACTCATAGAATTAAATATCATGGATCAAATGGGCTCGTGCCAAACTTTCCCACTGGATTTAATGTAAAACTCTGACCCTCGCCGTATTACAAAAGTGGGTCAAATCTTCTGTGCTTGTACAGTAGGTCTTTTGACATTTTGCCAACGCCTGTATGCACTATCAAAGGTTTTATCATCAGCTGCCAAAGAGATAACTACAAGTTTTGAATTCCAATATAGAGTGTAATTGAATGGACTGTGTCTCAAGAAAATAACAGGGGAGGAATGGATAACAGTGTGTGTTATGCCTCTGTGTTGCCATGAGGAAATTTGGCGCTGAAGCTCAGCTGGAGACTAGAAGGCAAAGTTGACAATATCAGAAAAGAGAGAATTTTGTGCTTGCACGTTGGAAGGCATTTCAGTGCCCCTCTCAGACCTCTCGAGGCCGTTCTGGTGTCTCCAGGAAGTGCAGGTGGGCTACACTGGAAACATGCTTCATGCCTCAAAAGGGAGATTTTCTTCTCTTTTTCCCCCCCTTAAGTACCAGCGGCCTAGTCCTGATCTTGACCATTCCCCTTGCAGTCTTACTCTCCTAATTTCAACACAAAAGTTCTGCGATCCCTCTGTTGCTTTCCTTTATTGGTTGTTTGCAGTCCTCAGCCCTAAAGATACAATGCCCATTTTTTGTAAAGTAATAATGATTCTCTTTTCCACAACCTTTCTTGTGAGGCAGAGATGATGACATTTTTATTGCTGCAGTCTACATTTCATCTGACTGCGAGTCCGTAGCTTTGCATCTTTTCCATCTTGTCCACTTTGCTCTGTCATGGGGGTTGTACAAGTTGGTGAACCTGGAGTTCTCAGGGCAGTCATTTTTTCCCCTTCCTGTATTAGTGGCATGACAGCTTGTCATCACAGAAGTATTTATAGTGTTGCTAACTGCTTCACAGCCTCAGGTGGGGGATAGGAGAACTGAGAGCTAAGGATAAACCAGTGTTGGACGTCCATCATCCACAGCAGGTCTCAGTTCATCCAAGGCAATGGTGAAGTGATGCCAGAGGTACAGGGCAGCTTAGTGGTGGGACAGCCAACGTTGCAATTGTAGAAGCTTGACTTTTGTCCAAAATGAAACAAAATCGAGTCTTCTAAAATGGCGATAATCCTCCTTATATTACCAGGGTGAGACTGGAGGGGATCATTTATCTGTGACTGTGCTGTGTAACCTCAAACTGGTTGCATGCCAGACCCAGCCTCCTTTGCAGTTCTGTAACTCTTAATTCTGGCAGCACAGAAGTTAATAGTTTAGGAAAATTTTGCTTTTTTTATAATTAAGTCTGTAGAAGGTAGAAATCAACAGTACAGTGCGTTTTCCCAGCAGAGACCGTAAATTAATTAGGAGCAATTTGCTGTCAGAAACAATTTCCATAATTTTAAGTAAAAAAGCAGAAAACCCGTTTTTATCCTGAAGTGATTTAACTCCTGTGAAGACGAATTATGTGAAATTGCAATTTACCTGCTCCTGGCTCCTGGTACCCAGAACCATGTGGATGACAATTCAGGTGGTGGTTACTACTGCTGGGGCAGAATTTCTGAGAATGATGCCCTCTCCCCCCGCTGTTCAGATCTTGACCTTTTCATAACAGAATTGTCTTTGACACTTGCAAATTCCTGTCAGGAGATAATGAACAAATTGCAGTGCTAATCGAACACAGGCCTTTTCTAGGCTTTTGCCTGATAGTCACGCAGCAAAGGTCACAGTCTAACTAATGAGGGCTTTGGGTGATACCTACACAATATGTGGGCTTTTCTGAAAGGCCAAAATTTATGGGTGCCACTTGGGGACAATTCAGCTATCACAAGCATCTTAGAAGTACAGGAAGGGATGATCCATCCATCACTAAAGCCCCATTATTGGACTTAAACACTCAGCCTCATATGCATAATTGCCAGACCTTGGGCTCCTCAAAAGGCCTCGGTGTCATTATGATAGATCCTCCTCCCTGTTTACCAGGAAGAATGAACATGAGATGGTCCATTGCGGCATTTAGTATTTCAGCCCATCAGGATTTTAGGGTGATTTGCAGATATCAAGTCACTGGCATGCTGATTTAAATGAAGGGAACATTTGCAGAATCATAAATTTCTCCTGTGAAGTCTATTATTTGGATACCTTTCTGCAGCTGATAAGCATTAAAAAATTTACTGCTTCACACTTGCATTTTCTCCATTTTTTGGTGGCCTTTTCATGTGCGAATATATTTATTAGTCCTTTCTTTCTCTGCTGATGTACAATTAAAGCAGTCTGACCTCTAGCTGCCAAAGGTTTCACCAAAATACATTTTAGAAACTGTGGCTTCTAGGGGATAAAATCTGCTGTATCATTAGTTCTTGCTTTAAAGCGACATGTACACTTTATTAAAACTGTTTCCAAATATGTAGGAATTATAGGCTAAGGATGAAAAGGCACTGGAAGATAAATTAGGGTACTGTCCCGAAAATCTGCAAGTTATCTGCAGAATATTAAACCCGCCTGGAGAATGGTAATGCAGCAACGGTGCTCAGCTACTTTCTCGGTGTGCTAGCACCAGATCACAATCTAAGCAATTACATTTGAGCTGGTCTCAAATCCGTTTCCACCGCATACAGTCTGATGCTGTTTCCCCTCATAAAAAGGTCTGTAGGATTGCCATGTGCAGTCCAACAGCTGCTGCATTTCAGTGGTGGGGGAAGCGATCCCTATGTATAGTTGATGTATCGGTTCGGCTCGCACTCTCGGATGCTGTGGGATGTAAGGTGCGACATAAATGGATGGTATATAAATATTTTTGAGTTGTGGAAATGCAGGCTATAGCAAATGCTTGAATTAGAATTGACAGTGTAATCAGAATCTACATTTCACACTACAGGGATGGCACCTTGTGCAATGCAGTCTGCTAAGTACCACCCGGCATTACTGTACGCTTCCAGACCTTCAGAGGAATTACGAGACTTGAGTTTTGTTAAAGTCTGTGTACTCTTCTTCTTTCACTTTTATTTAAAAATAGGTGCTTCTTTTTTTTTTTTTTTTCCCTGTTAAATGATTATCTTGAAACTGTCTGTTTGCTTACTGACAGATTCAAAACCACCACCAGCTGAGGATTTCTGTCTCAGCAGTGCAATACTTGCTAAATGTCCGGGTACCTCTTAGCTCGTAGAACTGCTGAAAGGCAATGAAGACACCCTCTCCTGGTCATCCACTGAATGCACTAATTTATTTTTAAATGAGCTTGCAAGTCCAATTTGTGTATGTTACTTAAGGATATGTTTAGGAATTAGTGCTGATTTGAACTCAGAGTCTGAGACAGTGACATGAAACATCTTTTTCATACTAGCATCACTACGTGTGTCAAATACCAGCTTCAGGTAACTCATGCTGAATATGGTACGCTTGGACACACTGGTCCATGCAGTGAGAAGTATCTGGCGTTAACTGGGTTTGAACATTGCCATCAAGACCAAAAGCTGAATGACTCCAGGATTTATCCATCCTTAAAGTTTTGGTTGGGGTTTTTTGTCGTTCAGCATAAGGTGCCTTAAGTCAGTGAGCTTTTGTTTTGAGTCACTTTGCAATCTCCCCTCCAAGTAAATCCTATGGCCATTGCTCTTCCTGCTCAGTAACAGCACCTGAAAGGCCAGATGTGACATTTGTTGAATGAGGGGCATGTCTGGGTTGCAGCAGCAGGTATGAGAAAAGGATCAGAGATATTTCCTGTCGGAACGGCTCCAGCGGAGGGCCACAAAGATGATCAGAGAGCTGGAGCACCTCTGCTATGAGGACAGGCTGAGAGGGTTGGGGTTGTTCAGCCTGGAGCAGAGAAGGTTCTGGGGAAACCTTACAGCAGCCTTCCAGTATGTAAAGGGGTCTACAGGAGAGATGGGGAGAGACTCTTTATCAGGGAGTGTAGTGATAGGATGAGGGGTAACAGTTTTAAACTGAAAGAGGGGAGATTTAAATTAGATATTAGGAAGAAATTCTTTACTGTGAGGGTGGTGAGGCACTGGAACAGGTTGCCCAGAGAAGCTGTGGCTGCTCCGTCCCTGGAAGTGTTCAAGGCCAGGCTGGATGGGGCTTTGAGCAGCCTGGTCTAGTGGGAGGTGTCCCTGCCTGGGACAGGGGGTGTTCCCCCCCTGCACAGGGGTGGAACTGGATGATCTTTAAGGTCCCTTCCAACCCAAACCATTCTGTGATTCTATGATTCTATGATATTTTTGCGCTTTGTTTCACTAATAGCTTCTACTTTGTGGAACCTTGCACTTTTGAGGGAAATTGCCTGCCATGGACTTTGCAGCCCATTTCAAAACACGTAATCAGTTCTTTCACATACAACATCTAGCATAAACCCTCAGAATTCCTGTTGTGTGTACCACTTGCCCTGAATCAGACAGAATCAGCTGCTATTTTGGCAAGGAATACACTGGCCATCACGTGACCTTGTATGGAAATAAATCTATAAAACCAACATGAAAGCATGAAAAATCGGTGCATATGTCATACACAGCATGGGTGCATTAGCTATGACAAAACCTCTCCAAGAATATATACATTTTCAAAAAAGGTATATGCACAGTGTTGGACACTTAACATATTGGTGATTATACTTTGGACCACTTAGGCATTGCTTAGATATAATCTCTCTATCTCTTCAAAGCATTCAGCTAGTCTGCCTTCTTACGAGATCCTTTACTCTCGCAAGTCATGAAAAAAACAGTTTAATGGGAAAATCTCCCTCGTCGGCACTTAGCCCTCCACTTCAAGGTCTTCCTTTCAGTCTTCCAAGTGTATGTATTACTTTAAAGCTGCTGTTAGATTAACAAATTTTGGTTTTAATCTAAATTTTCAGTGAAAGGTTTCTTCAGCCAGAATGCGTTGAAGTACAAAATACTAGGTCAGTAGGAGACCTAGGATAAAAAGTTTGATTTCTTTTTGCCTGAATTAGGCCAGGATTTGGAAAGTTCCTTGTGGTCCAGACCTGCCCTCTGCAAATTGCTGTTTCCTCACCCTTGTCATGCTCCTGGTCCTGGACGTAAGGATGACTGCACCCTCTGGGGTTCACTGGGCTGCTTATGGCTTTCTTCTTTAAGTTGAACGCAACGTATCTGAACCGCAACCTTGATACTAATCCTAAATGCTTCTCTTACCTGCAAACACAGACTCCTGTATTTATTTCCTATGAACAATGACATCTTTGCGCGGGATGTTTTGATGAGTCCTAACCTGGATATATTCTCGACATAATGTTCCTGTCTTTGAGTAAACTTCTGCCAAAGTGTTTCAGAGACAACTTTTAGGAGGTTTGTCAAGGCACAGCTTGGGTAAATCAGTGCTAAAACTCTTCATTGAAAGGCAATTCTATGACCGAGATAGTCATAAAACTGTTGTCTCCACAGCTGTTAATTCTTTTTCTGGAAGGCTGGGGTTTTTGGTTGGGTTTTGTTGTGTGGTTTTTTTTTTTTTTCCTTCTTCTGTGTAAGTCTTACTTGCTATTAAGCAATTGAAAACATTTTTGCCATGGTATAGGAGAAAGCTTCACACTTCAGGCCACTAGGAACACACTGATCTCTTGGTGCAGATGTATGGGAGGAAATGTGTGAACCCTCGCAACGTGAAGGTGTTAAACTTTATCAAATGGACTCTCCTCTAACCTCTTGGAGACCTGCTGTTATCCATTATAACAGACATAATTTCCATCTGATTTTTCTGATTGCTGCTGGTGGGATTTAAGCAGTAGGGCCCTCTGATGGTTCCATCTGAATTTGCTTTGAAATACCAGGTGAGTATTGGATACTTGTATGGACTGTGCTTTTGTGTATAATAACGTTAAATGTAGTGTGTTCTTAGCCCTGTCATGTAATTAAGAATGGTATTTAGTTGAAACAGTTCCCAAACTGGGAAGATGATTGTAACTGAGAACATATGTGCCTGGGAGAGAGACTCAGTGAAGGCTAATCATGAACTTAGCAGTCTCCTATATATTAAACGTTTTGTAAAAGATTGGAGCTAGGGGAACAAATAATCCAAGTAAATGAGTAAAATTCCTTGTGTTGTTTGGGGGGAGGAGATATTGTTTGGCTTGAATCCAAGAAAGTGCTTAAAAGCCTGTTAAAACTTTAATGAGGTAAATAGTCTCATCTCTGTGGTGCAGAACGTTTAGGCTTAATTTTAGGCACATGCTTAAGTTCTTTGCCAAATTGGGGTCTGAAAAAGAGTTATGCTTTTGCATTTGCGAAGCAGGAATGATATCACATGACTTCTATATTTAATCACAACTACTGAAGGCAGCTGGGATTTTGAATACAGAATACTTAAAGCAAACTGTTCTTGATCAATCCATAGAGAAATACTCAGAGGGAGAAAAATATATACAGTAAATTTGAATAATGAACAATTTTGAGGAAATTGCAATCTGCTTGCAGACATTTGGAGAGCAGAAAGGAAGCTAAATTTGTTGAGTAAGTTACTTGCTGTGATCTATTCTCTTGGCTCTAATTAGAGGGAAGTGAGCAGTAAGGGAACCCAGAAAATGAGACTGCTGTGGACTGAAGTGCCCAAAGAGAAGACTTTAAGTTGGAAGGGTTTTTGAAGTGAATTATTTTTCCCCAAGTATTCTTTAAATAGGAGGGGGAAAAAAATTGTGCTTTGAAACCTTCGTTTGAAAGCAATGCTAACTGTATAAACAAAACAGTATTGCTGCTTGACAGATTTGACAGAAAACATTTGTGTTTTCTTTGGAATTTAAATCTAAAAGTTTACTATAAGAGTTAACTGTATCAGTTAACAGCTGACAACTTTGTAATTTTTTAATGTTAAGGTTTATTACTATATAACCTAAGTATTTTCATTGGCTACTTCAGCTCAGACTTGCTCATTAGTTGCATTTAGTTCACAATAGAGCACATCATTCTACCGCTGAACACCTTACATGACTGATGGCTGCTGTGTGAAATACTAAAATATAACAACTGTCGCTGTTGTTTCTTTTGAATAAAGTTTCCGGCCATCAAATGCAGGGTCATACCTGGAAACTATTAAATTCAAACATTTCCCTGCCGAGGCCGCCCCTCACCAGGTAAGATGTCTATAGTGACAGTTCCTCCACACAACAAAACTTGCTCTTCATAGTAACAGGAAAACTCATTTGTGGAGGGCAGAACTTTCTCAGACTGGTGGTGAAAAAAACATTCTGTAGTAATGCAAAACAACCATATCTCTATCTGCTCCAAGCCCGGGGTATATTTCTTCAGCCTTATTTTCCTGTGTATGAAATATAGAGCAGCAGTCTATGTTTATGTAAAACCACACTGCCAACTAACAGAGACAGTAAATGGAACCTCTTCCCTCTTCTCACCAGTATTAGCAACCCAGCAAAACAAGACAGCTCTTAGAGATGTTTTGTCATATCTGTTGTACCAGGCAGGAGATTCAGGAGCTCCTACTTTGCGACTTTGATGTGCTTGTAGTCCCAAGTTACTTTACACTTTTTATAAAAGATCTTTTTTTTTTAATTTTCTTTTAATCTTTCCTATGGACTTAAAGCATATGTGGTGGGCTCTCTGAGTGCTTTTTGTTTCCGTATCTCCTTTTAAATGTAACTTCTATTACAAATTTCCATTGCTTGTAGTGTTTATTTTTGTGATTACTGCATCACCACTTTGAATTCTCTTACGGAAGCTCTTCTTATACACAATTAATTGGTCATGATTGCAGTACTTGTGTCTTAATACTGCAACTGGGCAAAAATACAAATGAAATAGTTTCTCCCCCATGCGTTTATAAATCAAAAATAATCTGTCCGGAATTACTAGAGTTACTTTAGATTTTTCACAAGCAAAACTGGTAGACTTTAGTCCAGTAGTTTTTTGTTAGACAACTTCTAACAGAGGAAGTGGTGCCCATTCTAGCTTGAACAGTCTTAGACAGTGAATGTCAGGACCTCATTCCTTCCTATTTCCTCTCTCTACCAATGACATTCTTGTTCGTGCCACTCAGATCCATGTTTTTTCCCCTTGATTTCATTCATTGTTTTGTAGCCTTGCAGGATTGTTCTCAGGGTAGAACAGCTTGTTGAAAGGTGTTTATAATAACAATTACACCTACTCCAATCACTAAAGCGTAATCTTTATCTTAATCAAAAAAAAAAAAAGGGGGGGGGGGCAAAGAAAAAATATACATCACAAACTACTGCAAAGTTCTGCTTGAGTTATTTTTCAATTACAGCAGGTGAAGCAGAACGAAATTGTTACAGCCATTTATTGATTGTGTTACTATCCATTAAGGTACAACAGAAGAAGTCCATCATATTGTGTAACAACTTAACTATTTAAAATAACAAAGGCTTCCTATTGTTTCCCTTTTTGCCATTATCCTGACAAATACATTCTACTTCTGTGCTGGAAATCAAATTCAGGAATCATAATGAAGAAATACTGTATTCAAGTTGACATTATTTCTTCCCCTAGCTATTGAAATTCTTCAGCTTTTTCGTTGAAAAATAACTGAAGCAGAACAAAGGTAATGAAATATATTAATTATATTAATGAAGTTTTACTGAAACTGGCTGCTTCCTAAAGAGAGTGCGTATATAACTATAAGAAGAGATTCTATCAATGGGTAGACGATCAACAGGTAAAACTGTCACAGTTGTAATTTTAGCTCCTATGAACTATTCAGGCACCTGATTGACAAACCCTTTGGAGTTTTATGATGAAGAGCAAAGTTTATGATGTCTTCTAACGTGGGCGGATGCTCTTTGCTAGGGAGGAAGGCAGTGGAGTTGTGTAATGAATGGCAGATTTAGTGAGTGATATTGTAGCATTTAGATGGTGGTGAAAGCGTGCTAGAGGAGTGCTCTCAATCCAGCAAAGAGGTTCATAAACTAGGTGTACGTGGTGTTCCTGGTGACTGGTTACCGGGACCCAGAAGCCATAAATAATGCTGTATCATTGCAACTAAAATGCAGTAGTTGTTGTCTAGGCTGCCGCGAGTCTGATGATGAACCACAAGGTCTTGAGCTGGCTGCTAAAAATTCCCTGTAATTTTTTTTTTGTGTAAGTATGTATGCATTTAATAAGCATCTCTGCATCTTCTTGGCAGCCCAATGGGAAAGACTTTCTGGACCTGTTTGAGACTGTGGTAAAAACGTGTCCCCCCCAGAGAGGGGAGGTTTTCCCCATGCAACGAGGAAAAGCCCTGCCCCAGCAATGCCAGTCACCGCTGCTTAGAGAAGAGGGATGGGAGAACAGGGCTGTGCGCCGTGTCACTTCTCCTTGCAGGCTCTAGCAGTTTTTGCTGCATAGGATCAGACCACAATATATCAGACCTGTGTGGTATTCAGTTTGTTTCATGTTTATTTTCATGAGTTCTTACTTTCACCCACATACCAGCTTAAACTTCCTACTCATAAGAAAATAAAAAATCTTAAGAAAATGAAGATGACAAATAAGATCCCTATTCTACCAAGGCTAGCAAAGAAATTATTAGGACAGGAGACAGAGTCCTTTTCTCCATAATATTAACCATGTCTTAACCTTGTTGCCACCTCTCTTCCTGTTTTCAGTTGTCAGACCATTCTTCCCTAGCACTGAAAATCTTGTGGTGTTGTGACAACTGCTAACATAAAATATCCATTGCCTGTTGCTGTAACCCCGACTTCTCTGCTTGAACCTATTCACTAAACATAAGCTTCAGGTTTCTTGTACCTCCCTTCAAGTAAATGAGATTTTCTGCTCAAAATGTCCATTTAAAGACAAAGCGAGGTTGGCATTCAGACTAGAGCATGGCTTTGTTGTACAGTTATTTCTGTCTTAAAATCCCTAATGATCATTTTTGGGTTTATAATCATTGGGAAGTTTTGTTGCCAGTTCCTGCGTCCTGCCCTGCTGTCACTGCGTGTTTGTGCTCTTGCAGCTCTCAGATGTCTTTTCTTTGACTTGTACAGTAAATACCTGTCAACCCCCTGAAGTTGTTTCATCAAAAAAACCCTTGATCTCCATAATTGATGCTGAAATGCTCGATATGAATATCAGTTGTGTGTGTCAATGTTCTTTAGGATCGGCTTGAGCTATTTTTTGTTAGGGAAATGTCTCCTGCACTCGTGTAGTTTGGGTGAGGATACACTGAACAAACATGAGCTGCGCATCAGGACTGCGTCAACATTTCCTGCCCGTTGTGCCTTCAGGATCTCTGGGGTATTCTTTCTGAGCATATGAAGAGGTTGAAAAATAGTTATAAAACACTTTAAAACATTATTGTGCACACATATGATTTTTCTTATTTTACCTCTGTAGATGTTAGGCAAAACGGCACCTACGTAACTGTCTTTGAGCCCAATTTGGGTCTTGCATTACTGCAGTTTCACTGACTGCAGTACAAGCATTGCTGATTTACTTGGTGATGAAGTAACAGGTCATAGATAACTTTGTTTCTGTCGTGGTTTTGGCCGGTTTGGCCAATCGGAACGACAGATGGCCCTCCCCCCCCTCTCTCCTCAGAGAGGAGAGGAAGAGATAAGGAGATTTATGAGTTTAGAAAACGAACTAAACTACTTTAATGAAAATAATAATAAATAAGGAAATAAGAAATAATAAGAAAATTAAAATAAAAGTATACAATATATACAAAGCCGTATCCAGCTCCCAGGATGACGATCGCGTCACCAGCAGACACAGGGAAAGTCCCAGACTGGAGTCAGCGACGGACACGAGCTGAATTCTGGAACTAGAGTCAGGAGTGCTCGGATCGCAATCGAAGGCAGACGAACAGACAGGGTCCTCCTCAGACGTCGGCCATTGAAGGAAAAGCGAGCCAGAGCCCCCTTGCCCCTTTGATCCCTTAGCTCTTATACTGAGCGTGATGCATATGGGATGGAATACCCTGTTGGTCAGTTTTGGGTCACCCGTCCTGTCCGCTCCTCCCTGTAGGTGTGACCCCTCTACGCTTCTCCGCTTCTGACCCTCTAACGGGACAAACAGTGAAGTTAGCTGACCTTGGTTGTTATAGCAATAAGTATAAGCAAGAGCCTCTGTGCATACCATTCCTTGGTATAATCAGATCTTATCACTCTGAGAGTGAACAGTTTCTGAACAATATGCTGTTAATTTCAGACTTCAGTCAGTTAGAAGAGGCCCAGCTAAAAAGTAAAATTACAAATCAGAAAATTGGTTCTGTTTTACCTCAAACCAGGACAGTTTCGCAGAACTAGCAGGTACTATGTGAACGTGTTGTGTAATTGCCTGTCAAGGGTTAATTTTGTTCTCAAAGCACATTTGGGAATGTGTTCAGGCAGCGCACAAAATGAAGGCTGAGAAGCCAAGCAAGCAGGCTAGCTCTTCCCACAGATCTCGCAGCAAAATTTAGGAGCTGAACGATGCAACATGTGCATAAAAGCTTGATAATGTTTTTAAAACATATCACTTGAAATATGTTAACGCATATGTTCCTTCATTTAGAACTCTTTCAAAATACATAATTTGGCCCTTCAGCTTTACACCCAGCTCATTATGGCTCATATGCATAGAGATAACTTTTAAAAATTTTCTCCTGGTCTTTCCCCAATACCAGTGTGACCTTTCTTTCACACCCAAGCCTTGTAAGGTCCCTTCTCTCTCTTTGTATCTCACCCTCCAGCTCTTTCAATGCCATTTCCAGTCTGGTGGCAGTTTATCCCACTGGCGTTTGCAAGGGTGGCAGCTAGCTGCAGGCTGCTCGAGGCAGGATTCAGCTCGCTCTCATTTCAAAAGTTTAAAGGTTTTCCACGGTTCAAATTTGCCGGATTGTCTGGCTGTGAATAATTGGTTCTTTTTAAGCATCAGGTTAGGTTTGTTGTGTTTGTTTTTTTTTTTTTTTTAATTATTTTTATCAAGATTAGATTAACAGGACCACAGAAATCCATTGTTACAGAAATTGTCGGTCAAACAGGCAAATCAAAGTTCCATCTAAGTTTTACAAAAAGGTTGAAGTTCAGGAAAAATTGTACACGTGCATGCACAGCAGCTGTATATGAAGACCAGTCTAATTTCCCAGTCCCAGTAAGATAATAAGCCAGTAGGTAGGATGGCATTTTCATTTGAATACTGGAGGAGAAGCAGATAAATCGTGGCTCAGAAGTTCCTCAGCTAAGGCGAGGTAACTCTTTTCGCACCATATTTTCAGTTAAATAAAATATGACCTTTACACAGTGCTGTAAATTGGCCTTGAGCGCACCTCTAGGTGGAATTACCTTCGCTTCCCAAGTATCGCATGCTGCAGGCTTCCACTGAGCCCTTTGTGCATGCATACATATTACAGTGCTGATTTTGTAAAGTCTCCGGTTACTCAGATGTATAGCTTAATCAAATCAGGCTCTTTCCTGATTTCTGAATTTTATATAATTCTCCTCTCGATAGTTCCCTTTCAAGGTCAAAAGCAATCTCTGTGCTTCTAGCAATATGCTACTTGCAGAAATTTTTGATGCTATTGCAGTTCATGATTTTTACTAGAAATTCATTTGTCTCACCAGATATGGGATGACCAGACGATATAGAACAATACCTGCAAGGAGCAGCGTTCTCCATCTGTCTCATTTCGAGTAAAGCGAGGTAGAAACTTCTGTTTTAATTATCACTATTAGATGACTTCCCTCTGCACTAGGGTCATGAAGCCTGAGTCATGAGATTTCAAAATACCAGATGCTAATCGTGGTGAGAGGAACTAAGATGCTCGCTTACTCTCTTGAACAACTGAGAGGGCCTATCGATGTGACCTGGTACAGAAAGGTGAGAATCCAGGGAGGAAAGAAAAAAACTGTTACCGCACTTTTCCACCAATGTCTGGCATTGAAAAGTTGAAAATTGGGTTGAAACAGGAAAGAAGCTTCCACATGAAATCTTTTTTTTTTTGTGATTTAGCAGTCTGTTTTCAGGGTTTGAACCTTGCTGGTTTAGCCTTTCATTTTGTTTCCAAATCAACAGTATTGATGGATTGGATTTTTTAAATTTATTTACATTTCCCCGCTTCTCTTTCTTGCTCCACCTTTGCTTGCTGCATATTCTAATAGTATGGGAACAGCCAGAAAATACAAATAAATATTTTAGTGGGAACTACAGCTCCATTTCTAATGGCTGGTAAACTTACTGTTTTTTAGAAGTACAAGTTTTACGCTTAAACAGTTCCAAAATCTGGCTAATGGTACTTTCTGTATGCTGTTTAAACTAAAATACAGAGAATACCTCAATTCTTGAAGTAAATTAAGTCTATATTTTGATAAGCCAGTAAGCACGACAGCTTATTCTTCATTTCCCCCACAACATATGGGGCTTCCTCTTTATTGTCTTTCACTAATTTTCAGTGTTTTCCTTTGAGCTTTTGTCAGCAAAGGCATACACTTCCCTCTGCGGTTTGTATTTCTTCAGAAAAACACTAGGTGAATTTGAGTGATTTCCTCTTGCGAGAATGTATTTGGTTTGAGAGTTTAGGTGAATTATATTCTGCTGATTAGCGAAGCAAGTGCTGTGCTCCATCTGCTAGAGAATGGGAATGGGATATTTATAACGTGATGGATGTTACTGTTGGGTGGGTTTGTAGTGCTTCAATATGACGAAGCGGTTCACTAGGGTTGTAGGCTGCTTCATTTGGCTTGTTTTAAAGAGGACATGCTGATTTGGGGATAGGGAGTATTACTGCAGAATCGTGGCTTTGCGCAAGAACTACAATTAATGTATTCAGCAACAGGGACAAAGTCAAGGCATAATACCATTTTAACAGGAAATCCATGGAAAAAAAAATGCAGACAAATAGGGGTTGATGCACACAGAATATAATATCTCAGTTATATGTGAATATTCAATGTTAGATTTTTTTTTTTTCCCCTCAGAGCAATTAGAGAAGGTGAAGATGAAATTTCTTCTGCACTCATTGTGCAGTGTCTGACAGAATGTTTCTGTTGCTCTAGCTTGCTCAGAATTACCCATCTGCATTTTTAGAAGTCTTCTAAAATTTACACGTTAACCCGTCCCAGGAACGGATGGGTATTTCAGTGCTGCAGAAATGCTCTGTTGAGTTATCAGGGCGGCTCTAGCAAATGCATTCGTTTCGATAAGTGGAATGAACACTTGAAACATGCTGCCCTTCATTTCTTAACTTGCTTTTCCTTACAATATGAACAGAGTGACTGTTTTTCAGCTTATAGAGATGACACAGTTATAATAAACTAAAAAGTCTGAAAAAGAGCCCCAAAAATGGGAAAACTAATTACAGTAGAACTGCACAAGAATGTCTTAGTACTGAACCATGTTGAAATCTGCTGCTCTTTAAAAGTTATAGGGATGTATTCTGCTCTGAAGTAAGGCACTTGTTTTTCTTAAGGTCATACAAAACAAAGCACATTATTTGAACAAAAGTCAGAATAATATGTCTGTAATGAAATAGAGTATTTACTCGCTTTCAGCATTTGATGCATGACAAATCTGGAAAGGAAATCAACAGTTACCGCTCTTGTTAAATAGCCCTTTTAATATTACAAGTAAGTTTACATTGCTGGACCCACGTGTACCTTAATGATTCCTGGAAGTACTATGACTTGGCCCAAAGGAAAGCACAAACCTAATACTTTATTTTGTGTGAATTAAATGCAGCTAATTAAAGTGAAGGAAAATTAAAAAGAATTAGGCAAAATAAAAGTGCTACTGTAAAGCTTTTATTAAATGCTTATACAGTGAACAAAGAATGTGCAGGAAAAAATGAACTGCTGATTCATTTATCTGAAAGCTGCTTACTGCAGCCTCCTGGTCGGTGGGTGAGGCACAGTCTTCTGAGCCTTACATGTCCCGAGTCAGAGCTCCAAGGTGTCATGTATGAAATTATCAGATCTGAAAATGGGATTCCACGTATCAGCCCACAGAATGATCTCCTGCAGGAAAAGAACAATTTACCTATTGACAATATTAGGGATAACACACGCACTCTTCCAGTTTAGTTGATGCTACATGAATGTTTGCTTTCTTCTCGATGGGAGTTAATATCTTATAACCCACCCAGCTCCCACTGAGCTCAGATTAAGGGCAGGCAAGAAGTTGATTGACGGATGTGCATGGGGTCTAAAAGACCAGGAAGACAGTTGACCCCCTGGGTAACAGTAGCATATAGGGCACTATTGTTGGGAGTCGAACATCCTAGTTTGATTTTGATGTCAAGAAACTTAATTCAGAAGTCAGGTGTTACCTAATAACCAGGCGAGGCTTTTTATTTTGATGGAAATGTGAGAGTAAAAGCTAGGAGAGACAGTGAGTAGGCAAAACTGAGGCCAAGAACATTGGTTTTGAAGGCTTTGTGGGACTTGAGATGGACAGTTGCTTTCATGGTAGTTACTAGGAGAGATAGATGGGAAAATTTTATTAAAACTTACTAACATCTGTTCCTCTGAGGAGCAGAGAAAGGCTAAGGAAAAGTGAGAGAGGAAGTACCAGCATCCGGGGGAAACTGTATAAAAGACAAAGCAAATGCATAGGGGAAGAGGAGTTATGGTAGATGAAATAAAAGTTGACTTGATGAAGTTGAGACAAAACATGTAATTATGCTAAGTTTGAAATCATTTTTTGATGATATAAAAGATCGATGTTTCAGTTTTTGAAAACAAATCTGGTATGATTGTCCTCAGGACACCTCAACGTCTTTTTTTTTTTTTTTTTAATTTTTTTTGCTTATTTGTTTGTTCTGACTTGGAAATAAAATACTTGCAATGCCAACATTTCAAATCCTGGATGGTATCCAGCTTTTGGCGCTTTTATCGTACTGCAGGTCCCACAGAAGAACTATATTGCTCTTCCAACAAATTACAATGTGTTTTTTCTGAACAAAACGTTCCTCTCCTGCTAGTGAGTCAGGGTTTTTACCCTAAGTTACTGGCTATTCTGTGTACACCCAGCAGAACTCTGTATTGCTTGTGACGAGGGTGACCACTCTGACGAGGGCTAATGCGAGGGATAACAATCTCCCAGAGTGGGCTTGGTGCTCACAGTGAAACACACACTGGGAAATATCACCGAATGCACTAGTTTTATATATTTAGGTTCATTTTCTGTTCTTACTTATGCCTTCATATCTCTTATTTTCAGGTCATTTAAATAAGAGACATGTGGTGGGACTCTATCATTTAAGCAAAATTGGTATTCTGCCATCCATGAAATTGCATGGACACCTTCAACTTATCCCAAAGTGCAAATTATGTGTATTTCTCTCCTTTAAAAAGTCAATGCGAATAAATGCTTAAAAATATGGGTCACAAAAAACATTAAAAAGGATCTTTTTTCTACCCCTCCAGGGTTCGTTTTATTATTTCCTGCTTTCCCTCTTTCACAGCAAATACATTGATTTGGATTGTTGTTGACTAAATAACAGGAATATTTGACACACCTGCCATCAACTTATTGTTTTCGTCCAGATGCTTATATTCCTCCTATTTCCTCCTACTGGAGAAGCTTCTTTCATATAAGCCACATCTGTATCTCCTAGCCTGTCCATGGGTGTTAGCCCAGGAAGACAGCTTGATGTCTTCCCAGCCCGTGACTGGTGTGACCACATTGCTATGTAGTCTTTAACTACTCTGCCTGTAAACCCCAGCAGTGTCCAAAGGAGCCTGTTTGACTTCTCTGTCTGATGTTTACGTGACGGTATTCTCTGACACTGCAGTATATGCATGGCCACACGGCACAGTGATATATTTGGGTTTGCTGCAGGCAAAATATGGGAGGAAATATCTCACCATCATGCTTCTGGTCTCCCCTGAAATGCCACGTGCCTGGGTTCAAATACATTCAGGAATATATAGTGTGATTTTTGGTTTTTTCAGGACCAGAAAAGTGTGACCGTTCACTGTAAATTACTTCCTTTATGTTAGCACCTAACAAGTGGTCCTGCTACAAAGTCATCCCAGGAGGTTCCTGGAGTCATCATCTGGTCGAATACCCAACCCAAGCCAGAGAAACCTGTAGCATGGTTGAGGGATGTTTCTCTAACCTTGAGGGACAGAGATTCCCCGTTCTTTGTGGTGAGTAGCCATGGTATCTTGCAGTCTCAGGTCAAAGTGGTCTACTGATGTCTAAACTAAATTGACCTTGCTGAAATAAGAAGTCCTTTGCTTCTACCCTCTCCACTACAGAGAATAAATCATTCATTTCCTTTTGCGATGGACTTTTAAACATCTGAAGTTTGCTCTTTTTGAGACCGAACAACCTCACTCCTTCCAGCTGTTTGCTGTGTGTCACCTCTGTAAACTTCCTTGCTCTCCCCTGGACTCCCTGCAGAATATTTTCTTCACTGCTCCAACTTAGGCCTTATAAATGCCAAACAAAGTGAGCAGATGAAATCCCGTGTTTAATACTTGCCTGTTGACTTGTGTTGAGTTTCTGATTTAAAATAAGCCACAGTTTTTCTTACAAAATCTCTCTCAAGTTGTATTCTTGGCTGTATTTGTTCAGTTAGTTATTCCTTATGTATAACCTTGTCCTTATTGATCTGTCACCATTTTTTCATCAGGCTCTTTCTCCAATTTGTCACGCTCATTCTGAATTTTAATCCTGTCCTACAATATTTTTGTGGTCTTTTCAGCTTGATACCAATGACAGAGTCCCTGAAAATGATGAAGGGGGAGGAACAGGATACTCAGTCTGGATAACTTATTTCCTAATTCTGTCATTTATTATGAATTGTTTGGTCTCTATGAAATGCTGTTAGTAAGCTGATGCCCATAGTATCAGTAAGATGTATGTATAGCTATTATTTCCTAAGGTACATTGTTTATGAAATATTGAACTGTTATGAAAAATTATGAAACATTGAAGCTGAAGGTGACAAACAATGGCAAAAAAATACCAGTACGGATAGATATTCTGGGTTCAGCAATCTGAGCAATCAGAGTAATACCGGCTGTTTGCAAGCCTGGAGTGCAGAGAGAGCAGTTAAAGGCTACAGAAAGGATAGTCCCCAACTTCAAATTTATATTGCTATTTCAAAGATGGTGAACATTTGCAATTTAATCTGGAGTGACAGCAGCTTGGCTTCTCAAGATAAGAAGATAGTGATTCAATTAGTCAATGTGTGTGCCTACACTTAGAAATACTAGCCTAGCTTTTAATGATGTAACACCTTCCTCCACTTCTTCATGTAAGGTGACTTGCAGGCTTGTTTCTGCCTGCAGGGTTAGGATGTAAAATGGGATCTTTTAATAATCCCAAAAGGCAGGACCTGCCTGCTCTGTGCTATCTAGGAAAGCTTGATTTGCTCTTCTGGGCCTGCTCCAGGTCTTGAAGATGGTACAAGTTGGATTAGATTTTAACAAGGTAGAATAAGATGAATACATAACAAGACCCGATCCCATCCTTATGTCATTTGAATGTGCTGTAGTTGTTCCAAGCTTACTTGCTTCACCAGCTTTTCAAACTGCTGTTCACATACTGTTGGCTAAAAATGAACAAGGAAAAATACATTTCCTTTCTGGTTGTGCCTGAATTTGTGATGATTGAGCCTCCAGCTTTCAGTTATGATCTGCCTCATATATGTAATAACACATTTTCTGCAGGTGATGAGGTTTCGGTAACTTCTGATGAACTGCAGGCAGTAGTTTGGTTTATTTTGTAATGCTTCTTTGTGTGTACCTGAAAATGGGTCATTTTTCTCCTGCAAGAATCACAACAGGTATCTCTGCAGGGGGACAGTCAGCAGTTGAACTGCATAGGGAAGGAGAGATGCTGCTGTTCGGTTTACTCTGATTAAACTATTGCTGTAGCTGGAAAAAACCTACTCAGATGCAGGCTCCAAGCTCACCAGGTGAAAATTGTTAACTGGAATAAATAAAAATGATGATGATGAAGATTGCCTCCTTAACACATATAGTGGGGGGAATGGAAATTTGTCAGTTGTGGGTTCTGGTTTGGGGACTGCTGAGATTGTTTCCTTGTGTGACCCTTATAACAAGAAGTGTCAGACTTCATCCTGTATGTATCAGACTAGCGTGGCATTGGATGTTAATCCTGATGGAAAAGGATTATGTGATTTTCACAGGTACTGAGATAGATTATCCTTTTTGGCCTGGCTGTAAGGTAGTGAGAGTCTCTTTGGGCAGATGCTGGCGGGGAGCAGAGTGTTCCTTGGAGAGCAATACCAGAATAACCGAGCATGAACAGCAGCTCTGACTTGAACTTTCTTTTCACTTTCCATTCGTTTCTGTCATTCGAATGTGTTGCCTTTGAGGACTTGCTTCTTTGAGCAGGGGCGATGGCATGGATGGCAATGGTACAGGCTTTGAGAAGTCTGTCTGTTAACAAGCTCTTTGGAACACTGACTAAAAATACCCGAAGGAACTTTAGGGATAACATCGCATTTAAAAAGAAGTCCTTTTACCTTGTTCCCAGCTGCCCAGTCTAACATTAAAGTATTTGCCCAGTATTTAGATAAATAATATTTTGTCCTTAGGTCTGGACACAACTGATAAATTTGATGTTTTGCAGTATCATGTTAAGCCCTAGTATCTCTGATGAGTTTCACACTGGATAATAAGAGAACCAGTCATGTTTTTTGCTGGTTTGGTGCTCATTTCCCACCATCATCTATCCCAGGGACCACATCCTGTCCTCTCACCCCCTCTAACTTGCCTCCCTGAACTTCCCTGGTCTGTCCCACAGAAAATGCTGCTTCCAGGAAGGGGCAGGAATGGGCTGCTCTTGCTTGCAAGAAGAAATCAGGTTGCTGCTCCTATAAGCTATTGTGGCGCCATTGCTTCAGGGGCTGAGGGGTCTTGACCACCTGTGTGAAAGGTGTTTGCTGTATGAGAGCTGTTCCCCATCTTCTCCAGGGGAGAAGCAGTGCTTTGGGTAAGGGGTTCAAGGGTTGGGTGCTGCACAGTGCTCACCAGCTGCACCGTGCTGTACTGGAGTTATGATTTGCATTGGGGTAAACTGGTGTCGCTTCAGCCACTTCCTGGGGTATCAATTTCCAATAACTGAGACATTTCAAATACAAATATGTCAGGTTTTGGTTTTTCGTTTTGTTTTAAATGACACTAAAAACTTCAGTTCTACAAAAAACCTTCTGGGGAAGGTGCTAAACCCATAGGCTTGCACTGGGGCACTGCAGCCTGGGACCCCTTGCTGAAGTCCATATAATTTACATCGCTTTTTTTCTTCTTTGGTGTTTATAGACTCAAGCATTAAAAAAATACGTGAGCAAATATGGAAGTTTAAAAACATATTTTAAGTTCTTCTGTATTTGCCTTCTGAGAAATTTCATACAGAGAGTATTTTCTAAAGTAGGTAAGATCAGTTTCTCCCCAGAAATGTACATTTTTCCCTGGTACCTTGGCAGGAACCTCACGGACTGGACACCTAGCTTTTAGACAGCCAAAGTAAAGAAAAATGAGGGAAAAAACCAAATCCCTTTCTCCCTGATGTGAAAGCAGAAATGTTTGCACGCTGTGTCAGTAGCTTCTGCTCGTTAGACCTGCAAACTGCCCAGTGAAAAATGATCTGAAAATAAATGTGCAGTGAGTAATTTTTTTCCTTCCCTGAGTTATACCTTTAATTAATCTCAATCAGTTTACAAAATCCATTTTCACTCAGATTTAAAAATCATGCACTTTGGCAAATAAATCCAGTAGCATGTGTACAGTGTTTGTGATTGTTGCTGCTTAAGACCTGTCAGCA
Organism: Dromas ardeola; assembly: GCA_013398915.1. NCBI lineage: Eukaryota > Metazoa > Chordata > Aves > Charadriiformes > Dromadidae > Dromas > Dromas ardeola. The sequence continues at coordinate 129,758 of VYZM01017772.1, forward strand.
AATGTATAATTACTAATTGCCCAAGTTTCAATGAATCAAATAGTTTTATGTTAAGGAGGGTGTTGAGCCCTTAAATTACTGTATTAGCTTTAAACTGCTTTAGTTGAATATATGGAGGTGTGTCAGTTTAAATTCAAAAGTAATAATTCAAAAAGTTGTCAATAATTGAAGACAGCACACATGGGCTTATTTATTTTAATACAGTTAGGCTTGTTCTTTTGATTTGGTTTGTTTTTATTTTTTCCCTGTATCCCCAAATCCCTTATAACCTAAGAGACCAGTATATAAGCAGCAGGTGAAAGTCATTAAAAAAATTAGTCTATTTACTGCAATGAAACCCAGGCTGTGAGCTTGCTGTGAGCACTCCACATTTGTTGCCTAGTTGAATTTTGACTTATTGCCGTTCGTGGGATTGTACCCATCGTCCCCATGTTTATGCAAGTTCAGGTTGTTGCAAAGAAATGAACAGTAAAAACCCTTTATCTTGCATTATTTCAACTCTCTTGAACCAACTTAAGATCTCATTTAATCCCTTCCATTTTCATTTAGATTATTCTTTAAAAAAAAAATTTGAACACAAGTGTACATTTCTTCTTTTAATCCAGACATCTTTGTGACTTCAAGCTTTATTTTGCGGGAGTAATTTAGAAATATTTTTCTCTCTTCTTCGCTTTTACATCTTTGCTAGCCATAATGCTGCTTGGTGTTTCATCTAAAAGTTGCTGTGCATAGGCGCTGTCACCCCAAAGACCTGTATGTCTCAGTAATGTATTAACAGCATTTTAAAAACAAAACAAAACCAAAAAAAACCCGAACTTTGGGAAATATAAGGTTTTCAGAATAATGTAGCTATTATTTACATAGCATGTTATTGAAAGTATATCTTTAATGTTCAACAGGCAGTAATTTATGCCGGAAAGCGAAGGTAAAGGCAGCTCAGTGTGGTGGCGCGCTGTTGGGAAGGCTCTCGTTCACAGGGGGCATACCAAGAGCCTTAACGCAAACCTTAGAATAGTCAGCAGCCCCTTTCTCAGTTACACGGCGCTGTAAAAATAGTCATCCAGACTAGCAACCAGAAATTTGACCTTATAATGCTCTACACTAAACCTAATCATTGTTACTGTAATCTCGCTTTCTTGCTTTATTCTGGCCCTGGATTGTTGCATGGTATTGGTGACTTTTTAGGGAGATTTTTATTGCATGTGGAAGAATATGAGTCAAATAATACTGTAGCAAAAACTGTCCCTAAAGTCAGGTCTTTACTCATACAAGGGCATAGGTGGAGAGAGAATTGCTTTGTTTTGGGTGGGGATGAAAAGAGATTGATTTTCACATTATGGATGTTTATCATTGGAAATGATTTTTTAATGTGTCTTAGAATTCTTACCTGTCCATGAAACAGAATAGACATAATGTAAATAAAAGGTAATAAATATTCAGGCCATGCTATTGCTGAATGACAGTTGATGCTTTCAGTGGATTTTATGTATCCATCAGTGATAACCTGCAAATAATTTATTACAGTGTGCCTTCTGAAACAATGAGATTTTGTTAAGTAACAGTCAATTAATGAAATAGCACACCGTAGGCAAAATACCTACAACATGTGCCACTCATTGCTCCCAAAGACTGAAATCAGTCTCTGAAAAGGAGACAAGTGAAAGGGAGTTACATGTTGTACCAGGGAATAGCATATTCCTTTCAATTCAAGGGCATTTCATCTCAGGGTGCTCACTATATGAGCTATTTAAATATGGTATTTGTAAGGTTGCTTCATTGCATGACTTACACTGCATACTCACTTGCCGAAATAGGCACACAGATCAGAAACCAATCTAGCAGACTGTCTTTTCTGTAATCAGAGAGTTTTATGAGACATTTTTGTGGATGTAACCTTCTGTATCCTGGCTCGGGACCAACAGCTACTACCAAAGTGCAATGGACTGGCTAAGAATCACTTCTCCTGCCACTCACAACTAAACCTCTTGCTCTTTGAATCCTTTTATTGCTTCTCCATCTTTTCCACATTAGCGCTGAGCCTTCTGTTCCTGCTGTCTAAGTCTCATGTAATCCAAATCTTGTCTTTGGTACATCTCTGCAACGGTCTCCTGTATCCCTTCTACTATGTATACACCTCCCATCTCAACTTTATCACCATCGTCATCCTAATGTAACTACCTGGTGCCTTCCTGATACAGCTTTCCTAATTTTGTTTTCCTTCTTTAAGCTTATTTCTGAGGGGAGCCACTACCTGTTCCTGCACTTCTTACCTGCGTCATCTCACAGCCAGCCTGTTGTCCTGGGCTGTTTTCTCAAGTTTGAAAGCATCAACCCTCTAAATCTCAGCATGCAAAAGCAGAGTGAGAGAAAATATTGCGGCCTGAATATCTTTGTTGGTCATATATGTGAATGAGAGCTTTTTATCCCAGCCATGTGAGTTGCTGGTAGCTTCAGTGGGCTTACTCATGATAGCAAATGCTACATTCAATAGCAGGCATTTGCAGGATCATCCTCTATGATTGTAATCCCTTTTAGATAGGGAATGTGTCAGCATTTTATAAAGGGATGTAAAGATGGGTGTGGCCCATGCAAAGTCTCCGTAATTAATGTTGCTCCATCAGTTGATTACAGGATTTTATAGATTGGACTGTCATGATAAAACAGTCTGTTTGAGTTTAGCATTTATGAAGAAAGGATAGGAAGAAAAATGGGGAGAGTTGTGTCAAATGGTTCTTGATGTTCTAGCTCTTTCTACAGATATAATGTCCATCTGTTTAGACATACTTTTGAGAATGGAAAGATGTCCCTGAGGTTTCTTTCCCAAATTCTAGCAGCTGCTTGTGTCTCACACTTGTATCTCTCCCGGTCCGTGTATATGAAATTTGGGACCTATAAGCATAGAGAACCTTTGCCTGTAAATTCCACCAAGTGTGTCTATGTGAACTTTGTGTGAGCTTCAAATTGTTGAACTGTTTGACTGATTGAAAGAAACAGACAACGAAGCTCAAAGGACAATAATTCTCCCTTACGCAATCTAGAAAACAATACTATAAAATATTACATCAGCTGCTGGCAGCTGTAGGTTTGCCTGCCTGCTAATTTACTATCGCAAGCGTTCCAGAATCCTTTGTAATCCAGCCATTGCTATTTATACTCATAATGATTTATTTAAGAACTCTGTACACGTCAGCAAAAAGTCACCAAAAAAAGCAAAATGAAGATTAGTTGGCTGGAAGTGCATAGAATAGAGAAGAATAACCCGACAATGGAGTTGAGATAAAGTTTATACACAGTAACTAAACAACAACAAAAAAAGAGAGAATAGCTTTATTTTCAACTCAGCATATAGGAGCCAGAGCCTCTGATTTTGGCACTAGGCAGTTCCATCAGAGGCTATTAAGAGCAGGGAAACAGGTGTCTGGTGGCCAGGGACAGAAATGAGAAGCCGCGACACCTGAATTGAGATCACAGACCTGCTCCTGCCTTTGTGTCTGAGAAAAGGTATTAACCGCTTGATGCCTCAGTTCCTCTGCTGGCTGTAGTGGCAGCCAGCTCTCAGCTGTTAAAACTTTTTGCTTATTTATAAGATGTTTTTTTCTATAGAGAACTGTAATGATGCAAGGCAACTTTATTATGTTCTGTGGAAAAATGCTAAGTTAAGAAAAAACGATGAAGGATTGTGTAGTGGAGCGCAACACTTTTTAGCGTTGAGTCTCTAGGTCATTCTGAAGCAGGGATTTGAGCGGCGTCCCTTAGGATTTGCTGTTATACATGCTGAAATGATCAATCAAGGATAAAAAATGGACTGTTCTCATCTCATAGATCATTTCACAGTGAAACAGTTAAACTCCTGGCTGCTTTCTGAAAAACAGAGATCTGCATTAATAAGGTGACCTTATCAGAGCCACCCCTGGGGGAAGGGAGGGAGAAAAAAGGTTGTGGAAAGAAAGTGAATCCTATTGTTAATCTTTTTACAGGGAGACTTGGATTCCTGAATGCAAATTACTTTATATTTAAATTGTGTGAAAGCACAAAAGGTTCGTGTCTACAATTGACAGTTATTTCATTAGCTGACTCATGGAGCCTTGCAAATGGTTTCTAGTGTTAACTTTCCTTGGATTTGTTTTCTTTGTTCTTAGCAGATCTTGCAACGGTGATCATTTTGATTAATGTATTCAACACTCTGTTTTACTCCCAATTCATGTTTTTTGCAGCAGTCAGCATTCTGGGCTGGGTAAGGTGAGGCTGCAAGGTGGCTTCAGTGTTTCTCCAGTAGTGCTGATCTGATGGGCTGGCTTCCAGCTGGAGATGAGAGAAGCATGGAGGCCGCTGTGATGTATTTTGCATTGTAGTGACCCCAAAGACAAGTTAAAAGAGACTTTCATCATGAGATATAGGATTGTCTCAGCCATATCCCTCTGTGACAGCAGACGGGTGCTGCATGGGCTCTGTGCTGCTAGAATATCATCTTTGTATCACTGTGAGCCTCTCGGCTAGGTACGCTGGCTTTATGCCTCCGTTCATGTGGCTTTGTGATTCACTACATCCCAAAACTAGAGTCTGTGTGCTTGTCTGTTTATAAAAGCTACCATATTAACTGAAGTGTTAATTTTGGGGGGAAGAAGAATGTGTAAGTTAAAGTTCATCATAACTTGCCTCAGGCCCACCAAGACTAGGTGTCTGATCTATGCTACACATTGAGGAACCAATACCAATTCAGGAGAGAGTGGTTCTTCCTATCCCTAAATCGATGGGCAATCTCTCCTCTGGAGCTGCTGGCCCTCCTTTGACCCAAAGATGAGCTTCAATGAGCTGCTTACGTTTTAGTATGTTGAAGTGCAGGGTAGATCCTGTCAACCCCACCTACTGAACTAGACTGAATAGTACCATCAAAGTTTACGCATCAATGTAAAAAACAGTTATGAAAATTGCGTGATTAATTGCCCCAGATACACATCGATATGCAGGCAAGTTGCCGGAGGCCTGCATGCTCTTAGTGTCCTTTTCCTCTTTTCTTCTTTATTTCTTTTACTCAGCACTATGTTTTTGTTCTTTTTGGAACTTTTTGGCATTTGTTGTTGCAATCAATCTACCATTCCCTGCTGACGCCTCTTATTGCATTGGTTTTTCAAAATCTTTCATCAGTGCCTCAAGCATTACATTGTTCTTCAATCTGCATCAAGTTTCTGGTCCTAAAATACAAAGACCTCAGGGCCTGGGCCTTCACAGTTTCTTCACAAGTCACTTGTCTCCATTACCCTCCTTGAGAGTCGCAGCTTCAGGAATCCTGTCCTGGAAAGATCCCAGGACAAAACGCTTGAGACACAAAGGCAGAGCCTCAGCAATAAAATCAGAGTTCAGGCCTAACCACCTCTATAAAACATCGCTTTGAAACTCTTGTTTGTATGCAGGGGATGTGAACTCATCAGAGGCTTCGTGAATATTTTCAAGCTATTTTCCATTTTTATAGGAAATCTAATATACAAAGGGTTTTCTGAGAGATTTTTGTTTGTGAAAGTAGGAAACTTGTTTTTTTTCAGGTTCAGATTCTTGAAGTTTTTTATCCCAATTTTACATGGTCAACTACAAAAGAAGGAAGGAAAGGTTTTCAGGGTGACTATGAGGGAGGCTCTGAGAGAAAGCACTGGAAAGGTAGATTATTTTTTGCTTCAAAAATAGACTCATAGAATCATAGAAGTCTAAGTATTTTTCCCTGTTCTTTTTTCTCATTCACAACAATAAATACAAAAGGATTTTTCAGCCTCTTTTTTTTGGACTGACTGACTGTTTAGCAGTAGATGTTTAAATTAAAAAAAGTGAAAGAGAAAAGCGGGGATAGATGGGAATGAGTATCAGAGAAGTATAATAGTTGATGGACACTTGAAACTCAAGGGGAAGGGAATAACAGAATGACTCAAGCTATGTCAAGTGAAATGAAACAGCGTTGTTCATTTTCTCTTAAACTGCATTTTGAAGCAAAAATCTTTAAACAAATATTTGTAGATAAAACTCCATCAAACTGCTTTTTCACACAAAATTTTCACTAAAGATGAGTTTGCTACATAACTGGACAGCTCTTCCAGCTGATCTGGACAAATTATTCTGATCTCTTTGTCCAAGATAATCAATAACACTTAAAACATACAGATGTTCAATGTGCTGAATATTAAAGAGAGAAAAAAAATACTTGCTGCTGCTTAATTTTTGTTTTAAATATTTTTATGCCAAATGGTAGACTTTCTGAACACTGTGACAGAGGGCTGTTACTTGTGAACAACAATTTCAATGTTTTTGATTGAGTTTTAGCTTAATGTATGAATCCCACGTCCTTGCTGTCACGAAATCTCCATTTTACCACTTTTGCAATATTGCTGGCATATGTCTCCAGCTGTCTGTTGCTGACATAGAATTGCTTGTGATTATCTGATGCTGAGCTGTTCTGCTCTGGTTTTGTGTTTTTAATCTCTCCAACAATACCTGAACATGCTGTGCGGATCGTGATTATTGGGGCAGAATACAGTCATCTTTGAAATTTACTGTCCCACACAGAAAATTGGAAATTCTTATGATCTTTATATCCAGGTTGAATGTGAACTAGATTTCTTCCTGATTTCATAATTTAACATTGCAGACTGTTGACTTATTGACTATAACGTTAGCATTTTCCAGATTGGCAGACAAATTGCCTTGTAGGAGTGTCTATGTGTATTTATACATCATCCAAAGGTTAAACTATATAATATGTTTTAATTGCCTAGAGATAACTTGGTAAATTATATCTATAGGACCAAAACTTCTAAACTTAAAAGATTAAAGTTACATACAGAAACTCAAGTTACTTTCCAAGCAAATAAACCAGTCAGCAATACTGACTACTGACAGTCTTCCACTGATGTTCATTAAAGAGTATCCCAGAGAAATAGTTCCCGTTTTAGAGGAATTTTTAAGACAGAGGAGATTCTAATATTCTTAGCTTTTCAAGCATGGATATTATATTGATCTTGCTATTTCAGCAAGGATCACAATTAAAAAACCGCAAAACATAAAACAATTAAAATGGGGCATTCATATGTAAACAGGTTTTTTCACTTCCAATTGACCTAAAATCTGAAGGTGTAAAAGAACAAAGCCCCAGATGATCCAAAATGTGTAATGTGCTATAAGAGCAGCAAATGTGCTCACTGAGAATATTTTGTCAGAGGAAACATAACCTTGGAGTTATTTGAGGCATTTAAGAGTAAGTCTAATTGTTACTTACATTTCTTACTTCCCACTTCAGCAACGCTTTACTCTCTGGAATACAGGCCCCTAAATAAATTACTAAGGAATAACAAGTTTCCTGCAAATCAGCTGATTTACAGTAACAGCCCATCTATGTGCTCTTACAGTTGGTAAACATGAGTTAATCTGAAGTAGTTTGCTCTCAGTGGAAGAAATATGTTACCCTGCAGTAGCTTGGTCACCTACAGGTGATCAGTAAGAAGTCAACTGGAGTATAATCCATTGAGCTTGATACTGGGAGACAAATGCATTCCTTTTCTGGGGGTTTTGGCTCAGGGAAAGTATGTGTGGCTACATGAAGAAAAGGATTTTTACAACTGGAGACACAGAGTGAAGATCTGAACCCCTTCAGCCAGATGGTGGAACCAAAGCCAGGCATCGCACTTGCCAGGCAAGGAGCACAGCGAGGAGTTTATCAATTAAAGACGGGAGACATCCCAAGACCTCCTGATCTTGCTAGTTGATTTTCAAAGAAATCTCTCTCAGCCTGGGTTTTGAAAGTTTTTACATCTACCTACCTTCAGGTGATGATTGCAGGCTATTAAAGTAAGAAGATGGAGGTATTCTCTTTCAATCTTTACTCCGGGGGAAGATGGGAGTTACAACGCTCTGTGCTCCACAGTTTCTGCGGATGGGATTTTGGCAGCTTCCACCCTGAGTGCAGATGGTATTTGAGATCTTGTTCTGAGACAGCCCTGCAGGGTAAGCAATAACTCTGTGGGATTTCTTGGACTATAAAGCTGCATGTAGGTATTTGAGGCCCACCAGAGTTCTTTCTAGGTCCAACCACTCTTTGAGTCCATTTCACAGTATGAAGTGTGAACAGGAGCGGACACTGTCCTTGTTCTTTTTGATTAATAGTTTTTTTTTTTTTAAAAAATACTGCGATAGTGGTCAGAAGTGATTTCAGTGAGTTTTGGAGACCACGGAAAGTCAAAATATTTGTGTCTGGTGTGTAAAATCAGTGAAATGCCTGTGTGGGCAGTATCTGATCACAAAGGTATACATAGAAGCCTCAGTACGATGAAATTGCTCTCTCCCCTTTTTGCTAAACGATAATTGGTGTCCTTGTTAGTAATCACACTATGGGATTAAAGACTTCCTTGCCCTTGGAGACTGACTATGCCTTTCATTGAAGAGATTGTCCCTCCGGGTCAGAGGCAAGGCAGATAATGGTGTCTACTGAACTGTCCTTACTTGTTAAGAAATATGTCAATTCATCACTTTTCGTAGGTGAAAATTTATCTAAACTATTATTAGCTTACTTCTCAGCCAGTTAACTATTTAAAGCAGTATCTTGAGCTACTGCACTGTGCTGCTTCTGTTTTATCCTTTGGACAAAACTGAGACTTCCTTTGCTCCATGGTCTTTTCTCTCATGTGTTTGTGGATAAAAACTGTAGGTACGCTTATTTATGTTCACTAAATACTGTGATATATTCTCAGTAGTGCCACCTTTTGCTTGTAATATAATCCCTGTTGTCTCCTCAGGTATCTTATCTTTTCCATTTTATTACCTTTTATATGTACTGGTAAATAAGAAGGGAGTGAATTTGGAAAATATGGGCCATTTGGAAGAAATTCCGCGTGTATCATACCAGAGAATTTGAAAGATTATGGAAATATTTACAGCTCCCAAAGAGTCAATCTATACACCAAGATTGAATTTAGGGATGGACTCAAGCCCTCTTTACTCCAGCCGTTCTGGAAAGACTAGTTTTGCAATATTTTCTGTCCTCAGAGTAGTAAAACTAGTTACGACGAATTTAGCAAAGTCTGTAAGCTGCAGTGCCCCAGACAGTTTCTTATTTTCATTGACATTATTTTTTCATCAGTTTGGACTGTGTAGTATCTGCAGACGGTGTATGTTCCAAATATTGGATTGCTGTGTTTTTGCATACAAACCTGATAAAGAAGAAGAAATACCAGACTGTGTGTACAAGCATCAAAATTTGATTAGATGCAGGATCTAATCTTAATATCACACCATCCTGCCTGAAAAGCGTTGCGAGAATATTCCAATTCATATTCTGAATGGTGTGTTTCTCTGCAGTCATCTTGCAGAACTCTTATTCCTACCAGGAGAATATCAGTGTACTGAACTGAATAAAAATGTATACATTAAATTGCTTATTCAAATGTCCAGCTTTGATGTCTGTAGAGAATTTAAGTAGGAGGCAATATAACCTGAGCTTTGTTTTATTGATATGGGAGGCTAACGTGAGTTACAAAACAGGAACGAATGAGAAGTTGTATAATATGCTGGAAATGTGAAAAAAATGCAGATTTCAGTTATTAGCTTTCACAGCTGTATTTGCATAGAAATATACTAACGGCTGGATGACATTTCATGCATGAACTTGATAGAGAATCCTTAAATATATTCATGTTAGAAGAGTACTTAAAGGGAACCTCGAACTTGAAAATTCTCGTCTTTGTTTAAAAAAACCAAAACTGTAGTTTCCCTAGGGTATTCTAGTACAAGATATTTCTTTATGAAACAAAGCTTTCTTTGTTATGAGGAATACTGTGACAGCCTAAGAAGGGCCCTCCTTTCTGATCACACTTTAAAAAAGATCCAGATTCCCCTGAATGTTAAATATTATTGCACAATAGAAGTTGCTCAGGCTTTTGTGGAAAATACTAGCAAAGCGTGAAGCCCCTTGAGCTTTCAAACACCTCTTGGGTTATCAGTTTCCTATGCCATTTTCTATTTTGAGGGAACACCTTCCTTATAAGTGGTGCAAAGATGGATGCCAATTTTCTATGCTGTGTGAGAGAAAAGTGATTAGACTTCCTTGAAGAACTAGGAGAATTCCTCTTGGCGTCTATCATAGTTATCCCATGCCATGAATTTTTGGGAGTTGGGTGACAGCATCTCCTTCCAGTTAACATTTTCTTGTTGTGTGGTGGGTTTTTTTTTAATTCACCTAGTAGCGCAGACCAGGTGGAACTTCATTTGTAAGTCATAAATGTTAAAGATGTCCTGTTTTAGTAGGAGTGGAGAGGGTGGAGAGGTTCACTGAGTACAGTGAAGGTTTTTACGTCAGTGAGCACTTGCACTTTCGGTTTCCAGCAGTCTCAGCATTCAGTTTGCCAACTCTGAAGAATTATGTTAGTTTAATTTAAATGTGATTATTAACAAGACACAGCTGAGGAAGGCACTTTTCTGAAATATTCCGAGGATTATTCCTGCTCTGTTATCTCCCATTCACCTTCCACAACAGGATTTTATGTGCTTACATTAGTTGATGTTCTTCAGAAGAGCTGCTGGGCCACCTCTGATAGTGACTTTCATTAGCAGCAGAAAACTCTACCTTCTCTTCTGAAGTGGTGAGATGTGAGCACTAATTCCTGGGAATATTTTCTAAAAACTCACTTTATACTGAAATATAGCCAGCCCTGAAAGGGATTAGGAGGAGTACGACAAGAGTATGAATTAAAATGCACTGAGGTGTGAAAACATACCTCTTTAAGCAGTTTTGACTTTGCCCTTTCCTGCTGCTGATGACTGTCAAGAACCTTCCAGAACAGTAAGAACCATCTCTAGAGCCTGTCCAGCCTCCTGCTGAAATCAGACTTCTGAAGGGACGTGGAAGTGTGAGTATGTGGAGGTACCATTCAGGAAAAAAATGCAGTCAGGAGCAGTTGACTCCCTTCTGTGCATATCCCATACTACTTGTGTGAACCTGTCAAGCAGAATTGCTCTGTGCAGAAAAGGGCTGCAGGATCGTTTTCCCTGTCAGTGTGAGATATAAATACCGGTTCAAGTCAGAACACTGCTGTACAGATGTGAGAATAGGAAACCAAAATGGAAATATTACGAAAAAGGGTCATTAATACCGCCTTACTCAAAAGCTCTGTCTAAAGCATAACATAATCACTAGCAGTGTCTAGTAATGATATTTTACACTGAAGCCCAAAGGTTACAAAAAGACTTTAGTCCTTGCCAAATGCAAGTCACTTTGTCATCTGAGGTACAGAAGGCATCAAATTCTTGCAGTGGTGCAAAATCTATGTATGTAAAGCTACTTTTAGAGTCATATTAGTAAAATGTCTGTCAAAAGCCAGGGAAAAGTCTGGTTTAAAAAAAAGAAAGGGAAAATCTCAAATAAAATTTCCAGATAGAGTGATAATATGCAGGCTGAGGCCATCAGTGGATGGCAGTAGCAATAAAGATCATTTGGGCTGCGACAGCAGTTCTTGAAGACGCTGGCAGTGGTACCAAAAGGACGTGTTTTAAAGGTAAGTACACGCACGAGTCAGCTCAAAGAAGATGTCTTTCTTACTTTCCTCTCAGGCAAGAAGTTTATAGCATGGAAACCAGCAATACCGCCTGAGCACAGAAGATGGTATTTAGCAAGATTTTGAATGGTAAGCAGCAGGGTGGGAGCTGAAAGTCACGACGATTTGGGAGTCATTTGCAGCTCCCAGACAACCCAGCTCCTGGCTCCCGCTGAGCAAAGGACTGGGTGAGAGCGGGGAGAATTCCTGCCTCACACCAAGGCAAGACAGCGCCGACTGGCAGTGTCTCCCGATTCCTGTTGACTTTCTGTGGGCACATTTAACCTGTGAGTTGGAAAAGGAAAATACAGTCTGGCACACGTTCTTGAAGGGTTGCCAGTCCCAGATCTATCCATTGCATAGCCTGCCAGAATGGGAAAGATAAGTATCTTACAGACCAGTATCCACAGCAACAGACACTGGAATTTCATCTTTTCAATACATACAAAAACCCAAAGAAAATAATTACTTTTTCATTTTGCAGTTTTGTAATAGTAATAATGACCTTTAGGTCAGGAATTTTGAGCAGTTAAGGACTGTCTGGCTTTTTCTTTGGCCCTTGGTTTCTCCAGCCAGTCATTAACAGTTAGGAAAGTGCTTTCTCCAGTGGTCACTTTGGCTTAATCATTACCTTTTCACGCTACAGAATATACCAGCTGGGAAATCAGTGTCTCCTATGTGAACGGATCCATAAAGTGTTCCTTAGGTTTCATTGCTTTGAAAGAATATTCTGTTAGGACATGAGAGTTTAATGTAAAAGATGATTGAGTATTACCCTCAGCCCCAAGAAAGGTTAGATCACTCTCAGGAATTGGGACTAAATAGCTTTGCAGTGATGCCCTCCCACCTCTGAGGATGGTTTAAGGCCATAGATTTCAAAAGATTAAATCTTAAGAATTTATCTATGTAATCTAGGTTCCCATACTATTCTCCTGGCATTGGAGTGCTTCAGAAATTATATGTGGACACAAATATTTTCTCGTTCATTTTCTAGGATCATACAGGAACAGGTCCTCTTTTTTTTTTCTTGTCGGAATTTTATATGTAATCATTGTGACGCTGATAGCGGAGTGTGGCAACAGTGTCTTGAGAGTTAAAAATTATTTAAAAATCTACAAGGGGAACAACCATCTGCTCTGTTTGTCCAGCTGGTAGATTCCCACCTTCCAACCACCGTCTCTATCTCAAAACACCTAGAAGCTGTATGTGACGTTGTTCAGAGGAAGATTCGTTTATACCTGAAACTGATTTTATCTTGCACTTTATCATAAGATAAAAAATGAGAGACTATGGAACGGAGGTATCTTCTGACCACCCTATTGATCGTATTCTTGGTAAAAATTAACCAGACCGCGAGTAGATTGTGTGCGTGTATATACAGAAACCTTTGAATGGTCTTCAGTTCTTGTGCATTGATATTGCAGTTGTTCTTTAAGCTTTATGACTTTAAATGCCATAAATAAAATAATACCTAAAAAAATTGTGAATATATTTTTCCTTCAGGGTGCATTTGAGCTTGAACACAATTGTGCAATGCACTGCTTGGAGGATAAATAAATTCACAAGAAAACAATGGTGTTTTCTAAAGCGCTATTGAATGTGTAGGGAATTCCTAGCAGTAGTCGTGTACGGTTATTGCTGAGCAGTCAGGTGGTAGTGAAGCCCCTCCACTTGAGCGGTAGAAGAAAATGGGTATTTCTTCATCAGTAGATTTAAAATCAATATCGTGTCCCTTGAGGGTTTGGTATTAAACGTGGAAGTAATGTGACTGATGAGCCTAATTTTAATGTTTTGCTGTGAAAGAAATTTAGCACCTGCATAACTATTATTGGTACTATTAGCTTTTCATTTTGTATCTTTAAGTGAAAACAGAGAGCGCAGATCAAAACAGCAGGCATCAGCTTTTGCTTTAGCAGGTTGTTTTACTTTTCAAGAAAAATAACAGCAGCAAAATATAAGTAATGCTTCAGGAAACAGCCACTCGGGAGCCCCACAAGGGCTGGGACTGTGCTTTGTGGTTTCCTGACTCTTGGAGTGACACTTTTACTTTTTAAGCTGAGGCTTCATTTGTATTTTGAAAATATGACAATGGACTTCTCAGCAGGGTTGTGTTGTTTCTAAAAAGCTGGACTTGCCAGAGGCTTTAAATCTGGTGAGGATCCAGTAACTCCCTTAACAATGAGTTTTAAAATCTACACCTTTAGAATAGCTGTACACCTTTAAACCTTAAGCTAACCTCAGTGTTAAAACAGCTGGCTAACCATGAGTAGAAACGGGAAAGGTCCAAAAGAAAGGAGTGACAATACTCGTGTTTCATTCTGTGCTTAAATGGATCTTTTCCTCAGCCTCACAGCTAACCGGTGCAGATTATTTATAGGTTTTAGAGCCAGAAATTAACACTGTTCCTTGTAGGCAGAAGAGAAATGTATGGGATCATTATTAATTCTTTAGCATTATAATGCCTTCTGGCTCAATGTGTGTGCTAGGGACCAAGTGTAAACACGCATTTATCATCCCGACCCTTAATCTGTTCCCAAAAACGTCCTTCAGTGGAGAACTGTGAAACAGCTTTTCTAAAGGATTTGAGACTTTTTTTTTTTGCGGCTGATACAAAGATCTTTACAGCCTTTGCTGTAATTGAACCATCAAATATAAAATGTTGCAAGTACCAGTTTAGAGTGTTCCTTTTCCAAAAAAAAAACCCAAAAACCAAACAAAAGCCCCCACACTATGACGCTAGTTGCCTTCACATGAAGTCTTTCCGTTTGCTCTCATTGGGGCAAATTACCCAGGCCTCCTTGGTACGTCAAGAGATCTTTCCCCTTCCAAGCCAACCTAATTTTTGAGTTCTTAGCTTGACTTTGTTTCCCTTGTTATTTCCAGTTTCTCCATTTTTCTGCGTTCCTTTCCCTCGACAGCATTCTTAGATGTTGCTAGTAGAATTCAGCTGCGGAGGAAATACGGTCCTGGTAAGAGTCAGTGTACGGAATCCCTCACTAGCCACTGAACTTAGTGGGACAAAATTGTCCTTCACGTAATTTTAACAGTGTCCACGGAGTAATTCCAGCGATCAGTCTGTCATCTTTCTGCAGCTCCTTCTACCTCCATTGTAACACGAGGCAGAGGGGATAGGAGTGCTACAGCAGCTGGTATTGTTTGATCAGCAACACAATCTTTGCTGGAATTTCATTTCCCTTGCAGCCTCGCTACTAGAATACATTTGTCATCCATACTTTGTGGCAGACTTATATTTGCCTGTAATTACATACCAGGCTGGCAATACTTTATTGTTAACATAAAGTACTGCCATTTAAATCCCCAATCTTAAACTGAAGTATTTGCAAAACACTGTAATTGCTAAAATAATAAAGCTGCCATTATTGTATGGGAAGTTTACAGCTTGTTACTAAAATATTTACATAGGCTTTTAACTATACCTGTGTGCATTCCTTATCTTTTCATGTGTTGCTTAAGAGACAGACAGACTTCTGCTGGGGATAACTATAAGTTTCTGATACGTTCATAGAATGGCTGAGGTTGGAAGGGACCTCGGGAGGTCACTTTGTCTAGCCCCCTGCTCAAGCAAGGCCACCGGGAGCAGGCTGCCCAGGACCGTGTCCAGGTGATTCTGGAGTTATCTCCAAAGATGGAAACTCCACAAGCTTTCTGGGCAACCTGTGCCAGCGCTCAGCCAAAACTTTACTTCAGGTTTTCTAGCTTGTGGTCTGTTCCCAGGTGCTAAGAACTCTATAAAAGATAACTAGGAAAAACAAGTTCAGTGTGGTTAATTAAACTCCATGTAGTGGGTACAGATACTGCTGCGAACGCTTAGGGATATGCAAACCAGAAAAGATAATGTATTTTGGTTTCATTTTGTGTTGGCTTTTGAAAACAGCAAACCAGTGATGCCCCTTTCTTGTGGTTTATTACTCATTCTGCGTTTTTTTGGCCTTTAAATAGTTCTCTGTGTATTGTTCCACTCCTAAGACTGGTTGGGTAAAAACAGACATCAGCGTTGGAAACTCAGATGGGAGTTTGCTGTGAACCATAGGCAACGTTGCCACACTATTCTTTCTCCTTACAGGACGCTCAAAGCATCCATACTCAGTACGTATGCGTCTCCAAAAGCTTGGCAACTTGTGCTAAAAATGCCATGGTCTCTAACCCTTGTTCTTCACCTGCACCGAATTTCTCAACTCCCTGTGGTGTTTTGGGGTAGGGCGGGGGAAGCTTTGACTTCTTCCAGCCATCGCCGCAGGACGGTACCACTGAGTGAAGGTGGTTCTGTATTACCCTGAAAACCCTGAGGTAAAAATGGATGTTGAGATTCTGTGGAGTTCCGTGTTGTGTTGTTTGACCTGGTCCCTCTCACGGGTCCTTCCTGCCCCATCCCTCTGGGCTGGCGGGCACTGCCCCGGCCACTGCCACACCTCCACAGGAGCGGGAGAAGGCCTGCTTCTCTGCAACAGGTGTGAAGAGTTTTCAACTTGCAAAAAAGAGCTTCCCGGTGCCTTTACCGGGGACGCGTTTGACCAACGGAGCCCGGAGGGTCGGCGCCTCCGCCAGCGTCCTGTCAGCCCGCCGGGCCCGGCGAGGGCACGGCCGAGGCCGCGGGGCGGGAGCCGTCCCTCCCACACAGGTGCCTGGCGGGAACGGGCGGACACCCGGACGGGCCGGACCCTCGAAAGCCTCTGGGACAGCGGTGTGCGCCCGCCCGCACCGACACCCTCCGCGGCGGAGGCGT
>VYZM01017772.1:147065-166152 GCA_013398915.1 Dromas ardeola
AAAAAAAAAAATAAAATAGGGGAAAAAAAAAAAGTTAAGGCTCTCATACAGAGAGTATTTATAGTGCATGGAGTCATTTATATACCTTTGCAGTTCGGCTGCACATTGCCAAATTAGAGGGGGACTGTTTTATGTCCGCTTCTGTTAGTTTAAGTGACTTCACTAATTGGAAGGCAATAGTGGAACCAGACCTTTAGATGCTACGCTTGTTAAGCTTGGTTTTGCTACATTTGGTTTGTTTCATGTTTAACTTACGAATATCGCTCTAGCGAAGAGGACCAATTAAAGTGTATGTTAAGATATAAACCCATGTTTTGGCCATTTAAGTGAGTTCAGCCCTTGTGAGATAGTTCTTCTGCCATGTGTCCCCCCAAATCACAACTCTTTGGCAGCACGTTGCCTCGAAGACTTTCTGTAGTTTCCTTGTAGCCACAGAAAACGTGCTGCCATGGTCAGAGTTGACATAGAAAGGAAGTTTAGTGTTGTTTGCAGCAAATTACTGGCTAGCGTGGACTTGCCCAACAGGCTGTTGAAAGACAGTGACAACCATTTGAAGTGGGTGGCAAGGAGGACATTGGGTTCTGATCCTGACCTTTCTGCTTGGGGAGAAATGCCGGTTATGTCTGTTTCCCCAGATATGGAATGGGCTTAATATAAACTCTTCTGTTTAGTATTGAGTTCTGAGAAGGCAACGCTGACTTCTCATCTCTAAACAGAGTAACTTGGTGTTAAAGTAATGTGAAACTTGTATTTTCAAATTTTATTTTTATTTTTTAAAATACCAGTTCCTAAACCAGTTCAACTTGGTGATGATCCACTTGGTCCCTGACTCAGTCAGTGACTTCTACCATTATTCTGTTTCCAGTAGCGGCCATAAGTGGCCAAGCCATAATGCTTGGGAAGAACAAGAAACAGGCAAACGTGCCTATCGTTTCTCTGTAAAACTTTTCCAGTTTCTTAATATTTGCAACTCCAGGAGTTCAGGAGTACTAATAAGATAGCCTACCAGAAGAGTGGATTCTCCTGCGAAGTTTTTTGTTGTCCTGTGCCAGCCTGTCTTTTGTCTGTCCTGTCTAGAGCAAAAGGAGAATTGGGATATGAAGTATTTCTTGCAAGTTACTCATCACATCCATGGAAGACAGCGGGTCACCGCCTGGGGTTTGCTTGGCCTCTTCTCAAAGTCATCCCAATTGGTCTTCATCTTTCTCTTTCTCACTTGGGAGCCGCAGCAGCTATGCCCTTTCTGTTCCTCATGCTCATCTCAATGTAACTAAAGTGTTCCAAGGAAATACTTAGTAACAGCCATTTTGCTCATGAGTTTTCCCACAGAAAGTTCACCTACTTTCTCAGTTCCCTTTTTCCAGGCGGAGTACGTGCTGAAGAGAAATGTTCTTCTGTACGGTTTCCCTTTGTTTCATCTCTCTTGAACCAGAACAAACCAATATATGCTGCTTCCTCCAGAGAACAAGGCTCGTTACCTGTATTAGTGACTTGCACTAATTGCTCCCCAGAGATTTTTATTTCTACAGGAAATCCTCCTGCTGAGCAAGGAACACAAAGACACATACAGCTATCTTTATTACAGCTGTCACATCTCAATATATCTGACTAGATCTGTAATTTGCATGCTTGGAAAACTTCTCACCTGAACACCAAATGAATTCTTACTTCTGTTCTTCTTTCTACCCTGTGCCACGTGAAAATACCATTAATCCTTTGCATACAACAGATGTTTACTTAAAGTTGTCACTTTCTCTGTGAAGTTTTAATATTGCGGTTTGTTTTTATTATGGTTAAAATCTTGGGGAGAAAAGTTGATGTTCCATTAAGACACCTTAGCACAGTTTTTGGTTTATAGTGACCAGCTCTATTTTCATGGATTATTACAACTTTTTATGGCAAATATAACATCAGACTTGTAATGCAAACTGCTTATTTTGTTTAGTTACTAGTTTGCGGTGTTGTTGCCCATACTGGTATAGAACTTTTCATTCTAAGGGATTACAGCCTACCTCAGTAGCAATGTGAATAATGTGTATAAGGTTGCTTTTGTATGTAAAATACACATAGTAAGTTGATTTTGAATTTTTGGAAGAACCTTTGCCTGCACAAATTACGTGAGCGACTTTAAGGATTTACTACTTTGGTCCAAGGATTCCTCATTGGGAACAGGCTTCAGGACCGAAGTCATGGTACAGATATCAAATTAAACAAAAACCAAAAAAAGAATAAGGGAGGAAGAGTCATCTTTTTTTGAGCCTGCACAGTATTCTTTTACAGTTTGAATGGTGCCCAATTTTCATATGCTGATTTAACAAGGCTGCTCAAGTAAGCGAAGTTGTACCTATTTATATATTTTTTTCATGATCAAACGCTGTCCACGCAGTGGGAGTTAATCATAGTCTTAGAAACGGAGCCACTTGGTTTTCCTTTCTAGAAACCTAAAAAAAGGAAGGAGTAGAGGAGGAACACAGATACAAGACCCATATTAGCATCACTTTTTTTTTTTTTTTTGGAAAGAGTTTTCCTTTCCTATATTGTTCAAAGAAATTTAGATACTTTTCAAACTTTTCCACTTTCAAAGTAGGAGTTCACACAGGGACAAATACATGTTTCTGCCCATAGTGCAAGGGTTTATTGGAGCACTGGCTGTGTAAAGAGTCCATGAAACAATTGTCCTCATTGGAGCGGTTCTAGAAGCAATTGTTTGATCCTTTGTGGTGAGGTTGGGTGGTTGGAAGCCTGTACACCTGTGAGGAATACTATTGTTGCTGCAGGGGAGAGAGCACTGCTGTAAAGGTATCACAAATTTTAAAAGGAAAAAAAAAAAGGGAGAAGTTGTTCATGCTCAGAGTATCAAGTAATTGCGAAAGACTTGGTACGCTGGAGAGATAAATACTGCGTTCTTCAGTAAGAAGCAGTATGTATTACAGCGGAGTGATAGATTTGCTTTGAGCAGCTTCACGTTTTTCTTGTGTCTGTGCGTGTATGGCTGGGAACTGCTGATAGTGGTGGTATGTGTTGGTCTGTTTTTCAAAAGTTAGCCAAAGACTAGGGCTCAAACCAGACAGGTTAACTCCCGACTAACAGTTCTAGACCTTCGAGCCATAGAAGGCATGTTAAAATGAATGTTTTGTGCCAAAACAAGTTCAGCATTTGGTTAACCGACAACTGATGTTATGTGGTAATAAAGGAATAATTTTATTTACCTCTTGAATGGAAAATATAGCTCAACAGACTAGAATTTCACTATATAGCAACTTTTTGAGGTGGCATGTTAACTGGTCTATCTTGTTGAGAATATAAAAATAATGATGGCTTTTCAGGGAAAGTTTGAGTCTGTCTTTCTTATCATCCACACCCTTCCTTTTTTCTTCTTTTCTGTCCTCTCCTCAAAATGCAGAAAAGCTTTTTTTTTCCTGGTCTTTCTGGAAATGTGTGTGTCACTTGCACCTTTTTCACACTTGTCCAATATAATCATTAGCACAGTTTTGTCTATAAGCATACACATCTTATAGGAGCATGATCCTTAGGTGACCCTGTTGGAGCCTTTTCTTGCTTTGCAACGTGATGGGTATTAAGTGGAATGAACTGGGGTTCAGGGACTTTTTAAAGTTTGCTACTTCGGGCTATGTTTGTTAACAAGTTGATAGTGACCATCTTCTAATTGGAGGCATTCTTTCCTGATTACAGTAAATAATTGTTCTCTCTAGCTGCTGCCCTCAACATTTCCCACCAGCATAATCATAACAAACACATCTCCATCAGATTCTCACAGCAATTCTCTAGCTGTCACAGCAGACATGTTAATACCTGTTTGCATTCATATCCTTTCTTGCCCAGTTATAAAATGTTGTACTCCATATTAAAAAAGAACAGGTGATTTTTTAAGTCTTTTAAAAGCCAATACGGCTCATGGTGAGGTAATTTGCTGTGTATTTCAGAAAGATGTAAAATCTCTGTTTCCAGAACAATTTTAAATTAAAGGATTTTAGGACTGAGTTTTGAGTAAGGTTGAAGGTGGATACATGCTGAGAAGTTGAAGCAGAGTTCTTTGATATGGATAGCTGATGGAGGAGAGGCCCTTTGTCAAGGGCTGGAGTAGGTGAAAATTTACAAGATGAGATCTTGGATTATTTCAAGGATATACAAAATCTAGGTCAGAAAGTGGTCTTGATGTGTAACATTAACATGAAACTTTTTATTGCTATTTCTGTAGTCTTCTGCGTCTTTGTGCATATTTTTTCCCTCGTTGTGCTATTCGGGCAGCTTGGGGAGTTGGAGTACGTAGAGCAGGGCATGGCTGTGGCCACTGTGTACCCATGCTCCATCCCATGTTCATACGTAGCCCACATGTTGCATTTCCTTTCCCAGCCTTGTAGACTGAATGAACTATTGTGGTAGGGACAGCATTTGCTAACTCTTTTTTCCTAGAAAGCTCTAGGTCTGTCCCCTGTCGTGATACGCAACTCATAAGGAGTGTGACAGGGACCCTGGGGAGAAATGGCACCAGGAAAAAAATCAAAATACTGTGGTGATCTTGGGTGATCCTGAGTAAAGAAGCGCCAGGAGGAGGCTGTAGGAAACTTTCCAGTAGTTGTAGTGGTTCCTCACAGAGTCTTTTAAATTGGTTAGATTTTTTCCTGGGATAGTTCTGGAGTACCTGTGGATGAGCTTGAGTGTCCCTGCCCTTGAGGAGCAAGTCCAGCTCTTTCTAACTGTGCTGTCTGTCTGCTGTATGTGGGCATCGGGTCTTGCTGTGCGAACTGCCCTATGCTTTCACTGGGAGAAAGTAAGCCCAGCAGGTTAGACAGTGCTGAAGTAACCTTGTTCGAAATATGATTTATTTTATTTTATTTTATTTTTTTTTAAACTTTCTGCTGTGGTGTTTGAGGTGCATGGCCTACTTTGTCAGGTGCTTAACTGGCGTGCTACTGCTGTGTTACCTTTTCACTAGGTGGAAGATCTGGCTGTACGCAGAGAGATTCACCAAACCATTTTGTGTAACAGAGTAATTACATCACACTCTTAAATATAGTCCTGAATCCAAGTGTGGCAGTATTAATAAAGAATATTTAATTATCCATTTCTGGTTTATTTTTAACTCTTTTAAGATGAAGTTTCCCCTCCCCCCCCCCCCCCTTCTAAATTCTACTGTAGGAGCATATCTGGGATATGAAGGGCTTAAACAAAAGCACGATTTTGGGATTCTTTTGTGTCATTTCTGTTTGTTCAGCATTGAAGTCTTAATATGGCACATTCACGCACAGCTTAAATGGCAGCAGCAAAAAAATTTTGCAAGTTTTAAAACTGTAGGTGTTAAGTAGTTGTTTGGAGTAACCCTTACGATAGTGGTGGTTATATGTCATCAGCAGGATTAAGTGCCAGTAAAAAGGAATTTAAAAGCTGGGATTTATCTGTGCAAGAAGATTTTACACTTATATGTAGTTTTCTCTTTTCCTATATCACAGTACTTATTCTGGAAATAATTACCTTTTTTTTGGTCTTAAACCCTTCTCCACTGACCTGCTTGTTCCTCAGTCATATTTGCTTTTTGCTTCACCCTAATAGTCAGAAGTCACTTATTTATTTATTTTTATGACACAAAGACATACAGGTGACCTACGCTGTTGTTATTTCTCTTGGTCTTAGTATACACATTGCACCACATAAGCTTGTATAAGCTCAACTACGCTACAGTAAAAGCATGAATTTCAGGATTTTAATAAAATTGACTTCAAAGATAGTATGGTTATGGTAGCTATGGTAACTAACACTTGCTAATTAAAATATGCTAAAATTTGCAGGGGAGTGAAAAGGGAAAAAATGTAAGTTAATGTTTTTGTTTTCATAATTTAACAGTAAAACAATTTTTTTTTTCCAGTGGATTGCCTAAGTGCCAGTCAGTTGATTATTTGCTTTTTTTAAAGAAACCATTTAAAAATAGTAGAAGCTGAAGCACATTGTAATTTTTGTATGTAAACTAAAAATTGCAAAAATCTACCCACTATTTCCATAGCAAGCTCATTCCTTGGGCAGAGATAGTTGTGGAGGCTTCCTGGAGCGTTCCCTGTAGGCTGCTGCTTTATCTGCTGAATAGGCTATATCTCCGTGGCTTTGTGGCCTTTGTGATCATGAAATCCTAATCAGAGTTTGGTCTTAATATAATTTTACAGTATGATACAGACTGACTGGTCAGGGCAGCCAGATTGACAAATTGTAGCTGTCATTGAGATTGATGATCTCTTTAAATGAACTTTTGAACTTTTAAAGAAAGAAATAGCTTTTATTATAAATAGGTTTTTGTAAAATATTTGTCATGTTCAAACTTTTGAAACATGACGGCCGTAGTTGAGTTTCGTACGCAGATACAGAGGAAAGATTTAAAAGATAGCATTTTAACATCCTACTTGTTTTCAGGGGTTGCTTTTTTTTTTTAGTTTAATGGTAATATTGTATTACTGTATTTGTTTCAGAAAGGATTAAGAGAGTTGTTCCATAATAGCTATAATCCTTTGTGTTCGACGTGTTCGGAGTATTGTACAAATATTAACAAATCTGCACAACACTTCAGTGGGGTAGATGGGAACAGTAAGATGGAAAGGTTTAGTTATTCAAGGTCAGTATTTAAGTAAATATTGGATCCAGGATTAAAACTGTCCCCAGTCTTGTAAAGAGCATGATTTCCTGTTTCTCAGCTTAATGTCTTGTCTTTATTTGATCTTCCAGCTCTATCAGTTTCTACCGCAGACAAACACTTTTCTAATACCACTAAAAGTTAAGTAGAAGGGAGAGTTTTGCTGACAAAGAATAAAAGAATAATAATTATTTCTAGCCGAGTTTTAGTTTTGAGCCATGTTGCTTTTTGTTAATTGTTTTTAAAGAGACTTTGTATTAACTTTTGAGTTAAGAAGTAGATTTCATATTAATAACGGAAAATAAGAAGGAAGATATATTTAAGTTTTTCTTGCAGTCTGACTTACATCATTTACTTGTATTGTATTGAATATTAATGAGGGAGAGACAGTCTTGATGTAGAGAACTTCAGACAGACCTTAGAGAAAGAAGTTATTTATATACTCTTTCCTCTGGTTTTGTAGGACTTTGGCTCCTTAATCTTTCTTTTCGTTCTTTAGTGCCTTTGTACGAAACCAGTGTGATTTTTCTGTCATCAGTGACCAGTCTTGATTCAGGCTTCTGGCACATCATCCTCCTTACCCATCATCTCTAAACCTGTCAAGCATTAATTTAAGATCTTTCTGTCTTGCCTTTTCCCAATTTGATTAATAATTATTTTTACTCTGTTTCCAGTTATTTACATTTAATTGAAATTCACTCCACAAGATTGAACAGCCTTTTTGGCCAGTTCCTCAAGAGCATGTCTTCACTTTCATGTGTTTATTGGCCCTGCCTGTCACAGTGCTACTTGATATGTTGTTGTTCTCTGAATTCTTTGCTCGCTCTTCTTTTTGTTCTGAAGACATTCCTCTAGTTACTTGTTTGTGCGCTTCTTGTCATCATCTCTTTCTGGGGAAGTGCGGCAGGGCTGTCTAGTTCTTTAGATCAAGGCCTGGCTGGATGAGGCTTGAACTAACCTGGTCTAGTGGGAGGTGTCCCTGCCCATGGCAGGGGGTTGGAACTGGATGATTGTTATGGTCCCTTCCAACCTAAACCATTCTATGATTTAATTTTGGGGGTGATACTAGCCCGGGTGATGGCAACTCTCAGTTCTACCTTTTTATTCCTAACTTTTCTCACTTAAATTTGTTGTCAACTTCCCTTTCTGATGTTCTTATGCAGAAATCTTTCTTTCAGCTTGTGCTTAGGATGGCCTAACATATTTTCCCACCATTTTTGTCTGTTTCTGTTGATTTTAGAGTAAGGAGGGGAAATCATCTTTTCTGTCATTCCTAACCCAAAGTCTTGTTGTCTCTTACTCTTCTTCATCTGCTTTGTTGTTTACACCCTGCTTTACCTTTCTGTACAACTAAATATACTTCACATAGTGTTTTCACTGTGCCCTTTGCTTATTTCTGTAATGTCTTTTTCTTTGTTCTTCCAACAAAGCTCTCCTAGTCTGGGAAAAAAAAAAAAGTCAAAACAATACAGTAAATTATACTATCCAAATCCTGAATTGACTGTGCGAGCACCCAGTTGAACCCTTTTTTGCACATAACTCCTTTTAGCTGCATCAAGTTCGATAGCACCTGTCCTCTTCAAATAACTTTTGTATTTCTATGGCTGTCCATTATCCTATGTTGTCTGTTACTGTCATTCGAAATTTCTTCTTTGGTAGTGGTCTTAATCTCAGTGTACTACTAGCTGAGAGATGATTTTTATGAGACGAGTTTTTCTTCCTCTGTATCCTGAATATCTTCTGAGCCAACAGGCTTGTTACATTTTCTGAAATCTCTTCTGTTCTTCCTGTTAAAGTCCTTCTTTAATGTTTGCATTAAATTAGCTAAGAAAGTAATTTATAATTCTTTTTTTCCAGTTTCAAATAAACTAGGTGGCTTTTTTATTTTTTTTTTATACTACCATGCTGTTTTCCTTCTCAGTCACAGCAATATTGATTATTGTTTATTTGTGCTTAAGTGGCACGTAGGAATCCATGTCCTGTTGTGCTTGGTGTGTGTATTTGCTTTGAAGTACCAAGTATACCTTTGATTGTGGGTTTTTTGCTTTGGTTTTTGAGGGTCTTTTACTTGATGAACCGTAACCTGTCCACAACCTGCCGAGGCAGGTGACGTTCTCTGCTCTGTAGAAGCAGCCTGGCTAAATCAGTCGTGAAGCAGTTCAGTGCAGCAGCGTGGGGGGAATTTTGTACAGGTGTTGCCCATATGTGTTGGGTATATGCCTGGAAACAGGAAGGGTGATGGTAAATTTTTTTCATCTGTCAGTATATCATTTTTCACAAGGGGTGGAATTTTTCTGAAGGCTTAGGGGAAGGACAAATTTTGCTCAAGGTTCTTTCCTTTTGTTATTGTAAGATTTATAGCATTGCCAAGCCCCTTATTTGGACTGATCCCAGACCTGCCATCCCTCATCCATTTGGAGTGCAGAGCTCTCTTCCTCTATTTTTCCAGTGTTTACTCCAAAGGTGGAAAAAAAATCAGCATTTGAACTATTTTTTGAAGAGATTAGTTTGTTCACTCCTTACTTCTAAATGAGAAAGTAAGGAATGTTTTAAGGAGACTTTGAGATTTCCATAGTTTTATTCTACATCCCACAACAGGGTTTTCAATTTTAGAGCGCCAACATATTTTCACTTGAATTTAACCAACTCACTTCCTGCCCTTTCAAAGTCGCTTTGTCTGCCTCGGTTCTCTGCCGCACTAGACTTAAAGCTATTACCTTTTGGCCTGGATCCACCCATCCTGACACTGAAACGAAGGCCTGACTGAAGAAAACATTCCAGGAACAGTTTATCCTTTGCTAGTTGATACAGATTGCCTAGTGCAGGGTTGCTTTTTTGGCTGTTCTTTGAGCACTGCTGAGGCCAAATGTCTTCCCAGCCAGTCTGAAATTTCTCAGCAGTTCGCTTTCTTCTTACTACCCGAACAACTTTGGTAGATGGCCGTACGGGAGAGGTGCTGTCGCATTCACTGGCTCTTGAGCCCCATACTTCAGTGCCTTGTGGAGCTGACTGGCAAGGTCTCTCCAAGTCTGACCTTTTCCTGACATACAGTTATTCCAGTATGCTTTATTCTGTTTATCAAATCTCAGAATACAGTGTTCTCTGTCTGGCATTATGACTACTGTGCACAAAAGCAATTTTTCATAATTTACGGGTGTCTTCCAGAACGTCCCTTCCTAAAGGACAGAGGGCATCAATGTTTTCCATTCTTGTATCGTGCGTGCTTCAACCCTCTGTATTTTGTTACAAGTATTTAATTAGGTGTGTTAAGTGCTAGTTCTCATTAGCTGGTATCACCGAACCATTTACGCCGTGTATAAGAAAAACAACAGGCACAACTTTATGAGGACCTGATCATGGCCACCTAAGGGAAGGTATGATTTTTAACTTGTACCAAGGTTTAAATGACCGTGGACAAATTTGTGTCATTACAAAATGAGGCTCTGAGCTACAATGTTTCTAGGGCTGCACTCCTCTCTCTCAGCATGTTCTGTAGCTTCAGGCACTGAACTGCAGATTGTCCAGCCGTTTGGTTCATATCCTGGTTTTCTTCTGGCTCAAAATCGTGTGTGTTTTTGCATTTTGCTGGATTCTTCTTTTGTACCTGTCTTTTGTAGGCTGGCACAACAGCAGACAGAGAGTCCTAAGAAGAACTGCTCTAAATGCATGTTCGCGTTTCTCCCACCCCTCCCCCTGGTCTGCTCTCACTCCATCCTACCCCGTCCCAAATTCCATTAATATTTACAGAACGAGAGCCAGTACTCCAGCATTAGCCTCAAATTCAGAATGAGATTTTTCTGGCTCTATCTGCAGCTAATGCAGAGGACAACAGAGGTTAGATATGCACTTTTTTAACAAAAAAAAAAAAAAAAAAAAAGAAAAACAAAAGGCTTTTTCATAACCAACTCACTAGATGAATTGTGTTAGGTACAAATAGGCCTACAAAGACCAGAGTATGTGTAAGAAAATATTATATGTACTGTTGTTGTAGGCAGAGGAACATAAAATTATTTGTTCATTGACTAAATTAAAAATTCCTCAGCTTTAACTTATATGAACTTATTTTCACCATTGTCTCTTCAAATTTTGTGTGGGGAGAAAAGAGTTCCTTTCTACAACTTACCAATTCGTTTACAGGATAAGCAGTAAAATCAAAAAGTCAATTGAAAAGATTTGCCAAACATGAAAGAGAACCGTGTTGATAGTTACACACCAATGATGTATAAACTAAGCATTTGTAAGGAGTATTACGTAAATAAGCTTTTACTTTCAGTCCACCAGTGAAGTTTTGCAAACATAGATTTCATAGGCAAACTGAGAAATTGGGAGGGGAGTAGAAAGAATGAAGAATTTGGCCAATTTGCATTGTTAATTTGACCCCACACTATTTTCTTTCGTTTCTCTTGTTTAGTGTGTAAGATGTATTCATAACCTTTATAAATTGGCTTAATAATAAAAAGCCAAAATCAGAAGATAAATATTTCTGTTCTTCCAAATTGTTTTTGTTTTAATGTTGTTTTATTCATCAGAAAGTATTTGCTGACTTCCACTTTAGTCTGCAGATGCTCTTACTCCTCTGTGACCTCTTTCCGTGAGTGTTTCAAGACTTGCTTTTCCCTGGCCCCGAGAGGGATGGCTGGTGTCCGTTTCCAGTTTGCCTGGGGTTCTGGCTACTGGTGACCTCAGCTAGTTGCCAGCAGACAGGTTTTTTTTTTTAACTATGTGAAGCAATTGGATTGCATCCATCTTGTTGTGAGGCCAAGGGTTATTTCAGAGCACAGAAACTGATCTGCATTCTTTAAATGTAGAAGGAGTTCATCTGCGTGTTCTGTGGAAGATGATTTGGCAAAGCAGCCTAGAGAAGCTGGCTGTGCAGTATGTGTGTGCTGCGCTTCCTCTAAGGAATTGTGAGAACATATTTTCGCAAAGGATTCCTCAATCTATCAGATACCCCAAAATACGTAGTCACAGAAGAAGTTGGTTTGTTGTGTGTTTTTTTTTTTTCTTTCAATATGGATTTATTTATTCTTAAATTTCTGTCCTTACAGGAAGATACAAATATCCACCAGTCTGTCCTTTAGTCTGTAAATTT
This sequence comes from Dromas ardeola, assembly GCA_013398915.1. Classification (NCBI taxonomy): domain Eukaryota; kingdom Metazoa; phylum Chordata; class Aves; order Charadriiformes; family Dromadidae; genus Dromas; species Dromas ardeola. The sequence continues at coordinate 158,795 of VYZM01017772.1, forward strand.
GTATATTTTTTTTGTTGTTTAAGAAGGGCTCTCTTATTTTCTTCTCTGCTCTCTGGCAGTAGAATTGGGTTATCTCACTTTTCTGATGAACCTACGTTTTCCAGATAAATGTCAACGTAGGGGTTTATTTTTCAAAACTGAAACAGTTGGATTGCCTTTTTGTTTTACTGGGATAAGCATCCATGATGCTCTGGGGAATGGAGAATGATCTAAAATAAGCCTAGCTGGTTTTTGTTGTTTATCTGTTTCTTTTTGCATCTGTCTTAGTATTTATTGCTACCATCTGCATTTCATTTCAGGTTGTCTAATGTCTTATTCTGCATGTTCTGTGCCTATTCTCTTTACATAGCCTTGGGCTGTAATATCGCCATTTGCCTACTAGAGATCCGTTTCTATCTGTAACGAAATGAATTGCATTCATCTGTGTAATTCATTTCTAATGAATGCCTTGCTCCTCATTAAACAGTGATTTACCTTTGTTTCCCTTTTCTACACTGTCAACACTAACCATTTTGAGGTCCTGTAGAGAGATGCTAATTTGAGAAAGCAAAAGTCAATGCAACTAAGCGCTCACAAATGCCATCCTCATTGGCACTTTCAAAAATATTCATGGGACACTTTGTGAAATACAGTTTGCAGGTGGATAAGAAAACTCAAAATGTTTTCTTATTCATAAACTTTCAGTGTACAAAGACAACAATTCAGAGTTTAAATGCGTTTCTCCTTGTCAATGTCTTGAACAGGTAGCCAAGCTTGTGAGTCTTTTAAGACCTTGTCTGCTCTGCAAGAATTTTATGGATCGCAGGCACATTTAGGGTGACTGTACTCTTGAATCGCTGGCCCCTCTGCACCTTTTCAGGAATATTAAAATATTTCAAACTTATTTTTAGAATAATGTTTTGAAATACTTGATTTTTAGATACGTTAGAATGTTTTGGTCTTGAAAATATTTTACATCAATTTTTTTGTGAGATTCAAGGATTAATATAATCATTTATTGGCTTTGTGTATCTGAAGGAAAAGGATGAGTACCATTAACTAATGAAGTAGGGGTCGTACAGTAACTTTGTTACAGATTTGGTCCATACACAACTTTTCTGTAATGCCCTTTCATCCTGTCCTGCAGTATCCCCTTTTCCAGCCCTTCTGCACTTTGCAGAACAGCAGAATCTGCTGTGTGTGCAAATAGATCTGTACTGGTGACAGGTGATGGTTAGAGTATAGGATGAATTACCAAGTTTATGTTGACTTTAAATCTAAGCAGAGTTTGAACTGCAGCAACGGATTATGAATATGAAAATACTGTTGGCAAACAAAATTTAAAGCAATACAGATGGTTTTTAGAAAGCTGTTTTATTTACAGCAACTTTAATTCTTAATTTAGTGGTAGTACGAACTACTCATTGATGCTTTTGATCACTCACATGAATTTGGCTTGGTATTTTACAATATTTACTCTTGTGTTTGGCCAGATTGATCCACTGTTGAAACTCTAGAATTGTCAGTGAGCATCGGTTGAGTTATACCATGGATTAATTTGATCATAGTATTATGAGGTGATTGAAGCATGGGAGGTTTTCTTTTAACTGGTCTTGCCTGAGTCATGTAGTATTTGGAAGTAAGAACACTGATTAATGTAACAAAATTTTATTTTTAATATACGTTTTAGAGGACAAAACTGACCTTGAGAACAGTGTGATGCAGAAGAAAATTAAAATCCCCAAACTCTCTCTCAATCACATAGAAGAAGCTGGGGAGGTTACAGATTATGGGGAAGAAGATGTGGAGCTTAGACACAGTAAGGTACTGAAGTCTTTCCTTTTTTTTTTTTTCTCTCTTTTTTTTTTCCCCCCATTTTTCCTTTTTTTTTCTTTTTTCTTTCTTTTTTTTTCCTCTTTTCTTTTTTTGGAAGTGCTTGGGGCATATACAGACGTCCTAGCTTAAAAATTCCAGGCCTGCTTTTGATCCCCCTAAAACACTGTGTTTGGTGAAATTGGGTCAAATTGTGTGTGGGGGTGGGGTATGGGTTTTCAAAACCTGATTTATGTGCAATTGAACGTTTTCCTGTTTATATCGTCTGCACAATTTAATTGCCATTTGAGATTTTTGGAACAATGCTCACCCACTTTGGCCCAGAATGCTTTAAAAGTCACCAGTTATATGAATGTCGAGCAGCTGTTCTTGGTGGCACTTGTGACCTGTTGTGCATTGCTTGTTTGGAATTGGAAGGGGTGCTCTGAGAATTCCCAACTACAGCAGTGGGGGAGAAGACAAATTGACAGGACTGCATGCCTCCATTATAACTGTCAGTTGCCTTTTTAGGTCCAGATGTCAGAAACCCACTATGTAAATGTATTTATTTTTTGATATCAACGATTTCTTTAAAAGTCTGCCAACCTTCAGAATAAAATACTGCTCTGTGGCTTCATGTGTTTTGCAGCTGCAGGAATGATACCAGTACATTTCTTTATGGTGGGCCAACATTTTTTTTAATTATTTTTTTTTAATAACATGCGTGGAGTGTAACATCAAATAATATCATTTTCTGCCACATTACTCATGGATATTGTGGTATGGGAATTGACAGTGTCAGCTTCTTGTCTGTAACCTATGAGCTACATTTGCTTTCCTTGCAGTTGCTTGGAAGTTCAAATGCTTTTTCCAGATTTGGCCAATAAAACTTAGTGACTTCTACCTGTACTGTCACATTTTAACACTATTATCCAGGCCCCAGAAAAGAGGTGTTCTTTAATTTGTAGTGTTTGTGCAGATGACTGAAGGTAAATTTCTGCTGAGATTTCAAAGGACATGAAGCCTCTGCAATGCAGTACTAATGTAGAAGGAATCAGTTGATCAGGAAGATGAGACTGGATGGTACATTCTGTCTCCAGCTTCTGTGTTTTCAATTCCCTTTCAGTGTTTGCTGATAGTGTTAACTCAGTCACTTGCATCAGGCAGTTGGGTGAACGTGCTAGAGGAATAGTCAGAGAAGGTTTTGTCTCCCAAAGCGTGGGAAGGACAAGCCCTCTGTTCACAAAACAGCTTTGCATGGTATGCTGCTTTCATCTCGGATGTCGTTGCAGGTGACAAACGTAGCACGTAGTTCATTCTTTCTCTTACTTATCAGAAAATCAATTGCTGCCAGAAATCTAAATGTTAGAGGTAAACTTTAAAGGAAAAGAGATCCATATCCAATTTAAAAAAAAAAAAATTATCTTTGTCTATGGAATCAAGTGACCTATATATACTCAGCTAGCAAGCGTTGCACAACTGCAGAAAGAAAGGCCTCAGAAATTTGTGTATGCATTTAGCTGAATTATGCGTGCATGATAGTTATGATGTATATCCACAAGAATCTGTTAGGCAAAATATTTTTGCAGGCAGACTGTGTCTAGCTTTTTTTTGGAAAACAAGAATATTAACAGTTCCCAAGTCTGTGGAATTGTAATTTGTATTACATCTTACTGCTCTCTCCTAATTTATTTATTTTTTATTGTGACATGCAGAGACAAGATGGGAGGAAACAAAGTGAAGGTACACACAAAAGCATTGAAGCAGTTGTTGCTCGGCTTGAAAAACAGAATGGGATGAGTCTCAGTAATACTTCCAGCCCTGAGGAGGCTTTTATGGAGACTACGGAAAGCATGAACAACATGGACGATGCTGTAGTTCCTCGGATTCTGTATGAAGAATTGCTGAGGAGTTACCAACAGCAACAAGAAGAAATGAGACACATTCAACAGGAGCTTGAGAGAACGCGGAGACAGCTTGTGCAACAGGCAAAGAAGCTAAAGGAGTATGGGGCACTCGTGTCAGAAATGAAAGAGCTCAGAGACTTGAACAGGAGACTCCAGGATGTACTGCTTCTAAGACTAGGTAGTGGTAAGTGCCGGACTTAAATGGGACTAGTTTTAATGAATTTTGCAAGTGTGATCAATAGTAATGGAAACGTATTTGAAGAATAGCAGTGGTTGTTAAACTGGACATTGAATGTTAAAAGGGTTTTCTGCTATGGCTGTACAATATGTGTCAAATTTGTATGCTATGTACGTCTGGGTTTTTCTTTAATGATAGTAGAGGTCTTTGTGCTGGTATGGTTGAATCAGAGTTCCATTTTAAGCAGCTGTATTTTAAAGAGTCTCTGACCTTCCAGTATATGCTGAAAAAGATAATAAAGCATCATCTGCAAAATATACCGATATGTTCCAGTTTAAGAAGAAAAAAAAGAAAAGGCAGTGGAATGAATATTTGGGTTAAAACTATTTTATTCTTTTCAGTTAGGGATTTTGTTTGTTGTTATGTAAGTGACTGTGTTGCCTTCCGTTTTCTGCCCCCTCCTCCCATTAGCAGCTCATTAGAATGTAATTTATTCCTGAACTTCTTAGCAGTGGCTTTAAACAGCCATGCTAGTTGAAAAATAATGGATTGTTAAAGAATAATTAAAAAAACTTTTTATATTAGTTCCCGTTTATCAACAGTTGTTACAAAACACAGGCTTGTGTAATTTGGATTTAAATTTTAAATATATTGAGTTGATTGCTCATTTGTTTTGGTTTATAACAATTATTTAACCATTATGTTGGAATAAAAGGGAAAAAAGACAAAATAAAAAGTTCATCCTTTTCATTGAAGATGGTACCCTTGAAATACCTTCAAATATTTTACTAATTTATTTGCTATTAGAATGTGGTACTGCTGTGTTGAAGATTTGCTCGGTGACTGAAACTTGGTTAAAATTTGTGCATCCAAACTTAGCATGCTGTTTCTTATGTCTGCCTTTGTGTATCTGGAAACTTAATTTTTGCATGTAAATTGGATATTGGCTCTTCTACTTGACTTGAACGAGTGCATGCAATTTGCATGTGGGTCTGAGTTCCATCCACGTACAAACCTGAATCCGAGAGAGCATGTGCCTGTGCTGTAGCATGTGTTACGGTGTGCCGGCAAGTTTGGAGCCAGGTTCTCGAAGTAGCATCTGACAATTTAAACTGGGTGTTTGACTGTGAATGCTCATCATTGTTACGCTGTGCATAATTAAAATGTCATTACTTATTATAAACATTCTAGTTAACTTTTTAAATAAAACTAAATAGGCAAGGTTTCCACAGTCTGAAAAAACACGATGTGGTTGGCAATAGATTCCACTGAGCCTTCTAAAATTTTCCTTGGATGGAAAGATGTTTCTTCATCTGCAAGTAGTTAGCTGGAATTTATGTGAATGGAGCACCAGCCAGATGTTAGTAGGCAATGGGGCTGAACGGCGTAAAATACCAATTTAGTTGGTAGACTTGACAGCAGTTTGAGTGGTGAGACCAGCAATGAAATGAAGACAGCTTCTGAATTCTGTCTCGTTTCTTTCACTTAAAGAAAGGATGCGTTTTTTGCTTGAGCCGAATCAAGAAAGCTTAGAAGAAAAAGGAAAAAAAGAAAAAAGAAAAAACCAAATCCCAAGTTATCTTGGAAAAAATGCTGAATCTTCTCTAAATACTGGGCTTGAATTTCCATTGTATCAGTCTGGCACCTGCTTTACAACTGAAAATAAATCTTGATTACATTGAAGACAAGTTCTTTTAATTTGAACACATACCTGGACAAATATGAATTATAGGTAACTTCCAAAAAAATCCCTTGTTATTATGTGTATGGAACTCTTCATGGATGAGAAAGGTAGAATTTGGCCCTACGGGCTGTGTCCTTCACAGGGTGTGTGTTTCCTAAGACTCAGTGTATTAACTGCTGATAACTCTATTGCCTTTCCTTATAGCCTCATTCACAGTAGCAAAAGAACCAGATTCTAGAAAGATCAGTACAAAACTTATGAATGTTGGGAAAGGCAGACATCTTCAGCAAATTACAAATTAGGGAGTCTGATGACAGTATGAAAAAGTGCTACTTTTAATCAAGAAACAGATACGTAAAGACTACTTTAGTCTTCCTTACTTTTCCAGCTTATAAATGAGGTATGTTTGGGTATGTGAATAATCTGTGAAAAGTGTTCAGAAAATAGATTGCATCCTGAATTCATCTTCAGTTGTTGCAGAGATCTCTTAAACCTAGAGTTTCAAATTACATGTAATTTATGTTACGCTGCACTTCTAGCAGGCTGGACTTAATGCAAACTAATTACATTTCTGTTTCACCTTAGAGACTTCTGATTTCTTTGCATGAGATGACAGCTGTTTTGTGCTGATGAATTGCAGCTGTGGGAAACGCGTGCCTGTTGCCATTTTAAACTTGCAGATCAAATATAGAACAGCCTCTTGAGCTAACATTCAGTCAAGTATTCAGTCTCCTAATTTCCCATCAATATGTTGATTTCAGTGAGAAGCAAGAAGCCAGTGCATTCTGCTTTAGACCTAGGCCTTCATCTCTGCTGCTAAACTTGAGCCGCTCTTGTGGGAAGAGTGGGGTTCTTAATCTTTCACATGGTGACACTGAATTGCTTTTTGTTTCAAGAGAGCTTTGGAAGCAGACATGGCAAATGACAGTAGTGAAATCAGTACTGATCCATGGGGATATATTGAAGCTTCTTTATGATTTTGATATGCTGCTGCCCAACAGATCCCTTCCTGGAGGAGGCAGGCATTTGACCAGGGCTCTAGGGACCAAAGCAGTGGGGGAATGCAATGACTGTCATGGAAGAGGTTACGGTGTCCCTCATCTGAGCGCCCTGAAGAATGTGTGCAGCCAAAGCTGCTTTTCCCTTCCCTGCTTTGGGATGAGGAAGCCCTGCGATTGTAGGTCTTTGCAGTTTAGTGTGTTTTCAGGTGCAACAGAAAAATTTGCCCTGTTTTTATCAATACAGAGTAAGGTGATTTAGAGAATTAAATTACTGACTCTTCCCTGTAGGGTTAAACTTTAAATAGTCCTTGGATTGCAAAAGATAAAAATTTCAATATCTTTTGAAAAAGTAGTTGTCCCCAGGGTAAGATCTGTGTAGTTTGCTATGGTTGTATATGGCCAGAAGTAGTGAAGTTGTATCAAGGATAATGTTTGAGTGTTGTTCGCTCCCTGATAAATTCTGTATTTTCATGTTGCATTGCTAAGAATTAGCGTTGTTCTGAAGGCAGGGAGTATATTCACCTTCATTCATTCATTCATCAACACACACAACCCCCCAAGTGGTTATTTTTAATTCCAGTTTAATTTCAGTGATCCAGTTTACAGTGTCTTGGGACTGACACCAGGACAGGGAGAATGAAATGGTATTTGTGTTTTACCATGTGTAAGGAATTGCTATTATTCAGCTTTTCTGGATTTGTTTGACTTTTTGATGAAAGAAACCCCAAGGCCAAGGTTTCAATCAAGTACGAGTACAGCGAGTACCATATATATACAAAAATATAAATATATATATA
>VYZM01017772.1:166212-317040 GCA_013398915.1 Dromas ardeola
ATATATTATATAATAATATATAAAAAAGATGTTTCCCTTTCTCACACTCCTGTTGTCTTCATTCAAATTGTGGTAGGCCATGTGGAAAAACAGCTTGCTGCATACAAATGTATCTGGGCCACTTTATCAGTTAATTTATTTTGCCTTATTTACTAATTTTTGAGTAGCATGTAGCCTAAGATGTGTTTCTGAGGAAAAGAGGTGATGAAGGGAAGCCTTCTACCACTTCATCCTGCATTTGAAGTTGCTGGCCTCTCAGGTATTATGGAAACTCTACAGTCAGAAGGAGAAAGATTTTGCAATAAAACATTTGTTTCCTTTTTGCGTTCTGAAGAATTGTCTTTATTTTTCTTATGATCCTTATTTCACAAGTGCTATCACTATTAAGCCTTTAGATAGTGGCATATATTTTTTTGTATGTCCCATTCATCACCTCTAAAATAAGATGCAGAGCATGAGAGCTACAGAGAGAGGAAACTTTTGGAGTGTGTTGTGTGGTAAATTGGGCACACAACTCCTATTAGCAGTAAGACAATAATGTGGGTTATATGTCTAATTCATAACATGCTGGATTGAAAGTGCAGTCTTTAGTAGCTGGTGAAAGTAGCTGTGAAGACTACCTACTTACAGGCAGATTTCTGTTTGGGAGGGACAAATGAGTAGACTACAAAAGACGATGTTTTAAAGGCTTTCTGTTGGGTGGCTTCTAAGCAAGCAGTAAAGCCTGAATTGCAATAGAGGGTTTTCTGACCTGTTAGAGACATGGCTATTGTGGACTTTAATCAGCTGTTTTTGTTGGGAACTGCAGAAATCAAATCCCAGCTGTGTCAGCATACGACTCGAAACAAAACAGTAAAAGATTTCTAAATATCAACTAGTAAAAGTCTTTAAACAGATAAGCATTATCGTCTGGGAAGAAGGTGGTTGTTCTTTGGTGTCTTCCTCAAAGTGACTTTCAAATTATAAGAAAACTCAAAATAGCGCTTAGCTGAAGAATGTGTTCTTAAAGTAACAGCTAGAAGATCACTTCTTAAGCTCACACTGGCAATTATGCGTCTGCTTGCTCAGGAGTGCACACCCTGAGATGTATGCTGGCTTTGGGTGGCTTAGTCAATCCAGGTCTTTCCCCCAGTCTGAATCAATTTAGCAGTCTCAAGTTTAGAAAGTTTGGTTTGTCTTGGTCGTACCATTGTATATCCATGATACTAGAGGTGCTTATTAAGATTATTATGAAATTATAATACAAATGGTATGTTTTTTGTGATTTCTCTGTGCCGTGCATATGGCTCTTAAGACACTGTGTCAGTGGCACTGCAATATAAGGTTATCTGAGTTGCCAAGACAACTTTTAGTTGCCAAGTGTCAAGTGGCAGTCAGCTGAGAACATTTAGCTAGCTCTGTAGGTGTAGAATAAGCTATAGGATAAATGTCAAGTGCTGACAATGGAGGAAATGCTGATATCACTGTATAATAATCGGTAAATCAAGCATCACAGAGGAGGAGGAATGAATACTTTACTTGTTCCAGGTACAGGAAGTATTTAAGATACGTGACTGAAGACATGAGCTCTGGTGCCAGCTTGACTTGCAGAGTTAGATCAATTCAGGGCTTGGTCTGTGTGCACAAACACTGAGGGGGGATGCTGAACCGTGACGGTGACCTGATTATTGAATTGTCATTTGTTGAAGATGTCAAGGTTGGGCTACACAAGAGTGCTGCAGCGCTCTCAGCTCCAACCTGGTACAATACAGTTCTTACAAATGGGTGAGTTTATCCCTATAGTTCTTGGAAGTGGCTGATTACCGTGGTGTCCAGGGTCTGGGCTGGCAACCTTGCTGTGCTAACAAGCCACCGTCCCTGCGTGGAACTTCAGTGACTGCTGGAGCTTCTCGTGAGCCCAGAGACAGGCATCAAGAGACAAGGATAGGCTGGGGGCCGCAGCCTGTTCTTAGACTTCTGGTCTAACTGCTGCAATGAATGGAATATGAAATCCAGTTCACCAATTATTTTATTTTGTTCTTCTGTCGTTTTAGGAATGCTTTATAAATTTGATCTGGAAAAGAAAAGTTGATGACTGACAAAATAATTGTCCTCTTTTGAAGCCTCAAACATATGCTTATAGTATTCTGTTTTTTAATCTGTGTTTAATTTTTGTTGATTGCATTAAAAATAAAAATCAGTGTGTTGGATGGATTGGACAATCAAAATTCTGATTTACGTGGGGTTTTTTTGACCTTGGATACTCTTTCTGTGCATGATACTTTAGCATTAGTAGCCTAAGCCTGTTTCCTTTATAGCATTTCTGTAGATCCTCACTATCTTTAATATACCTCTGTTACATCTAAAGAGATTTCAAATTTCTAGAAAATTCTATATGGATAATTCATGTAATTATCACAGTAAATTACGCAGGTTTCCCTGCATCTATGTAGTAATTCTGTTTTGAAGAATTACTATTCTTGCTTTTGGATTATAGTTTCAGTGTTTTTTGAACATAATTTCTGTAGTGTGCATTGAAGCAATCTTACCCGTATCTGTAATTGTCCATATGCTTTAAGAATAAAATTAAACATTTCAATTAAAATGAAACATTTTAATGTTTATAAAGCAGAGTTACTTATCCTGCTCTTATTTATTGACGTTCAGAAGTAAGATTTTGGTTTAGACTCTTTCTAACTTTAAAATGAACATGACTAATGTGTTGTTTTATGCTAACCATGGGTGATGAAGGGGTTGATTTCATGTTCTCTGGGATAGCAGACAGCTCTCTTTTCTTAACTGTCTAGGACCTGCCATTGAGCTTGAAAAAGTAAAACCAGAAACAATTGAGCCTGAACCTGAGGTACAGAAGACCTTCAGTGAGGAAGCAAATACATCAACGTACTATCCTGCCCCCGTTCCAGTAATGGACAAGTATATTCTCGAGAATGGAAAGGTATTTTAAATTAAATATAGCATGAATAATTTGTAAATGTCCATCAGCTGATTTTCTTGTGGAATTTTCATGATGTCGGGGGTTTTGCATGGTAGCAGCTTATACAAACTTCCTCAGTTTTTATAAAGGCATGGTATTATGCTGAGGAAAACTATGAAATTACACAGATACGAACAGCATAGACAATTATCCTCAGTGATGAGTGTTGAATGCTGTGCAACACAAGGAATATAATTATTAAATATGCATGCACAAGCATATTGGCATAGTCTTCAATTGGTGACATACAAAAATCCACTGAATATAGACCAAAGTCAGTAACCCACATCATAAAGTTACAGGATTCTATTTAAAAGAAATACTTTTTCCTTAAAGGTCTTTAGTGATTTTAATGTGCTGTAGTCCTATTGCAGAGAAACCTTCATGATTTGGTTGAATTGGAGTCAAGTAGGTAATCATGAACCCTGGAAGGCAAATGGGCTCCCTTGCATCTGGTAATAGTGTTGCCACTGAATTGAGCTGATGTAGTGCTACTTTCCAGATACTTTTGTAAAGTTGGTGAAATACCATCCAGCTACAGTTTGCCCAAACCTAACTGATACTTTTTCAGACTTCAGCATGTTTAACACATTATCCGCTCGTCTACTGAGCCCTGCTTTTATAACTGTTGCCATTATCAGTAAATGAACATTGTATTTTTTTTTACAAAACTATATGTCCTTTAGAGTTGCCTGTGCAGGTCCTCTTTCTTAGGATATGTATCCATGCCGTTTAGGAGGAGATGTCCCTTTCAACTTTGGCATACTGGAATAGCATGAAATATTACATTTTCAGATCTGCGTTACAAGATTGACTGCACAAGTGTCTGTCATTCTTGAAGCTGAATTCGACGTAATTGTTGAGGACAACACGTATGTGAAAAATAGCGTAATCTTGGCAGTTTGACAGATACTTGGTTCAGATAGCTTTTCTTGCCTAACATATTTAACATATGTCATTTGCTTGTATATTTTGTGTATATTTGTGCAATGAAAACTTAGCATATATTACTGTGAGAGTTCGGTTTACCTTCTTTTTTTTTCCACTTAAGGTCTGTGGGATAGGGCACATCCTTTAGTATTTGTCTGCAGCTTTTCTTGCATCTTTGTTTCATCTGCCAGCTCCTTGGCACTTCTGTTGCTGAAGTTTTGTGTCTTTACAGATATTAATCTCTCTCTAACTTCCTTTTTGTAATTTTTGGTCTTTCTTTAAGTTTACCTATTTATTGGGGCTTCAGCCAGCTCAGATGCCAGAAACGTGAACCAACAATCTATTTAGAGTGTTGGAGGGTGGTTTTTTCAGTTTTCCTTATTTATGCCTTTTTTTCGTTACTTCTTTATTGACATGCACCACTAGAGTAGTTGAAATACTTTTTTGGAAATCTTGCCCTTTGTGGCATCGGATTTGATCTTAGTAGGATTCTTTCAAAGCAGATAAATCTCTCCCCTCCAGAGGGAGAACAGAGTTACTGAAAAAGAGCCTATGGCATTCATTTAAAGAAAAGAAGAACCAAAAAAAAAGAAAGAAAAAAAGAGTTCATCTTCTGAAATGCATTTTAGATATATTGCACATGTTAGCACAGTTACGGTGGTGAGCATTGCTTTGAATTTGCTGTTGTTTCTGTTACGTTGTGCTTGAAGGTTGATCCTGCGTTTGCTGAAATTGCGGGTAAAGTTCCCATTGATTTCATCAAGCCCAGGGTCTGGCCCATGGGGCAGCTCTTCCAGCAAGAAGAAAACAGCTTCTGAGTCTGGAATAGAGTAAGCTTCCCATAGCTTTGTGAGTAATAGGAAACGGTACCGAGCCTGTGTTACAGAGAGGTAAACTGAGACATGGACAGATTAAATTCCTTGCTGTAACAGTGCTAGAAATAGAAAAAGGGAGACATAAGATTTCTGTGTCTGTGGCTGTCTGTCACGTAGTTGCCGTTACCATAGGTGTTTCATACCAGTGATAACTTATTAAAATAAGTGAAGCATGTTCAAAGAAGAGGTGATCTGTCTGAAACATAAATATTAAAAATATTTGCTGTAACTTGTTTTCTTTTAAATAACTTCAAGCTAATGAATAATGTAGTAGCTTAAGAGACTAAACAATTTTTAGCAAGGACAGACCCTAATTTTGGCAAAGCGGAATCAGATTCTTAATCAAATACAGCAGTTTCTGCAACTAATGTAATACAGACATCCAAAATTTGGCATGTCACAACATTCCTATTCTTCGTTATTTTCTAAGTAACTTACACTAATTTTTACAGATAACCTTTCCAAGATCAAAACAGAAATAACTGAATTATAACTGTAACATGATTGTTTTCCGAGCCCAGGCTGCTCTCTCTGATTGAAGTTGTCTTACAAAATATGTAGAGAGCACCAAAAGAGTGTGAATTTTTTTAAAGCAATTATGAACAGGCTCAACAACAGAGAAGGAAGGAAAAAAAGGGCTTTTCATGTTGTGCTTATTCCTAGTTCCATTTGTGTCCATTACAAAACCTAAATATGACGCGGGCTTGTGAAAAGCTTCTTAGAATCCCTTTAATTGTAGAAAATTCTGCAGGAGAGGCAGCTTGCTTCATGGTTTTATACTTTGAGGAAGTTATTTCATTTGTTTCTTATAAGGTGGCTGGTAGCCAAACCATTCATATTTTTCTATTTAAGTTTTTAAACAACTAGTTGTTTTTGAAGGATGCTGTTGTAATAAAAAATTTCTTCGGGTTATAGCCCTCATTAATAATTAAAGCAGGTTTCCATTTAAAGGAAAAATGGGTTTTGGTTGAATACAGGCAGTAAAATTACGGGTATATAAAATTTTACAGTAGCTTTGTCCAATTTTCATTGCATTTAATGGGACTTATGTGATACTGTTCAGATCTGTATGGGTAGCAGGCACAGTTTATGTAATGCAACATGAAAGGAGTAAAACCATGAAAAACTAAGAGCAAAGCAGTTAAGGCATAGAATTTTGTTCACAGGATTATTTTTTTTTTAATTGTGAGGAGGTAGTAAGTTTTTATGACAGTATTAGTGTTACAGAAAAAACCTCCATTTGATCAGATTTTATGAAATCTAAATTTTGGATATAACAACCCAATTGATAGGTATTTTTGGTATTTTGCACTTTTACAGAATTACCTTCTTCCTTTCCAGTGCAGTGAACTCTTATTAGAAATTAGAGTAGCTAGCTCATGCATTACCTGGCCATGGATGATGAACAAGTGTGGGTCCAAGCTAATGAAGTTCATCACCATGTGAACAAAGCTTTCTGTGTGCAGAGACTGTTCAGGCGTCTGCACTGTGCTCCAGGAATTAGGAGCACAGACATACAGAGCACAAAGTATTCTCCATGGTTCTACACGGGGCCAGCGTTTACGTCCTGATTGCACTTGATGTCAGACCCGTGCTGGTTACTAGTAGAGTTACGTTCCTTCTTGACAGCATCCTCGTTATCAGGACATAGATAGTGCTCAAACATACATAGTGCCAGCCTAAGGGTGGTACTCAGGTTCTCATCCTGCATTCATCTTTAGTCTGGAGCACGGGGAAGCTTGGGATAGAGATACGGGGTAACTCTGTGGGAGTCAAGCCAGTATAGTCAATGCTGAGCAAGACTAATAAGCACAACTAGACCCAAGCAGCTTCCTTTTGGAGGCTCTACAATGGCTTCACACTGCATTTCCCAGTACCCATACTATCCTGCTTTACTACTTCAATGAAATATCTCTGCTCCCCATTGTCTGCGTAATGGAAAGTTTATGATGTTGCAGCAATGGGTCATTGCCTTACCACAAAACAGTATTCGCCTGGATAGACTGATTGTACATGATAGACAAACTTAATGATAGAATTGGAAGTTTATGAAACTTCCTAACTCTCTTGCCTTATATTGAAATTGTAGCTCTCAATCCCTTCTCCCCTTCTAGCTACTTCAAACAATCGGGCTGAATTTTACCAACAGGTACAGGATATGACTTAGGAAGTATTTCCCTCTCTACTACCTCCGAAATACGCTTTAGGTAAAGTCTATTTTGTCCATAGGGAAGCTTTCACAGTGAAGACGATGTTTCATCTTACTCCTGAATTAGGCTGGTGCAACTGCTTGGTTTATATGCTGTGCATACCTCTATAATACTGGATGTGTTTACTGTTTCCTTCTTCTGTCTCTGTTCCTGAATATAGTCTTTCAGGTGATAGGCTATGTGGGGGCGAAAAAGTAGAGAATAAGAAGAATTGAGACCAAAAAGGAAGAGGAACTATATTATGTAAGAGGTTGACTTGAACTCCCTGACCCACAAAGTTGGAGAAGTTTCAGAATTAGGCAAAATGGATTTGTTCAGCCCTAATTACTGTTATTATAGTACCTAATATTAATGTTCCTACAGCACTTGGATACTGTTGTGTGCTACATACCGTAGATAAGTTGTTATTATTACTACCTTCTAGGTCCATCTTGGCAGTGGAATTTGGGTAGATGAGGAGAAATGGCACCAGCTGCAAGTAACACAAGGAGATTCAAAGTATACAAAAAATCTAGCGGTTATGATTTGGGGAACAGATGTTCTCAAGAACAGAAGTGTCACAGGAGTTGCAACCAAAAAAAAGAAAGATGCCGTTCCCAAGCCACCTCTCTCACCTCACAAATTAAGCATTGTCAGAGGTAGGTTATTTGACAACTTTTGCTTCCTGCTTTGGAGTTTAACTATTAATCATTGAGTTGAAAGATGCTTCTTTTCAGCTCATATAAAATTAACTGATTAAAAACTGTAATTCAAATTGCTATTGCATTGTGAAGTGCATACGTATTGAGGAAAAGTAAGCCACATTGCAATAGCTGTGTGCAGTGCAGGCCTTCACAGCTGAAGAGTTGAACTTCAGTAAGGTTCAAGAAGATCATCACTTTGAACCACTTGCAGGACAGGACTCTGAGCCTGGAGAACAACACGTTGTTCTGGAATTAATTTATAACATAGTGACTTTTTAAAATGCATATATCCCTTTTAACAAGCCTGAGAGTAGCTTTACCACATTCTTCCGTCCAGAATGTAACCAGCTCTGGCATGAGGCACAGAAACCATTATAGCTGTGACTATAAAAATACGCATACCTTCAAAGGCGAGAAAGAATAGTGTTACCCTTCTAAGTGGAGAAAATGGAAATAGTCAAAATTAATTGTTGCACTTGAATTGGAATTTGAACAGGAAGTGTAAATCGCTGACCTATCTGGCAGGAAAAATTGCAATGACACTTTCGGTAACTGCAAGCCTGAGTCCATGTATGTAGTGCTTTGAGAGAGAGAAGGCCTTCTCCTTTATTTAAAATGAATAGTGAATTTCAGTCCCTTTGTATCATCATGCTTGTGTTTTGCATTCATTTCTGTCTCTCTTGGTATTTCAGGCTTCTTTTTAAGTCAGAACTGAGTTGGTTCCTCATGGAATACATACTGAAATTGGATTTTTAGGTTTTGTGTCCATACTAAATTGCAGTAGGGCTGAAAGAAATCTCCCTAATTGATTTAGCTTCATTATTCTGTATTTCCTGTTCTCAGTTGCTATGTGCTCTTAACTATGAACTCTTTAAGAGCTGTTGTAATCTGCCTTGCAAGTACCATGTTTTGGAAGTAAGACATGTGATTCCTGTTTGAGTGTGAGCGTGTGTTTGTGTTGTGTGGGGAAAAGTTGGAAACTGCTCTTCGTACTGTCATCTTTCTTAGTTTGTAAGAAATGAGTAAAAGACATGGGGTTTTTTTTACTAATCTGTTTTAAGAATATATGTGGAAGTGCAAGCTGTTCCATACTGATTTTCTAGTTCTGGCTGGGACCTTTTGGTGCAATCCTAAGACACGTAGTAAAGTAATGATCTACTGGCCACGTAAGGAATCCACTCTGTGGCTGTGGCTACCCTTGTCGGCTCCCAATGGGAGGTACAGTTGGTTACCCAGATGCACACTTACAAATGCAGTAAAAAGGGGTTATTTTTCACTGGCCCATTGCAAAGAGCATTCTAGTTTCCCTGCTGGAGGCTGTTGCTCCTCAGCACTGCTGGCAAGGTTGCCTATATGAGAATTTCCTCTTCTGCTTCAGTCGGGGCCAGTCTGTGTTGCTTGAGCCATTGAGATGATAGCTTTCTTCTACCTCCCCTTGTTTTGCCTTCAGTGAGTTTGGGAGTACGCTCCAACAGGTACATGGTGAGAGGCAGACGGGGCCCTTCCCTTTCTTCTCTTCCGTACCTTTACACTTTCCAGCAATTCGGCTCTTCCCTGTTTCCTCGTGTTTCTGTGTTTTCTGTCATACTTTTGCTTCCAGCCTCAACCCTCATTCGAATTCTACTGTTCCATGCCCTGGTTTTCCATGTTCCTCTTTCCAGTGTTTATTTCACCTTGTCTTTGACTGCCTTTTTGTTACTCTCAAGGCTGTACAGTCTTCTCTTGAACCATTTAAACTTCATGGCCAATGTTTTAGGTGGCAGTAGACAGAATTCTTGGATCGGTGGTAACTGGGTAGCACAGAATCATGATTTTCCACGTTGTTGTGTCCTTTGCATTTGCATCAATGTTAGCAGGTCTTGCCCCATCATGCCAGCAGTGTTTCCTGGAAAGCTGGAAGTGATCAAATAAGGAGTTACTGCGTTATGGAGAAGAAAAAAAAAACCACAAATTAGTAGCAAGTGGACAAATGGTGATATGCGAGGAAGTCAGAGTTTACGTGACCTATGACTTGGATCAGGCATTACAGACAGAAGTCAAGCTCCGTGTTAGTCTTTGAGGTCTACTTGAATTTTTGGTCCAGTCAGAAGTACAAAGGGGATCTGTGTGCTCCTCTAAAGCCAAAAGACAACGAAGAAGCAGAACCCCCAAATCACTCTTTGGAGCCCCTAAGCCAGCATCCTTATGTGGCTGCTAAACTACTATTTCTGCAGCCCCTCACAGCAATGGAAGCGGAGAAACTGTGATGCTCATGCATCTGTCTGGGTCATGCTGACTTTAAGAATCAGAGCTGATGAATGAGTTCTGTCAAGTGATTCTTTGCTTGACATTGTGGCTAAACTAATAACAGAGCCTGTATTTTACTGGACGTTCACCTTACTAGATGTATCTGCCGCCATCTGGGAGTATTCCTGAGATTATTGTAGTACAAGTTTATGTCCTACAAACACACTGGGTTTCTTCAGGTTCTCAGTGACATGCCTCTTCTTAGGTATCGTATTTCAAATCATAGTTTACTGATGATCAGCATTTCAGCTGTCAGGCTGCCTGCTGATTAATTTTATTTATTTTACATTCAGTACATCTTACAACATAAAGTTCACATTGTTTTAGATGTTCTTATCATTCTGTGGACACAGACTAACTTATTTAAAATAGGTTTTTGAACGACAGCATTAGCTCTTAATGTGTCTGCTATCTCTAGCTTCTTAAAAATCCCTACTGTGTAGTATGTAATAAAAAAATTATAAAAAGTACGATGCATGAGCCCTGTTATAAACCTTGTTAATGCAAAATAACCTTTTATAAAACTTCTGAGAGGTTTCAAAATGAACTAAAAAGCGTGCATAGTACTTAAATTTCATAACTTTTTAATATGACACATTAGAAATGTTATAAACCACGTTAATTAAGCGATAATCTCTATGGCTTTCTCTATATGAAGCAATAAACGACTACTGGAATAGATTACTAGGCAAAGCCGAACAGAGTTTGTTTAATCAATCTGGGAAGCCTACATAACAAAATACATTGTTCTGGTTATGAAAACAAAAAGACCCCAAACCTGCCTGTCACTAAGGACTTGGGGGTGTTGCATCACCTCTGATTTCAGTAACCTCCTGCAGGATTCTGGCACCAAACTACCGACTCTGAGGAGCAGAACTGTCTCAGCTTTCATTGTCCTCATTGCTTTTGCGGTTATTACTATTGCTTGCTTTTTGTATTCCAGTGATGTTCACAAAGCGTGTTGTGCAAACATGCAAGAATCATAGAATGGCTCGGGTTGGAAGGGACCTTAAAGATCATCTAGTCCCAAGCCCCTGCCATGGGCAGGGACACCTCCCACTAGACCAGGCTGCTCAAAGCCTCATCCAGCCTGGGCTAGAACACTTCCAGGGAAGGGGCATCCACAGCTTCTCTGGGCAACCTGTTCCAGTGTCTTGCCACCCTCACAGTAAAGAATTTCTTCCTAATAAGATGGCTCTCACCCTGAATAGTCTACTAATAAAAGCAAAATACGCCCAAGGACAGGGAGTCCGATAAAGATGCAGACCTTAATGTTTGTTGAACAGATTTAAAAAATAAGATAAATCAGCTAATGTCTTCTCCTACTGGTTACTGCTTCTCTTCCTAACTGTTATCATTCACTTACTGTCTTGAAGGTGTAACGGTAGGAGTGACTCACAGCGAACTGTAGATAACAGCAGTTCCAGTGAGACCATTCACCTGGGAAAAGATTCTAAATCTGCTGTGGAGATATGGACAAATACAAGAGTTAGGCAGGCAAGACTGACACTCAAAGGTTGTATTTAGCCTTATTTCTCTATGGAAAGCCTATTAATGTAGTCACAGCATAACTGGAAGTTTGTCATGCCAAAGATTCAAGCCTGGTGAAAAATCTTGTCTTCAATACGATAGCCAGTGAATCAATGAAAGCTTCTATTGTCTTGCAACAAATATACACAGTGCTTACTCAGTGCTGTCTCTTGAGTAGTTAGCTCAACACAGGGCTATTTTCTTTTCTAAAAATATCCTAATGGCTCTTTCCTTTTTTTTTTTTTTCTCCCCAGAATGTTTGTATGATAGAATAGCACAAGAAACTGTGGATGAAACTGAAATTGCACAGAGACTCTCCAAAGTCAACAAGTACATCTGTGAAAAAATCATGGATATCAATAAATCATGTAAAAATGAAGAAAGGAGGGAAAGTGCAAAGTACAATTTGCAATAAATTTTGGATTTTTAATAAAGTCTTAGTGTTTTACTTAAGTGTTGTTTTTTTTATTTGTGTGGCGTTTTTGCTGATGGGAGAAGCTGACTTGAAGCGTTACTCTCCTCCTATAACTGATTCATTTTTTGAGCGGTTCTGTCAAAAGCCTTTCTATGGTGTAACCTGCTTTTCAATAATGTAAGACATACTGTAAGTCCACTCACAATGAAAGAGGGACTTTTCAAAGGTTTTTGCAATGAGTTGCAGTATGTTACCTGCAGTTCTGTATATAGGTTGTAATTCTGCGAACACCAACCCATTTTGCCTATGTTTTGTTTTACTGGAGTTAGTGGATCTAGGCTGCGTTAAACATCTGCTTAGAAGGAAGAACTGTACAAAATCCACTTTGCTATTGGAAAGGGTTTTATTGTATTTTACAAAGTGGTTTTTTTGAACTGAAATTTTAATCGTTTGTTTTTATAAACCTTTGTTTTGATCTCTAACAATATATTTGGTCAAAAACACACAAAGAATGCTTCTTTTTCACTTATTGTCTTGTAGTTGGATCACCATTGCTGTCATAGTTTAAAAAAAAAAACAACAAAAAACAACACCCAAGCAACAAAGAACCCGGAGCTATAAGTTGTAAAATCGTGGTAATTTATTTAAAAAATATATATGTCGAAAAACAGTTCTTTTTCAGGCACCAAGGCACTTTTCGGATTTCTGGTTGTGGTACAAAGCTCTTCAGTATGTCCGTATTACTGTTCTTGAAACACTATATTTTTAGTGTATTTGTATTTTCAATCGATTTAAAGATTGCCCCACTATGGGAAGATTATGTATAATAGAAAATTTAGTACCATTTCATCTGAATCCATAATTTAACAATGGACAATTTTAGCACAAATTTAAATCGAAAATAAAAATAATTTTCTACGTTGAAGTTAGATTTGTGATGCAAAGTTACAAGGAATAATGTGTTGTGGGTCTGAATTATACCTGATTGTCTGTAAGTGAAAAGAAAATAGCCTTAAGTCTTGTTTCATGAAGTATTTTGAGAATAAGGTTTGGCCTGGGCTGATGAATTTTGAGGGTTTGGTATATTAGTGATCTTAGTTAACCTTCCATTTATTTTATGCACACAGATGTGATTATCTGCCTTTCAGACTATCTGTTCCTGAGTATCAGCATTTGTTCCTTTTCTACCCCTGAAGTTCTGCTTCCTGCAGTTTTGAAAGACTTGCCATTTCTTATCGTCTTCCTGTAGCACCGTTATACCCCAACGTCAAACCTGTTTCAGTGTCCTGTATGCAGAGATAATTTGAAAGGAGCAAAGCAAGGATTCTTTAAAGGGCTGGGGTGGATGGAGGGAAGAGGGGACGGGAGAGGAGGTGAGCTAGAACTGCAGTGCCTCTTTTAGAAAAGATGGAGAAAAACATCATGTTGTCTCTTCCTGTACATCACGCGTGCTTAAATGATGTCTTAATTCGAGATACAAGTATTTGTTTTATGCTTTCTAAAGTGCAGTGTCACGATTGGCTTGTGCCAATCCAAGCATGCCCTGTTGCCCAGCAGGTATGTCCCGCTTTCGCTGCTCTCGTCTCTGCGTTCCCGGCCCTTCCTTAAACTGGCACTTGTGGTTGCGCAGATGTGTCAGATCTCACTGATTTCCAAGGTTCGTTTCATAAGGGCTGGTGCCAGTAGGACGGAGCCATGGAGCATTCGTGGCAAGGGATGGAAATGGAAATGTGTTGTGGGTTTTTTTTACAGTGGCTTATGTGTATTCTGAAATTGCATTTAACAGCCTAGCTTGTCTCCTGTTAATCTCAAAGTGTTCTTAGGTAGTGTTTAATGAAGTGCATAAATGTTTATGCTTCCTAATTTGGGATGCTAAATAGCAAATTAGTGTTTATAATGTCAGTGCATGTATCCTTTTATTAATTAAAGAACAAAACAGAGATAACATTGAAGAAACACTTAAACAGCAAGTTCCCACTTTTCAAGCAGACTTGTGAATGTATAATTTTTTCTTTAAAAGTGATGTTAGGGCAATCCACTAGTTTGGGGGAGAATGTCCATAATTTCCTCAGTCTTTTATGGCTTTAGTACTAACGTGTTTTCATTGTAACTGATTCTTTAATGAGAAGATCATGCTGCACTACTTAGAAGAAAAGCCTATTTGAGACAGCATTTTATGAAACCTGGGAAAAGCAGATTAGAATTTAATTAGAGTTAGGGCTCCAGCCTGGCCTCAAAAATCAGAGATTCCAAGTCTTTCCACAAAACCAGCATCATCTTTCTAAGACTTCTCTTTGACAGTCTTGTCCCATCTGGTGGTAGTGCTGCATATTGCTGAAGAATTTAAATGTTCTCTTTGGGGAAGGTTCCTTGGAAGTCTTCATTCATTTCTTCATGGAATTTCCATCAGCCCAGGTCCGGTTTTTAGCGGAGTTCAACAGGAGGATTTGGCTGGCACAAAAGGGTTCACTTCCCTTTGAAGCGTAGCGTTCTGCGGGATGCTAATACTGGGTCCTTTGGACTGGGCAACTGGCATTTAATGTGAGCGTCACCCGAAGCTTTGTTGAGTTACGGTAGAGGAACAGGACGTGTACAAGGTAATGTACGTCTTTATTGTATTGTAACTTGGACTAAATCTTTGGATTTCTGGAAATAAGTTTTTGCTAATAATAAGCCAGTTTTGCACACTGCCATTTGTAAGGCCATGTGCAGAGGGCTCTGCAGTGGATATCCAGTGTGTATGAATAATACCTTTACACTTAAATTTGATCATTACTCTTGTCTTTTCCCTCCCCATGAACCCCTGTGAAGACTGTACGTACAAAGTCTTTCCCAGTGTGTCTGTCTTGAGTAGGGCAATAGGCTACAGCTGTCCTGCGTTCCAGCGTTACCCAAGGAAAAATACAAAGTTTAATGGGGTGCGCTTTTCTGCCTTGAAATACTGACGTATAATTAACTGTGAATTTCATTTCACTATGTTACACTGCATTTATGGCCAGTGCTGTTCTTGTTGGTACATCAGTTCTTCCGTAATTGTGCCTGCCTGTATGTGGTTTTGCTTTGTTCATAATGCGTGTGCCATGAATCTGCCATAGGAAACTTTATGCAAAAACAGCGCCTACTAACTTTTTCCTACTCTAGCTTAGCTTCGTACCTGTACATCATGTGAAACAGGAGAGAATTCTGACATAAAATGACGTAGGTTTTATTACGCCCTGTCCTATCCCTCGTTCATCATTCTAAGGTTAGTGCTGTGCCATTACTCCAGACTGTAAACCTGGATTTGTAAGTATCAGAAAAACAAATTTAAGAGGAACTGACTTTTTGTCCTGAGAGATCAATGCATACTGTTTACTACTTTTTTTTTTTTATCAAAGGAGGAAGAACGTATTACTGTTACATGAAAAATCTGATCCTTTGTTGCCACACGTTGCTGCTGTAATTTGTGATATTCATGACCTAATCCATATTAAAGTGCCTCTGGCACACTTGCAAGGAAGCAGGATTAGAGTGAACAAAAAGGGTTTTATTTTCTATTAATGATTTTATAAGGGAAATGAGCTATTATATTAAAGGAAAGAATCCTACCAGAGATTTTAATACCTCAGTCAAGAAGTCTAGCCACTTGATTAAAAAAACAGAAAGCTAGTATTTGTTAGAGAGAAAAAAAGAAAGTGTTAGGTTCTGCTGTTACAGAACAGGTTTGGATTTAGTGATGCTTCATAAAGATGGGAGTTTGTTTTTGTTTTTTTTTTAATACAGCCAGGCTAAAATACTTATTTAGTCACGTCAAAGTTGAGCTATGAGTAGAAGGAATTTAGGGTTGCATTTGGTTAGCTACTGAGCGTGACTGTCAAAAGAAGGTACGATCTCCCCGCGGGGGGTCCCTTCTTTGCACCGTACCTCTGATGCTGTATCTGACAGATTGCCACGATGCTGCTTTGTTGTCTTCAGCATAGATTATTGTCCTCTGGGAAGTTTTAAGTAACAATAAATGGAACTTTTTTGGATGTAGTGAAATTCTAAAGATAATTCATACTTCTAGAATGGAGTAAAATTTTTAAAAATAAAGCTAAAGGCAGGTTATTGGAAAAATAATGCTGTCTTGATGCAAAACCTCAAAGGAGTGAGAGTGTTCGGAGTTGGGAATGTCCAGTATTAGCTGCAGCCTCACTGTGTGTCCGCTGCATTCGTAACTCTTGAGAAACCCAAATTTTGTCGGTTTCTGAAGGGGAAAGCAAAGTTGCGTCACAGGGAGCTGCACTCAGGATTATTTCAATATTCCATCTCTCCATCCTGGAGAATGGCTGCTCTCCAGAAAGATACAAAGATGGAACTTGTGCTTCTCCAGAATGAGGTGGTGGTTTTCTCAGTGTTCTTGAAAATGTTTGTCATTCTGTGCGTGCCTTTAGTCTCAGATTAATGAAGTCATAACATCAATTGTTTAGACTTTATGGGTGTCATTTTTTTCATCATAAGAGTGTGGAACTGTGAAGTGATTCATACAACATTGAGGCAATAAAAATGTTACGAAGTGCAATCATTGCATGTTTCATGCTTAGTAGCTAATTTTTAATTTCACCATCTTGGACACTTTTTCATCCCCTCAGGCTTCCTAAATAGGAAAGGAGAATCATTGGGACTGGGAAAACAGGGACAGTGATTCAAAAAGGGATTAATTTACTTGGCTGTTTATTTGCTTTACTTTTGCAATTATTTCTGCTGTTTATGTTTGACCAGTAACTTTCACTCTGTGCGTCGGATGCCCACTTGTTGAGTCCCGCAGTGAGATCACAGTCCTGTGGCTGTGACATCATTTGTTTACCGTAAAGAGGAAAGTACCTCACCTATGACGTCAGACAAGTTGCATTATGTCTGGGTCAGAACAGAGGTGAAAGTGAGTCTGGGAGGAGAGGAAGAACCTGAGCCTAAAGGATTTTTTTCTGTGCTTCCTTCTGACTAGAAAACATCTTCCTACAAAGGAAATTATTTCCTCCACATTTAGCAGAATAGCAACTTTATGTTCCTTGTTTATTGGTAGTAAAACCTTACCGGAACTAAACTCTTTATTAGTATATATGTTTAATGCATTGGTCCTACCTACTTTGATATTAAATTTTAGTCTTTAGTGATTCGGAGTCACAGGAACTGAACACCCAAGGGAGGGGGAGGTTGGGGGTGACAGCTTTTATTGTGGCATAACAATTGCTAAAATTCCTGTGAAATGTAAGATAAGAAATTATGCCCGTTGTTGCTTGTGTATCCTTTGTAGTTAGAATGAGCTTTCTTGCTTTTGGAGTGGAGAAAGATGTAGGTTTCATGGGACTGGCTGATTACCAGAAGAACTGGCTGTGAACACCCTTTGGTGTTCCCCCTCCCGACTGCGAAGGATGTACTGGGACAGCAGGGGGGGGAAAGGGTCTTGATGGTGCCATATCACACTGGTGCCAGCCCCTTCCGCATGAGACTCAGATGAATGAAAAAGCTTGCACGGGAGAGTTTCATATTCTTTCTTTCATATTCAAACATATCTTTAAAGTCTTCCCAAATGCTTATTTATGTAAATTTTTACTGAATTGTAGTTTAGTTTTTAAAAAACTAATGTATTTTCATGTGCTTTCCATTTGTCTTGTATTAACAGAATAGAAGCATAATGGGAGACATCTTTCTCTATGTTTAATTTGGGATATCAGCCCACTGATACTTGAAAATAGTCCATTTGGACATTTTGCATCTGTGAGCCAGATGCACCATGGTCTTCCCTTTCCGTATGGAGTTCTCAGCAGGATTTATGGAGGTGCTTTTAAAGAATAAATCTCAAAATAAGCAGGATTGGAGGTGGATGAGGCAAAGCACCTGTCTCCCAAGTTAACGTTCTGTGTTTCTATTTCTTGAAGAGTCTTAGATTACGAAAAGTTAAAACTCCTGAAAGTAGGATTTTACATTTGTTTTCTTGCCTTGCATATTAAAATGCTTTGACGCTTGCTGGTTTCTTTGTGGTTGCAAGGAATGCAGTGGGGCTGCAAGGTTGCTTCCATCCTTGCAGGCAGGAGCAATGCACACTGTACAAGTTCTGCATTTCGCTGTGTTTCCTTAGAGGAATAAACAACTGAGGATGTTAAATTTGGGGCTAAGCAGGGGTGAAGGTGATAGAGTAGCATCACTTCTGCTTTGGAGCACAGTGCAAGGTACCACCCTCCTTGTTAGGATCAAGTAGGGCAACCAAGAGGCTGTCTTTTCTTTAAGGATAGCCTGAAGGCAAGTCAGCCAACAAAGGTTGTTTATTGCCACGTTGGCAAATACGTGCAACTTCCTCTCTGTGGCTTTCCTAGATTTAAAAAAGTAACTGAGATCCACCCAGCAGCAGCCAAACGCCTTGGAGGAGCCTATGTCTGATGGTACAGGGAACCTGGGAACGGGTTGTGGAGGGGTCACGTAGGCCTTTTCACCTTCCCACAGGGAATTAATATGTGCAATTTAGGTGAAGTCAGTAGCCAAATAACAAAATTTCAAGCAGTTTGACTGGCACTTAAGGTTTCAATCGGTGAGAAGTTGTATTAATTAAAAAAGTCCAATCACTCTTACGTGCCAAGAATTTAACCTTTAACAAGTAGAATAATCAGCGTTTTCTTCTGCAGCCCAGGGGCCTCTATCTAGTGCAGTTACACAGCTGTATGTTTACAGATGTAACATACTGTTATTCTGTATAAATCTGCCTATGCCATGTAAATCCACAAATTGATAATTTTCCTGATGTTTGCCAGCCCTGTCTGTTTTCCTGGTCTTCATTTCTGTTCCTTCTGCAAGGGGGAGGCAGCCTTCTGTGCTTGCCTTAAAGGTAAGGAGATGGAAGCGTTTCACAGTTGCTGCCTTGCAAGTTGTCAGCAGGGTTCTGAAGTGAAATACCTGCTTGTTATTCTTGGAGATAAGTGACACAAAGCTAGAACATTTCCTTAGGAGATGCGGTAGAGCTGCTGTCACCGTAAGGCAGACTTTGCAGTTCAGGGACTTCACATAGCAGCATTTTCTCTTTTTTTTTTTTTTTTTCTTGCAATGTGGAAGCAGAGATTGTAGCAAAGAAAAATTTTACTCTTATACGAAGGTCGCAAAGAGGTAAGATGGAATGAGCAGATCTTTCAGCAGTGTCTCTTAAAAAAGTTCATTTCTCAAAACAGAGGATCCCCTGCTTTTTCAGAGGCTCAGTGGCCTGCAAGCTTCCCCCCTCACTGCGGTGCCGAAGTTTGGGTTGTCATTTCCATCGAATGAGCAATGGAAAGCCTTAGGCACTTTGACAGATTATACTGATTTATGACTTTAAATTGCCTTCTGGGACTCCATTTTTCCATTTACTGTATGAAAACCAGCCACCTGTTGATCTCGGAAAGAAAGAGCTATTTCAAAATTCTGTGATCTAAGTACAGTTCTTGAGAAGGATGTTCTTAGCTGTTGAGTTACATGCCTAAAGGTGGGTGGAAAGACTGCTGGCTGTGGCGTGTCTGCTGGTGGGTCATTTGGTGAGATGGTGTGATCCCCTGCAGAACATGTCAGAAAGCTTCGCTCAGTTGCTCCTTTGAAGAGAAATCTTGGCTGGACTTCAGCATGTTGCTTAGAAAAACAAGCAGTCTTGAAAAAGCATCGAAGTGTTAAATCCATCTTTTCTTTTAATAGTTATTCCAGTGGGTAACTGCCCTTGCTGCTCAACTTGTGCCTTATTTCTCTGTGACTTTTTCTGACTTAACTTGTAATTCCTCGTTCTTGATTTGTCTCTCTCAATAGTTTCTTGTATCAGTATTTCTCCACCTCATGGACATCTCAATAGACTGGGTGTCTTCAGTCTTCCACTACCACACGTTTTCTAGGTCACGACTCATTTTTGTAATATTTTTCCTTTATGTCGACCAAAATTAATTTTAGTTTTATGGAAATAGTTTCTGTAGAGGAGTTCTTGATATTCTCTTAAATACTGTATTAGTAAATGTGATACCATCTCATGTTTTAGGACACGTGTCACTCGGTGTTAGAACGACATACACTATAGGTGTAATTTCATTTTGTGGGGCAAACTTAATTTGAAAGATGATATTTATTTGATCCTTGATCAATTGATGTCCCAGTGTAATTCCCTTCTTACTGTAGTATTAAGTATAGCTCTGTCATGAAAATATTGTTCTTAAAATGAGTATTTATCTCTAATATGCTTTCCTCTTTGACTTGGTACTGTAGGTGTGCCAACGACGAGACAGAGCATGTTCTTCCTGCTTGCCAAACTGTTTATTCATGTATTCATAGATCAGCCAGGCAGGTGGGTGACCGTGTCAAACCAATCTGCAAAGCGCAACAGGTGAGCAGAGTTTCACAGAAAAAGAGGACACTGAAATAATAAAGCTTAGAAGAAAGGGAAGCCACAGTCATTTTACTATTGTTAAATTTTGTACCATCTTCAAGCAACATTACAAGCTTGGGGAGGAGCGGCTGGAGAGCTGCCTGGCAGAAAAGGACCTGGGGTTGTTGGTCGACAGCCGGCTGAATATGAGCCGGCAGTGTGCCCAGGTGGCCAAGAAGGCCAGCAGCATCCTGGCCTGTGTCAGGAACAGTGTGGTGAGTAGGACTAGGGCAGTGACCGTCCCCCTGTACTCGGCACTGGTGGGGCCCCACCTCGAGTGCTGTGTCCGGTTTTGGGCCCCTCACTTCAAGAAAGACACTGAGGTGCTGGAGCATGTCCAGAGAAGGGCAACGGAGCTGGTGAGGGGTCTGGAGAATAAGTCTTATGAGGAGCGGCTGAGGGAGCTGGGGGTGTCCAGCCTGGAGAAAAGGAGGCTGAGGGGAGACCTTCTCGCTCTCTACAACTGCCTGAAAGGAGGCTGTAGAGCGGTGGGGGTCAGTCTCTTTTCCCAAGTAACAGGCGCTAGGACAAGAGAAAATGGCCTCAACTTACACCAGGGGAAGTCTAGGCTGGATATTAGGAAAAAATTTTACACTGAAAGGGTTATTAAGCATTGGAACAGGCTGCCCAGGGAAGTGGTTGAGTCACCATCCCTGGAGGTATTTAAAATATGGGTAGACATAGTGCTTAGAGATATGGTTTAATGATGGTTTTTGTCAGTTAGGTTGATGGTTGGACTAGGTGATCTGAAAGGTCCCTTCCAACCAAGCAATTCTATGATTCTATAGTTACGGAGTTTTCTTGGTTGATGATACCTGTGCATTGACAAAGAATGATGAAGAGCTGCTACTATTATGCTGTTAGATGTGCTCAGAATGAAGGGAGGGTGTCCTTAGGGAGAGACGGCATCTTCTGTGGAACAGTTTCATTCTGGAGTCTCTCTCATTCTGGAGTTTCCTTTATGAAAAGAATCAGACCTGACAGGAGAAGAGCTTGCTATACATCAACCCTTGCTGTGTCTACTTTGATGAATTAAAGGTTGCTTTGGATAGGACTTACACATACTTTGTTTGACCATCCCTGCTAAATAATTAATATTCTCAGTTAACCTCAGAGACAAGATGAGGAACTGCCAACTTCCTCCACTGAGATGGTTTAATGAAAATTGTTCTTTGCTAGAATTTTGAAGGTCAGAACCAGCTTAAATATGTAAACAGAAATTTTATCAAGGTAAAGCAAAAAACCCTGTAATTAATCTTTTTTTAAGAAGTCCCTTCCTTTGAGAATTTCAAATAGTGTCAGACAAGGTAGTTCTAAATTTTCTTCATCATCCCTCTGAAGATTCCCTGTTAATTAACTTAGTCATTTATAAATGTTATCAAATCATGTTATTGGCTTATTTCTATTTGTAAAGGCATCAGGAAATTTGTGTACTGCACCTTTTGAAAAGTAATTAATGTTTCACTCTTAAATGCCTATTGATATTTTTGTATTTCCTATTGATTTGAAATTAATACCTCTGCCAATTTAAAGCTCACATGCTGGTTCACCCAGGTTTCGTTTACAAATAATGGAGACGACAGCAATGTTGAGCTGATCCAATTAAAATGACAACTCTCATCTGATGAGCTCAAGAAAAAAAATACTTGTAATATTCTGCCTAATCTGGGCTTCCTCCCTCTCTGGGTGTGACCGAAGGTGGCCCTTTCCCACATGATTTGGGAGGGCCTCTGTCAGTTTTAACTAACTAGAAGCTTAATGATGGGAGGGGTAAGATCAGGGCAGCTCAAGTGCGTGTTGTAATACCGAGGGTAGAAACCAGTTGATTCTCTTATGATCCCTCCCCGGTGCTGCAGTATTATTAAACATTCTGGGCAAGGCCTTGATGATGTTTTGCAGGATTATGGGTGGTGCAGAAGTTGCTCTCGTGGTCTTCCTGCTTACCCACCACTTATGGGTGGGGTTCTCCTGAGTCCGCACTTAGTGAGAAGTTCCTCTTAGCCCACTCCTCAGTGAACCTGCATGGCACTTTCTTCTCTTTGAACAAAGAATATACAGGCAATTCTGCAAAAGTTGGGAATCTTTTGCTGCTGGCTAACAATTAAACTCTTTTCTGGTCTGCGAAATAAACTTTAGTGGGGCTTTTTTAGCAGAAGGATGTCTTGTTGGCCAGTATTGCCTCTACTCTGCATATCAGAATTACCCATTTGTACTATCAGGTACCCCAAATGTAATTACTGGAAGAATCAGATACAGTATGATTAAAGGAATTCATATTTGTTATTCAAGCGTTTTCTCTTTATTAAATACTTGAGCAAAATTTCAGTAACCGGTGACTTCTTTTGAGAAGTGACTCATTGCATTTTAAAGGCTTTACAACCAAGTCATCCCTTCTTGTCAGAGACATGGAAGATGAATAGATGCTTCTTCCCTGCGATTTCCAGTCTCAGGGGAAGTCCCTTTTCACTGTCTGTGGTGATGCTCAGCCGCATCACCGCTTTTAATTGCCTCCAGGCTCCTGCAGGACTTGGTGTGTCCCCTTTGGCATGACCTACATCCTTGCAGAACCATGAATCCCTCAGCACTGGTTAGTGGAGTCTGAGCTCAGGACAGAAAGTCCTGTTGTTGCTAATCCCTAGCTGTCTCACAGATATGCGCCAATCTCTTTCTTGTGTCCTTAAATTCATTTGGAGTTATTTTGCCTGTAGAAGGACACAAATGAATTTTCTGCATTAAAGGAGATGGTAGAAAATGTGAGTGCTATCTTGAGCATTATGGATCCTGGGTGTGTTATTACACTGAAAACTAGAGAAGGATGTATTAAATAGAGCACAAGTACTTTATCAAATCAGAAATTCATACATCATAATATATATGTATTTTTTCCCTTGAAAGAGGGAATAAACAGTGAAGTAACGATTCCAGCTGTAGCTTGAATTGCATTGCTGCAGGTCAAATCAAAGACAAGTCTATCAATGTGTCAGATAATTCAGTTTAATTTGGAAGGCTTAAGTTAATGGAGGAAAAAGGTGGTGATATTTAGGGTGAATTATAGTAAACACTACAATGTGTTATGGAAAGGAAACCTTTATAAAACATAAGATCAACTTGTTCATTGTGGGAAGTACAGCACTCTTCTCCAAGAATATCTGTTCCACCGTTCTGTAGTACTGAAGGTGTATGGACCTGCTGTTGGACTTTGTCACGCAACATTGAAGTTACTGGACCCGTACTGTCGAAGGCCCAACGTTACGCGGGCACATCAGTTCCTATTTAGCTCTTTCTACACATAATGGTAGATAAGCCTAGAACATTGTTCTTCAGGACTGGATTATTTCCTTCCCCCACCCCCCTGGCTTCCAGTTTGAATTAAGTCATGAGCAGTGCATGTCTGTTTGTTCTTGAGCAAACGTTGCTGACAAGATTTAGCAGCTTTTTTTCTGTCTTTGAAGAGTTTGTGAGAGATCATACCCATTCTATCTGTGCTAGAACAAACTGTCTTTTAAATTTCGCTTGGGAGATACGCTCACCCGTTCATCTGCTCTTATCCTAGTCAGCTGCTTCTGTACTTTGTCTGATCTTTCTTCATCAGTGATGCTTTGTACTGAATTTTATCTGGGGTGTACGTTATACAGTGACGTTATCTTTCTAGAATGCCTAGAAATGCCTTTTTCTAGAAATATCTTCTGCGCTTTTCATGGCTTTGTCATGCTGAGGGCTCATAATTCAGCAGTAATCAATGGCTCTGCTGGGGTTGTTCATCCTTCTGTTGAGTTCCTAACGTGTACCAGACTTCCTATCAGTCTGTAGGAACTTGGTTTCAGGCTGTCAAACTTAATCTCACCTCTGTTATTCCACTTCTGAAAGTCATCTTGAGGGACCTTTTCTTCCCATCTGATATTTCTCTGCTGCTGCATCATACTGATGTTACCTTCCAGTATGGTGCCATTAGTAGGTGTCTCTAGGACCTATGCTTAACCAGTGCTCATATGAAAACTATCCTTGCTTTTATGTAGATTTGTACCTATTCTAAAACTGTTTTTTAACATTTAGTGAAGCCTCAGATTGTCCCAGTGGGGCAGGTACTTTTCCTAACGGTAAATGACTGATAATGCTGAGGAACAGGGAGCTGGTGACTTGTCCAGCTTCATGCCTTGAGTCAGAAATGAGCACTGATGACATAATCCCACATCCTCTGCTCTAAAAGTCAAGAAACGCTGTATGCTTTTTATCAGGAGACTATACAAAGGCTTTTAGAAAATGTGGTATATGTCAGTGCAAACTTGAGGCTGGGATCTGGAAGATAAATTTAATGGGAACTGAGTTTTCAAAGCTCTTGGGTAACTTTGAAAAGTGAAGCCTGGATATTTTAGCCACTGATATTTTGACAGATATGCTTTCTTGGGGTACCATATGTATACTTTTCCTGGGTTCTGTTACAACACCAGGCTGAGCTTCACCATTGTTTTTATTTATGTATTTATTAAAGATGAATAGCTCAGGTGAGCTGATAGTACATAATGTCACACTCATCCGTATTTGCTGTTTCCATAGCACTTATCTTGAGGACTTTTGGCAAGATTCATTTGAAACGTTCCAACTCTCGAGCTGCACGTGTAATATCTCTGAAAAAACCCAAATATCCGTGTATCTCCCTGATGCCCCCAATTCTGTTTGTCGTTGTTGTGTTTATTTTGCAGATTAATCTTGAAGCATGGAGTGATCGTGAGCTTAAGTAATAATGCGGAGTGAAATCTCCTGAGTAACCAAGTTGCAGGGAGCGTGTTCATGAAAAACCGAATACTAAGCTCCACATCCAGCTGTGTTACATGGCACCTCCCTTGTAGTTTGGATTAATGCAATTTCTTCTGCTGCCTCAGCACTGCCTTGACTTGCTTCATTTCTCCAGAATCCAAAACATACGTTTCCACAGAACTTGCCACTTTGGGATTTGCACACAGCTTTACCTGTCCGTCCTCTGAATCCACCCTCCTACCTCTGCGCCAGGGAGAAAGCATTCCAACTGCAAGCTTCTTACCTTAAAAAAAAAAATGAAAAAAAAATTTTTAATTCTGCAAATTACTTTTTTTTCTTTGTTTTGGGTACAGGGTAGGACTACCCCAGTGATGTACAAAGGTTGAGCACAGTGTTTATCCCTAGGTAGGATAACCTTTTGATGACAAAGGTTCAAATTTGCAATTAAATTGCTGCAGCTTAGCAAAGTGTAGCTTTGTGTAACCATTTCCGTACGAGAGCATTTGGTCTACAGCAAATGCAAGCTTAAACCTCTTCTCTTCAAGCCAACAAAAGTCAAACTTCTTCAGGGCTTTGCCGTGGAAGGGCACACACGGAGGGTTACTGGCTCCTGGCACACGGTAAGAACAGGAGCCTGAGTGCCGCTGTGGGTGAGGTGGATGCCCAGGGTTAGAGTGAATTGTGTTATTGGGATCACACTGGAAAAAAAAGGGATTTTTTCCCTTTCCCCACCATTTCACCTGAAACCAGAATGACCCCAAATTAGTTTTGTTTGCGTGAGTTTCCTATTACACCGAATCACAGACCTGTGCTTGTTCCCAGGTCCTAGGGCAACACAAATCTAAATAAATGTGTGTTTTTTCTTTTTAACTCTCTGGATCAAATTCCAATGACGTAATCCACTCCTGAAGCCCCCAGTCTGACGATCTTGTTGCATTGCCTAATCTACGTGTTCTGTGCAATTCAGCCGCAGCCCTGACTGGCCCTGGAGGTGGGACGTGGTGCAGAGCCGCGCTATATGCCTATTAAAGTCAACGGGAAGCTTTCCAATGGGTTACAAACCCAGCCTACAGAGAAGGAATCTGCCTTCTTAAGGGATGCGCGGTAGCAACCGATTGCTCAAACTTGGAGCAGATACAACGAATCTGAGGTGGCCTTGAGAGGAAGTTTCTTCTGTGAGATTTCCCAGTATGGTATGTTTACGTTGTTGTGCATTGTAAAGAGGTTTTCTTAGGAGCAGCTTTTAATCCACTTCTCCGATGTGGAGTGCAAACACTGTTTTGACATCAGTCATGCTAACAACACATTTGTGCACAGAATAACAGTCGCTTTTTAAATATGGGAGTCACAAATACGTGTTGACAGAAAAATATATTTATGCAGTTTCAAGTCTGTGCTGTAATAAGTAAACCAGCCATTGTATTCCACAGAGCTGCATGCTTTAAATGCCTTACAGAAAAAAACAAACCCTAAAGTGAATCACAGTAATAGAAAAGGAAGTGTTTACATATCTCAAAACATTCTGTCCAATAATCATTCCTCCTTTTTAAATTTAATTTCACCAAATTTGAATCCAAACAAGATGAAGTTTGAAACATAAGCTTTCATGGTAAGGTACAATTCAGCGTGTAATCTTTTGCAGGTGGCTGTTACTCGTTTATTATTTGTATTTCCATATTGCTTAGCAACCTCAGTCCTGGACCAGGACCTCGCTGCTGTAAGTGCTCTGCTAACATTGATGGAACGGACGGTTGCTGCCTCGCAGAATGCACTCTTTTGTATCAAAGCCAAAAGTAAACTAATGATTTCTCATTCCGTCCTCTCTGACCGAGAAAAAAAATGAAGGCCAAGTGATATTTAGCTATGCGATTATCAGTGTATCTCTTGAATTACCGAATCAACACAAATATTTGGGGGCCTGTCAAGCGTGCGGGCTCAAACGTGTGTAGCTTTTCCAGATTTCATGTCCTGATGGCTAAAATGGGGAATGCAGCCTCCGAGAGTGGGACGTAGGCCAGGTTGCTCCTCTCTGAATAACCATTTGCTGACAAAGTTGCACATGCAAGCAAATAACTGCTCATGCTTTGCGTGACCCTGCAATTAAAGATGAACAGCCTGCGCTGCATGGCCGAGTACTTACTAATACCTTCTCTGAGAGTGGCACAGCACCTGTATCCTTCAGCCAACTGATGCATGCTACGCGACATACATTTACTTGAGAAGTTACGTACGTCAACATTTGCGAGTCTCTATCCGAGTCCTCGTTTAACCTCTTAAGTGGAAATGTCTTGATTTTTCGAAGGAAGTCGGGTTTGTAGAAAGCAATAATACCTTCATTTGAGAGCTGGAAAGTTGGAAAAACTAGACAAACTTTTGGGCTCAAAGTCCTCTCATCGGCAAATTCCAAGCTAAACGCAGCTCAGACACAACCGTGCTTGAGCACGTGGGAGCAGAGATTGCTGCCGGGGGGCAGCCAGGAGCAACTTAACGCTGGCAGCTTCTACTTGTCGATCATGACCGAGGTGGTGAGATTCACACCTCTGCTTCAAACCCTCTCTCTCGCCCCTGCAGCAGCCCTGCCCGTGTCGGGCCGCTCGGTCCCATTGCCGTACCACAGCTGCGGGCAGGATGCAGTGCAACACCACTGGAGATAGGAAACGTGATTGTCTTACCCTAGGAGAGGGCTTGGACACTAAACTGCTAAGAATTAAAACTTGGACACTGTTAAAATGCAACGGGGGCTCCTCCAGAGCGTTGTTGCTTCTAGTGCTGTACTAGGACGTGTTTGGCTCAGAAGCGGTGACAATAACTTGCTGGTCTGTGATACCGCCCAAATGCCATGCAGGAGCAGGCCGTGGCCAAGCGCCTCTGGACACCTTTCTCAGGGTGTCGGTGGTTTGCATATGGTGGCTAATTCTAATAGCAGGCTCTTGTGCACAGAGGTCGTATGGGGGAACCGCGTAAAATGCCTTTGTATCAAGAGGTTAAAAACAACTTATGTTAATTCTGGATTCCAGCCAAAGTTACCCAGCTGTTTGGCTGAGTCTGGGAGCTAACAGACCTAAAAAGGACACACACAATTAAAATGTTGCTCTCTGGAGAGAAGGGGGAGAGAGAGAGAGGTGGACATCAACGAACCAAAAGTGAGGCAAGTTTGACTGCAGCAAATGGCTTGGGAGAGGGTGGCTCATGTGAGAACACTGCGGGTATGTGTTCAAGTTCCCCCTGAGTGCCCTGGGAGAGGAGACGAACCTTCCCACAGTGTAGCGGTGGATACTGGGATGCTCATGGTAATGAAGGACACGGTAACTTTAGTTGCTGGAGCTGTGTGGCTGCAGTGTCACTAAATGAACTTAACGTTGGTGACTAAGGATGACAAATACCTGATGTAGAATTTACCTTTGTTGGGAGGGAGGAGGTGGCAAATAATGTTTTTAAAAAATGTTGAATGTATTATCATTCCTAGAGCCATAAGCTTCTATGTTTCATTTCACCAGCTGTAAGTATTGATTTATTAGTCTGTAACTGCCTTTTGTAGACAGCCATTCTTAATTTCTAAGTAGTGTCCTATTCACAGGTCATGTAAATGCCAAATATTTGGACTCCGAATGCAATGGCCCATGCTTCTAGTTTGAGTTTTCTCCAACTTTAGCTATCCCTTCCTCTTTTCTGCCCATGCAAATCATGTTTGCCTGCATGGGAGCACATTTCATTGTGTACTTCCCCTTCCAGTCGTTTAACAAGTTGAACAAACTTACTCCTCCCTACCCAAACACATAGAAATTCATCTGAATGCTTTGAACTTTCCCAGCAGAAATGGGAAGCCGGTGAAA
Organism: Dromas ardeola; assembly: GCA_013398915.1. Lineage (NCBI taxonomy): Eukaryota > Metazoa > Chordata > Aves > Charadriiformes > Dromadidae > Dromas > Dromas ardeola. The sequence continues at coordinate 195,087 of VYZM01017772.1, forward strand.
TAGCCAGTTCTCCTGTCAAGTCAAGTCTCCTCTGTCAATAAACCATTCTGCTGGGAGCTTTCTGATGCCTGGCTGCAGTGCTAGTTTTTTTTTTTGCAGCAGCCGTAACATATACAAATGCTCTGTTAATCAAGTGACATCTTTTCAACCTTGAAGCCATTGCCAGTGGACATATTGCATGCTGGTTAAAAATCCCAAACGCCTCTATCTTTCTGTGTTTTCTGACTTTGGCTGACTTCTTGTCTAACTTTGTTCTACCTGATATAACACTAGATAGCGTGACGTTTGGCTGGAATACAAATGAAATGCTGTCATATGCAAGCCAGTCCAAAAGGTCTAAGGGAGAAAAGTTTAATGTCAGTTTAGGGGAAAAAAACAACAAACGTCATTTCATTTGCCATCTTTATAGGCCTACAAATCATCAGTAATGGTGATGTAAAACAGCAGAAATCAATCTTTTCCCTACCAAAAAAGAAGCACAGGTTGTCAAAAGTAATTTACCTTTTAAAGGATCTTGAGGTGTGAAAACATAAGTCCTTTATGTAGGGGCAGAGCTGAACAAAAGGTAGGAAATATTTTTTGTGGAGGCTTGATGAACTCTGATTCTTTGTGGCTTCATCACATGTTTTCAATGAGAAAAGCGGGGTAATTTTAGGCTCCAAATCCAGCCTGGCTGTGAATTGAGGCAAAAATAAAAAGTTGGATGTATCTTTCCAAAAGAGAGAAGGGAGAAAAATGTCTTACTTTAATCTTTCTGTAAAATAATCTAAAACTGATGCTTATTCTGTGCTTGCGTGCTCATAGCTAACAAAACCCTTTCAGAGAAGAACTTGCCTTCCTTACATGAGGGTCTTGGAAATGGAGATGTTGTGTGGCAAAGGTTTGTTAAACTCATCGCCTTGGTTGCTCAGAGCAACCTGTGTTGGTATTTTCCTCTTTCAGAATGTTTCAGTCATCTTAAAAGTGATTGTCCACTTGCTGCCTGGAGTACCATCCCTTTTGCCTTTTGACTCCAAACTCATTGGCATGAGCTGTCTTCATATTGAGGTCCTTCCACCTGATTGCATCCTAGATCATCTTTGTGACTTCTGTCCTTCCTGTGTTACTGAAATTTCTTCTGTACTTCGTCTCTTCTGGCTTTCCTTCTCCTCTCCATTTGTTTCTTTGGCTTATTTCTTGAAGGATCTGTCACCTTCCCTTGCTGGAATATTATAGGGGACTCCAGAGGTCTCTCTCATTTTCTTTACTCTGTCTCTTTAGGTGAATTAGATTACTGTCTTTGTGGGTTCTGATTTCTGCTTGTCTCCATCAGGCCTGTCACTTTCTGTCCAAAATAAATTGTAAGTTGTCTACAGTAACTCTACAGGTAGCTGGCTGTCAAACTTGAGGTTGATTAAAAGTAAGCGACGAAGGAGAGAACTGAGGATTTTATGGGACAGGACTGGTGAATGTGAATGGGGTGTAGGCATGCTGCAGGGAGGTCTTATGAGATACAGGACAGGGATATGGGCTGCTGACTTGGAATGGAGTAATGAGAAGAGGAGCTGGGGATGTTGGGTGAGGAGAAGCTATCAGGAGGACGTTGTACTGGGTGCGTAAAGGATGAACCTGGACTGTTGTAGAGGGCTTGCAAAAAGCACTGTGTTGGGAGGCAGGTGGAGGGTGTAAGACGTGAATTGCTGAAAATGAGTCTTTATTAGTTGTGCTGCATGTGATGAAACTTTTTATACCTGTGAGGTGAATGAATGAGCAATTAGAGCCTGCAGATACGAAACGTAATTTTACAAAGGCAGCTCAGGGCTGGTGAGGGAAGAAAGGCAGGCAGATTTGTGGCTATGAGTCCTTTGGTTGAGGTCTGTAGATGCCAGGACTAGTTGGTGGACAATGCTGGAAACTGTGGATAACATTGCCCTGTGAGAAGAGAGGCAAGAAAAGTGTAACAAGGAGAGTCAGTCCAGAAAAAGCCCAAAGGAATGGCAGGAAAACCTGCTGAGTATCCGCGGGCAGCAGAGCGAGTATCTGGGCACAGGAGAAGAGCGTTTATAGGATCAGAAAATTAAAGTTGTGCCTCTTTCCTTGTCAACAACACAACTTCTTCTGCGGTTGTGCCAGTGGCAGGAGGGAATTGTCCTCCCCAGGCCTGGCCTGTCACCCAGCACAGACACGACCAACTTCTTCATGTATTTTCCAGTGGCTCTTCTCGCCTCGACCAGAGACTTGCCTGCCGTGTTCAAGAGGGTGTTAATGCATATGACTCACTAAGCTGGAAGAAGGGAGAAGTTTTTTCTCAGTACCGATGCCTTAGGAGGAGGGGGTCTAAACCTTGAAATGTTTGTAAGGTTGTAAATGAAATAGCCCAACTGCTACTTTGTTTGCAGTAGATTTAAAAAAAAAAAAAAGTTCAAGCAGGCTCCTGTTAATTTATTTCTAATTATTAGGAATGATCATAGTTTTAAGGCTAGAAACAATCATTGTCTGTCTTCATAACCTTGCCCTCTGGTTTCCACAGCCCGCCTACTGCCCTCTTTGAGCTACAGCATCTCTTCTTGGGTATAACCCCCTCACTCCTACCTGCCCAGGCCGGGGCAGCGACAGGGGGATCTCGGCCTGGCCTGCGGATGCTGTGATTTTCCACTTCTTATGTTCTTGTGCTTTGCCGCATGTTGCCAGTAGTGTGTACGTAGATGCTACATAGGTGTACGTAAACACCACTGCATTTAGAAAACTAGAGACTTAAACCACATGTTGGTTTAAACCTGGGGTGAAGAGGTAATAATATGTTACTTTTAGACCCTACCTGAACACTAAGTTAAAGCAAATCTTTGGGGTTTTTATGTGTTATTATTTTTATTATTAGAAAGTAAAGCACTAGCCTCAGATTCAGATATTTTTTTTTTTACTGCAACAAGCATCCATTCTGCCCAAAGCTTTCTGCTATTATATTGTAAGATTAATTAAATTCCCTGGAACCTTCAATTACCGCAATTTGTGGAGGTTTCTGGTTTTCTGCAGATCTGGAACCACAAGAGACAGACATTTCTGCCTTTGTGTGTAGGAGAGCATGTGACCGGAGTCAGAAGCTGATCAGTCTAATGTCATCTGACAATGGGTGTGTGGGATTTTCCAGCACAGAAATCAGTGAACTATTCGAAGTTGCTGCACCAGCCCCTGTGTTTCTTTCTCAAATTAGAGCTTACAAATTTAAAAAGAAACTCGCGGAAGTCAAGAAATGCTTCCCAGAGAGGTGAGGTGCTGCCAGGCCACCAGGCTTTGCCTCTCTGCACTTGGCAGCTCTTGGCTTTGGCCGGATCCAGAGCCAGGGAGGGAGCGGAGGAGGGAGGGAGCTGCAGCTTTTGCTGCTCTGTGGCTCCCAGCTTTGCCCCGCTGCCAGTCATGTCTCTCAGGGTATTATTTTTTTGCATCCGTGCTGCTGTTTTTTGCATATTATCCTGGCGTGGGGCCGAGGGGCTCCCATGTTATCAGCTGTGGGACTGGAGATGGCTCTTTCATTGACACTGTGGTGGCTCTCGTGTCATTTTTCCCAGGCATAGAGCTGAGATAATACTTCTGTCTTGCACGGTACTGTGGGAATGGCTGTCTCCTCATGTACTGCTTGGAAAGCATAAGGCTCAGTGAAGTACTAAACTGTGGGGTTTTTTTAATGCAGTCTCTCTCTCTCTCAATAGTTTAGAGTGTTATTTTTCATATAAGCAAGAAATATTTTCAATATGCCTCTGTCCCTTTAGACAAGGCCTTTTAAATTCAGTGTTAATTCGGGTGGTAGTCCATGTGACAAATACTCGGTGGATGGAGGAACCATAGGTACAACGGGCTCGTTCTGGTTTGCTCAAACTATAAACAGCGTACGGGGAAAAAACTTTTTTGCCTTTCATTCTCTGTGTAGCCTTTTGATATTAGTAGCTGACAGATTTCCACTTCTTAGCATTTGTTATCTGCTTTGTATATGCCATTTGTTATCTCCTTTGTATATGACAACAGTGTAAGGCTTTTGTTGTACACATTTTTAATAAAAAAGCCAAAATATTTGAAAGCGACAACGGATATTACCTTTCTCGTGGAGCACACAGCTTTCTTTTGATAGCCTAAACCTTCGATAAAGTGTGTTGTAAGCTAGGCACTGTATTTAGAAAGCATTTAAATGTTTTGGGGTGGGCCTGTTTTCTTTACAACAGACTAGCATTTTGGTCTCGGAGACGTAGCGATGAACAGTTATAATTACAGATAGTGCTGAGATGTGACATTCAGCCTTTGGTTCAGTGCTGAACTCTTTCACAAGTTGTGTTGCTTGGATTTGGCGTCTAGCTTCATTCTGGCAGAAGAATCAGAGGGGCAAAACAGCATCAGGAGGTGTAATCGCTCGGCTGTGTGGTGGCTAGGTGTGATAGCTGCTCATCAAGTGTAGCTACAGCCAGAAGAGAGACCTACCCTTTATCCAGGATCCTGCCGTGCTAGGCGCTGAGAAAATACCTAATAAAATTGCTGCTGTTGCTCCAAAGGTTTTGCAACGTGCTTGCGAGATGTGGCCCAACAGGCAGAAGGAGGAAGCTCCTCCACCAGGAAGCCACGAGACGGGGTTGTCTCGTGATCAAGGCCATCAGCAGCGGTTTCAGCGCTCCGGCAGCCAAACCACCGGCACCATTTTTGGAGGTTTCCTGAGAGTTTCGAAAGGCTTTGAAAGCGAAGGCACGACCCTAACGTTTGATGCTGTAGGGAAGGGCAAACCAAACCAGCGTACTATTGTACGCTCAACTCTTGCGAACTCGGCTTTCTCACTCTGATGTTTGTCTTAGAGGCCTTGGGCTAGAATATCTCTGTGGCATTTCACCTCTTGGCCCAGAGCCCATCGCGGTGCCAGCACAGCAGTGCATATCCTTGCATAACCGAGCCTTTGCTGAATGACTGGAGAAGATGCCGTTACACTTCTGTTTCTGCCGGGGGGCACTCCCCAGAAAAACCCACAATACCACCCTATATCTAAAAAACCAAGCACTGCATGAATTCTCAGAGCCTTCGGTACGCTGATATTACAGCAAGATCCAGTGCTGCACATAAGCCACTTACAGCCTGAAAATATTTTCCGTTTGGCTTTTTTCATGTAGATGTCTGCACTTTCCCTTGTGTTGTCCATTTCTAAAGTCCCTTGTAGCGTAAAAAAGAAAAGAAATGACAAGAAAAAGAAGACTTCTCTGTAGCTGTGACAGCCTCCCATAAATCCATGTGTCATTACGATTTTCACATTGGCTGGTTCTTGCATTTCTTTGTTATCTTGTCTTTCTATGGGATATTCCCTGTTCTCACACTCCCTGTCTTGAGCAGTCAAGGTGAATCTAATGCGCATCCATCTTAGTGCGCCCCTGTCTCTCTGCTTCATTGTTGATGATCTGCGGATCATGCATGAAAGTGCCTTTATATTACAGAAAGAAAATAATGAACAGGAAGGATATAATGAACTTAAAAGGAGAAGTGCTGAAGCTGCTCGTAGTGAAAGTTTTTCCAGCAGCGTTGCGTAGATTGAACCACAGTGACAGGAGCAAACTGTCAGTAGGAGAGCTCGGAAGTCTTCTTCCTTTCTAAATAAACTGTAGAAACTCCTCTCGGTAATTGTGTTTGTGCTCTCTGTGCGAGATAGGCATCTGTTCACGTAACCCTTGGCGCTAATCAGAAAATCTGAATCTGCTTATCAGCTCTGCTCTCACCCCGCTCACCCTCCCGCTCGTGTTTGGCTCCTCTTTTCACCTCTGCTGCCTGCGTTGGGATGGTTTGAGGGGAGGAGTGGGGCGAAGCTTGCTGCAGTGCGAGCCGCTTGCCGAGTAGATCAGGTGTTTCATCTGGGTTTGTTGCTGGAGCCGTGTTTTCAGGGCAATGCGGGATCCCCTTCCTGGACCTCGTCTCCATGAGGACCTGTCCCCCTAAATCCATGCAGCAGTGGGGGGCTGCCTCCTACTCGAGGAGCTCTGGTGGAGCTGATGGCAGACCAGTCCGTACAGTCTGATTGAGTGTAATCGCTACAGATCACTTCCACTTTGTGAAAGTTCCTCACAGCATTGCTCTTGAACAAAACGACGCACCACGGAAACACCCCCCCTCCCTCCCCACATGCACTATTTTCTACAAGATGCCTGTTTTTTGCATCTTTTAAACTTCAAGTAGTGTGGCGTTATCAAGATTTAACACGCACATCACACGCACTGAATGACTTAGAGCATGGGATATAATCTAAGTGCTGCACTGCGAGTTATGAATTTGCTAATTAGCACCTATCCTTGGCATTGACTTCTGGTTATCAAGGAAATCCCGCAACCTTTCTGCCTGGAATTACTCTTTAGAACAGGGGTACTAATCTTTATGGACCTGATGGGTATGCTATGCCGATTCACTAGTTAATATTTTCAAAGCACTTTGAAGATGAAAAATGCTGAGTATTATTGGCCTTTTATCTAAAAAGACATTTTAAAACATGAAGCTAGGGAAAGATCTGCATAAATTAATGCATGTGTTGATTATGCTCTGTCTTTCCTTTTCATCTGAATGTATTAAGTAGCAAGAGAACTGTGCGAATTTGTATCTTTCCTTTTCATCTGAATTTATTAAAGAGTAAAAGGACTTTGTGAATTAGTAATCTAATTTGAACATCAAACCAAAGGCAAAATTCTTCCTAATCCATCTTGCGGATCTCTCGTCAGCAGTAGAGATATCTCAGGTTGAAGGATGATATTTCAGGCTCAGGTTTTGATACTTTCTGGATTGACGGGACTGCAGTAAAGAATTATTTTTCCAGATCAGCCTGGAAGGTCAGTACCAACTCTCTACTTTGTAGTCAAAAAAATAAGGAGCATCAGTCAAAACTAAGTTGCTAACACAAATCAGGAATGTTGAACTAGGTAGTTTTCACTGATTTCAGGAGGGAGCTCTGCTTTATAAACTCCTGTGATATTCTCATCATTTAACAGAGTAGCATTATTTCAATTGTTTGAACTTTTTTCTTCAGTAAATGTGCATGATAATGCCAAATTTTTGCACTTTGTGAGACTTAATTCACACTCCAGGGTCTTTTCAATTCTTAAGTGCAAGATTATATCACAGTGTGATCTGTTAATTTTTTGCTTCCTGAATGTGAATTTCTGGAGAGGCAGATATCGCTTATTTTGATATGGGGGATTTAACACAAAAAACTAGGGGGGATTCTGGCTTGGCTTCATGGTTTGAGACATGTTGCAGCTGGAAAACTATCTTTTTTCACTCTCCAGTTTCAAATCACAGGGTGAGGGGAGTTACAGGTGTTTGGTGAAAATCTTTGAGGAATTTCAAAACTTCTCATTGAGTGAATATACTTAGGTGTGGTGAGTGGAGACAGGCTCTAGACGGGTTGGCAGAGGAAAGCTGAATTCCCAGCTACTTTGGGAAAAGTCCCAGAAGTTAAGATCTCTCCAGCTTGATGGTGATTCCAGAGGAGATATATATTTGATTTTATATAGCCAGCAAATGAAATGAGAAAAATGAAAGTGGTGTAGTTATTTGGTTTGCTGCTTTTGTTTTAGAGTGTTGCAGATTTTTTTACGACTTGAAACAAAACCTAATCTTTGAAATAGTAAAACCTTCATTTACCAATAAACTTTTATCCAGACATCATTGCCACTGGTTTCCCCAGCGCCAGGAGAAGTGGCTGCAGAAATGGTCTCCATGAAAATGGTCTCCTTAGCTTAAGGGTCTGCAACAAGCAGCCAGAACATCATTCAAACTCCTCATCCTCAGTTCCCTGCATCTGAGACCTTGAAGTGACAATACAGCCCCTAATATCTTGTTAGCAATATGCTACTTCTCTGACAGCAAGACTTGGAAGAGGTATTCATACATATTTGCTGTGCTGTGAAGTTCCTCTTTCTGTTTTAAACTGATTTCCTTTTTGCACTATGGTGAAGTGTACTGGATGAATGTACCTCCTTACTGTGGAATAAAAATTAAACCCCATCTTTTTTGCAAAAATGAAAGTCCTTGTTAGCCACTGGAGTAGCTCTCAAGCTCATCCTCCAGTCAATTTAGTGTTCAAGTAATTAAAGAGGTCAGGCACAAAAATACCGTGTACCTGGAGCTTTGCCAGCCTCTTTCTCCCATCTCTTATCATGCTTGTCCATTTGGGATTCTTCCACAAGCTTTGTTATATTCATTGTGTAGATTAACGGTCTGCAACTATTAACAACAAACTTTGATGCTACAGAGTGGGAATTGCTTGAATAAACAATTTCACAAGTAAATGGAGTCACAGCTCTGAACCAAGAGAGCTCCAAACTTGTTTTAATTTACAGGGGTCAAAAAGTAAATGGGATTGTTGCTTAGGGAGGTAACTTGAGGAGAACATGCAGCATTCAATCACAACAAAGGGATGGAGGGTGAAAAATTTGATTGACTTCTCGAGATTTGTTTTAATTGGCTTTATTCCTACCATCACCAGCACAGCGGACAACCCTCGCAAGCAGAGGAGAGATGCTGGTAGGTCAAGGTACATTTTTTTTTGCCTTTTGTTATCAGTTCAGGGCAGTTCAGTGTAAATCCTCCACCAAGGACAAGCAGGTGAGAGTTTGCCCCAGAAAACAGAGCACAAGCAGCAGGGCAGGATCCGCAGTGAGGAGGGAGTCTGGGCCACTCATTTCTGCTTGAGTTTCCTGAGCATCCTTTTTCCAGCTGCCCCACAGCTGCTTCCGAGGAAGTAATTTTTTTTGTTTGTTTGCTTGTAGTCTGGATTGTTTGTGCAGAGGAGCGGAGTGCCATTTCCAGACATTTTTAATTGCAGGAGACTGTAACTTCCAGCGCATAGGCAATAGGGTTTACTGAGTAGTTCCTGAGAGATTTAACAGGATATTAGGAGATCGGATAAGTATCTGTAAAACATCCGACCTAGCGCTATTCACTCTGGATTTATTCACAGCTGTCCACAATTGCCTACAGTAACGGGGCTACTTCTGCCTGTTTGTCAACCCCTTCCATCCTGCCCCAGCCACCCCTCGGTTGTGGGACAGGGTGGGAAGCCAGCCCGCGCTGTGGCTCCTCAGCCAGCCCATGTCAGATGGACGTGTCTGCAGGAGATGGGGGACCAGGAAATAATGTGGAGAAGACCCAGGGGTGTCGGGGTTACTGTAGGGGCACAGGGGAGGTACAGCAAGCACAGAGCAGGCTACATTTGAGCTCAGCTGCTGGTGAAATCCTTTACTCTCAGCCTTATTATCTGCTCAGAGCTGATAGGAATAATGGGAAAGGCGATCGCTTCCCACCATTTTGATTCATCCAACTTTAATGCGCGAGTCGGTGATCAGAAAATTTACTTCAGTATAATTCCTGACAGTATTGCGTGAAGCTTCTCTTCCTCCATACTTAGTGTTTGCTAATAAGGAGACTTTGGCTCCGCATCCCGATATGCAGCCTCCCCTTTTTTTCCTTGCTAAGTGCAGGGTGATAGCTCTGCTTTCTGCAGCTGAGAATAAGCCAACACCTAATCTAGGGTGTTAATAATCGTCACCCTCGCCAGCCCGTGGATCCCAGGGGCCGGTGCAGGTTTCAAACACGAAGCCTCTGCTTTTTGCTGTCAAGGGGAAGGCTGTGCCTGTCCCTGCAATGCAGCCTGTCACCTACCACCAGACTTGCTGGTGACCACACGTGTCCCTGCCCCACGGCACAAGAAGAGCTCCTCAGACATATGTGCTGCCCCGGTGGCAGCTTTCTGTTTTCTGAATGAGTTGTGAAATATCGTGCGTGCGCTTCCTATTGATAATTAAAAGCGACACAGATGGCGGTGCCTGCAATGTTTTCCTTAAGTCACAGCACGTAACAGAAAATGAAGTGGTAGTTTTAGGTGGTGGCACATGTAGCTTCAGGTGTTTGTTTAATATTCAGCGTTTATGCTCGGTGAGAGCTGGGACACACTTTCAAATGTTACTCCATGGCTGTGCATCACTGCACATTTTTTCTGGTTTTTCCTTTTCAGGGCCTGACAGATGGTGATGTTTAGATTAAAAGTAATTTCTTTATTAACCCAACGCCCATGTTGTCAGTGATTTTTAACAGGAGCTTCACTTGTTTAAACAGAGTGGTTGTGTAGTTGAAGTGTCTGAAATGGATGGATGGCTTTAGAAAGACACCTGAGAGAAAGTCAGCGTACTGAGGAGGAGATAGGGATCGTTACATCCTGGCGCGGGGACATCCAGCTTCCGTGTCTCCAGTGCTGTGAGTGAGGCCTCAGGGACATTATCAAGCCTTCTTTCCAAAGGTCTCTGATTTTTGCATTCCTAATCATGGATAGGGATCCAACAATTCCCTGTGGGAAACCTGGACAGGCTAAAAAGAGACTATTTTTCTATGTTTTTCAGCAAGGTGCTGTGCTGACCATGGATGCACCATGTGAAATAGGTACAATAGGCAGCGTATTGCACTGGGTCAAGGCCAGACCACTGAAGTATCTAACTTCAGTCTAAGATTTGGGAGGAAGGACTGTGACCAAATCTCGGGAACTTTGGCATGCTTAAACCTTGTCCCTCATCAAACAGGAATACCTGGCAGGAAACTGATGGGCAGGAGGTGGAGAATCAGAAATGGTAAGAGAGAATTACCATCCGTGACAGTGCAATCCAGTGTCTGTGGAGTAAATGGGCAGCCTGTAACGAGGCATGGATGCCGTCCTCAGAGTGACTTCTGCCACTGGTCGATTCCCTTCATTCCTGTCTTCACATCTGATAGTTGTTCGGCTAGTTCCTGGAGGAAATCAAAATGCCCTGTAGGTCTTGTCTCTAGCCACCAGTCTGTTCACTGTCAAACATGGTCTTCTACGATAGCCTGGTCTAATGGCATAGGGTGCTGCTCTGGGTTGGCTCTGGGTTTCTATACAAGGGAGATGGATATTAGGAGACTTTACAGACTATTTGTATCATCAAACCCATTTTATGGACTAAAAACATAATATCTAGTTAGTTAGCTTTAACTTTTCCACGCAGCACTGTGTTGTAATGTGTTCTTCTTGGGAATAAAAATGTCAGTCAAAGGAAAACAAATTTTAATTCCGCCACTGAAAGGCACACTTTTTTTTCCTTTAAGTTCCTATGGGAAGGTAGATAAACCTTCAAAAAATGAAAATACACTCTCACTTAAATTATTCTGCTTTTGGGGTCACATTTTAATCAAAACCATACCTGCCTTCAGGAAAAAAAAAAGAAGTAAAACTGATTGAATTTAATAACTAAAAGAACATAAACTGTCTGCTTTGAAATGTATAATCTCACATGACATTTATTTCATAATGTGATCAAATCATATATGTTGTTATGGGGACAGTCTTTATTAAAAATGCCATTTATTTTAACAAGCGCAATAAAAAGAAACCCATACTTTTTTATTGTGGTCGAGAAAAAAACCTGCTATTAAGCTGCTTTCAGCTAAATGAAAACATCTTTCAAGATTTGTTCTAAAATATTTAAATAAAGTGCTATGGAATTTATTCATTTGCTGCCTTCCAGCCTGAATAGAAACCCATTAAATTATCTTAAATACAATAAATGATAGAGAAGAATTTGTTTTGGTTAGGAATATCCTTTGCTGATGAAGAATAAGATTGTTTAAATATAACATTTTAATATAGGCCTGTAATTATGTCATTGAAAGCCCAGTCTGAAGCACAGCAAAGTCTAGAGCGGGCTCTCCAGCTGCAGCCAGAGTTTTTGAAAGGCACCTAAGGGGAACTGCCAGTCCACGTCCCCATTAAAAAGGGAATGATTGAGAGACCACGAAGCACATGTGGTTTCAGTGAGGCAAAATGCATGGCCTGTCACCACGCGGAGGAGTCGGGGAAGGGGAAGGATGGCTTCCTTCCCACGTGGGACTGTGGTGGGGAGGAAGACGAATGCGGTTCCTCGTTCTTCCACAGGAGTTCGTGGAGCAGATGCCTCATTGACAGGAGCACGTTGTACGTGACAGCCAGATGCGTCCAAAGGATGGTGAGGTTGCTTTGCTCGTGCTTCCCTCCACATTCCCCCGGAGCAGAGCGTTTTCACAACAGCTCCAACGTGGTGGCCCCGTGCCACGGTTTGCCCTGCAGTATTTGAATTGTCTGATTTCCCACTCCCGCTGGATCAGGACTGGTAAAGAGACGTACTGAATGAATGCTTTTCAGCCAAACGAGGCATGGGCCAGAAAACACATAATAGTGTCTGGAACATGTCTGCTCTGGAAGACTAGGCAGGATCAGACCTGGTTAGCCCTCGGCTGGGAGAGCTCCTGGGAATACAGGGGCTGGGATGCCTTCCCCTCGTCATATCCAGCTGGCAGCCCCTTGTCTCTGCCCTGCAGACTTGATCTTCTCTCCTCTTACCCCAGCCCGAATAATACCAGAACCAGAGGCAAAATGGGCGGTATTGCTTTATTACAGCTCCCAAATTTGCAGATACAAGTTAGGTAAAGATGGCTTTCTATTATTTAAAATTCCATAAGACAGACTAAAAGGGAATAAATATAATTTGGTTCACTTTGGAAACAATTCTCACATGACAACATTTTATTCCCCTTCCCTACCTTGCTGGACTTTATAAGGAAGCTGGGCTGCACCATAATGGAGTTAGACTTTATTCTCCACCTAACGAGTAAGACTTAGGGGCGTAACATATCGATAATTAGCCTAAACCAGAAGAAGCATTGAGAAGCTAAAATGTGCACAGCAATGGGATGAAGGGCCTTTGTTGCAAGCCGGATGAGGTAGTCTAATGGTTCCTTCTGGTTTTAAATCCTGTGGAAAAAAACACCCATCTCGATCAGTCATTATTTCCGCAGCTTTCTGGCACTTTTTCCTTAAGAAGCAGGGGCGAACACCTGGGAAAAAGGCAGTTTGTTAGCTTAGTTTCAAAGAAAATTCACTTTATGGTATATGGAAAGCGGAAGATTGCCTGTGAATGCGCTTTATCTGTGATGTTTTCTTGAAGAAGTGTTTGAAGTCTCTAGCCATGTAACTTGCAGCTATATAGTGTGTATCTACAGCTCTTAAAGAAAGGAACAGTTGTGCAATTGGGTCAAAGCTTCTTTAGGTGTTGTATGGAAAGCCACAAACTTCTTTGCTGTGCGGGAGGTCATGATGCTGCAGTAAATAAAACGAAGAGGCGCTGCAGGGCATAAAAAGAAAAGGTGGGAAATGCACCTCTTCTCCTTAAGTCTAATGCTCCCTGTCCTGATTCCCAGTCTGTAGGGGAAGGCAGAGTGAGGCTGCGCCCAATTTTCCTCTTGTCCTTTAGGATGTACCGTGCGGGCGGTGGATGGGAGCAGCCTCAGGGAGCTGCGGTGGGGCAGGGAGCTGCGGGCTGGGCAGTGCTTTGCCCTGAGCTGCCGCGTGCGGCGAGACCAACGGCAGCAGAGCTTCCAGCTCCACATCTCCTGAGCAGATACATCACGTACTCAACTGAGCTAACGCAGAGGTGCTGTTCGGGCTTGTGGGCACTGGCCTGTGAGATGCTCACAAAACTCTCTACCCTTCCTGTCAATCTCTTCTAGGTCACATTATTTGACTATTCATATAACCTAAAGCACCCAAAGACAGCAGGCTTTTTCCCTCCCGCTCATGCTTCCCTGGAACCATATTTTTTTGTTTTCTTGGTGGGTTTTGACTTGATTTTTTTTGTTTGTTTTGTTGTTGTTGTTGGGTCTGCTTCATCCACTGCAGTGTTTATGCTGTCCCAAATGTAATAGAGCTCAGCTTGGCTTCCCACTGACTCCCCTGGGACGTCTCTAGTGATGTCCCATGAGGTTTGCTCTGACAGTCCCTGCAGTCTCCTGGAGCACAGAGGGGCATGGACTGCAACGATTCTTGGCAAAGAAATTCATTGTAAAAGGCATCAGGGACTTCAGGATGAAATGCCACAACCAAGCTTCTTTCTGAGGTATCTAAGAAAATGCTGAACTGTAGTTTGGGCCTGAAAGTCAATGAAGAGTTAATGCGGTTTCATGACAGCAAATGATGTTAAGGTCAACAATGTTCGACCAGACAAAAATGTGACTCTCTCTTGTATGAAAATCCAGAGATTTAAGGACCAGTCTTAGCTACATGTAGTTCTCAATGATGTTTACTCAATACCTAGCTAGCACTCTGATCCCGGCCTCATGGATCTGTTATAGGTGGAGAACTAGGTCTAGGTATGATAACCAAATTTGTGTTTACATCCACACCCAGAGCTTCTCTTATTTCTCAAGAGCAAACAAAGATTCTTGGCCATCAGAGGAGATGTATTTTCCATATTTTGTCTATACAAGTCTGTTTCAAGAAATAAAAAGCCTAGTAGAAATAATCTTTGAAAGTATAAAGGTGCCAGTGAGGCAGAGTGATGCTCTTGAGTGGAAGTGTTTTAGAGTGAATCATGATTGTGCAACCAGTTTACCTAAACTCATTTTAAATCGGAAGAGTGACAGGCCCGGAACACTAAGTGATGGAGGATTGCTCTGTGATGCTGGCATCGGGTTGGACTGTGCGCAATCATTTCCTTCTAAATTGGTTGTAGTCCCCTTTCAAATTGTCAGAGTAGTTTTCTTCTGCTTCGTTGCACTTGAGAAGCAGGTGAGCGGCAAGCTGCTCAGCCTCGTTTGATCCACACGCTGTTGTTCAGTGGATAGAGCAAATCAAACTGGAAAGGCTTTCTGGTACAGCTACAGCGCTGCCTGTTCAGTGGCTAGATTAACAACAGGGAGCTGCCTGCAGTTCAGACAGGAGGAGATCTCTAATTTTGGCTTTCTTGGGGCATATTAAAGAAGGCAATGATAAATTTAGCTCCTCGGTGCCAAGAATGGCAAGTGTCAGTGTGACACTTGAATGCAAAATGTATAAACTCAGGCCGTCACTGCATGAAGCATTGATTTGTTGGTTTTGGAGCACAGAGTGGTCTAGTTCCTGAAGTAGAGGAGATTTCATTTGATCTAACTCCTAGATGACTTTGGGAGCTTACAAAGGCCTCCTATCCCATCTCTCCTGGGGGTTCCCCCATATGAAAAAGGGGGAAAAAGGGTAACTTGGCAGGATTGTGGGGCACAATTCATGGAAGTCTGCAAGATCTTTTTAATTTCTGGCATGCAGTATGAGGGAGAGGCACAGCTTTTGTCACTATGTTTGTGTGCTTTCTCGCTGCACTATGCAATAGAACACAAGATACCAATGTGCTATACACTTTTGTTTCCTTTAGAGATTCCTTTATAACTACGTGTGCTGGCTTATTTGAAAATTCACCTGAGGTTTAGGCCATAGGTTGTGAAACAAAATAAGAATGGAAAGAGAACACTTCTTGTCAAATGGATTTGTGTTCTCTCATAATGAGAAATCAGCATCCTACAAAATGAATTTGTGGAGAAATTCCTCGGAGCTGTTCCCTACCTTGATCCTAGCGAAAGCTTAGCCTGATTCCAGAAAAGGGCACACAGGTGGTAATTTGAAGAGCCCCTCTACAAGTCTGCTTTCATTGCTGAGTCTTACAGGGTGCCTTTAAGTATATATATGAGCTGTACAAAGCATATACATAAATATATATGAGCTGTACGAAGCATCCAGGCATATCAAACATCCACATGCAGACTGGGTGACAGTGTCGCTGAGGCTTCTTGAATGATCTTGTCCCAGTGAACAGTAAACTGTCCTTGCCTTTGAAGGAACCATGCAGAAGCCATGGCTCCTGAAGCAGTCAGGTGCTAGGAAAGATGTGCACATCACTGATGGCCTTATTCATCTCTTCTTTCTCTGTAACAAATTGGCACAAACCGTTTCTTAAGCATCTCTGTGCTTCATGAGACCAGCAGACTGGGTTTACTTGTGTGCATATCCATGATACTCACCTGGATCTTTTTTTCGCATACTCTGGTATTTCTCTTGTCAATCTCTGCCTGATACGGATTTTTCCCACACATGGTTTGCCTGAACACGGCAGGGTCAGTTAAGAAAGGCGCAGGCAGTGCAAGTAGCCCACTGGGTTTATATACTCCCCAGCTCCAGCACAAACTCCGTAATCATCTTCTAAATTTGAATGTACTTTCCTTAACAGCGCCATGTGCTTGGAGACGGATGTGTGTGCTGGAGGGCTCGGATGCAACGTCTGGAGGAGCAGGGAGGTCAGCTCCATCAGCAGGAGCTGACACAATGATAGAGGAGGAAGAAATGACATAGCAGTGGGGAGAGAGAGAACGCAGAGGCCAGGGGACTTTCACAGCACCTGCTCTGCTGCATGATGATGCTGAAAAAGACCAGGTGTTTGGAGATGAGAAGAAAGCATTTGTGTGTGTGTGTCAGGGGGAGATCTTGTGCTTTCGGAGAAGGCTGTGAATTGCTCCTTGCTGTCTGGCTCGCAGCCCAACACCGGTGCCTCATAAGCTGCCTTGAGACTGAAGGGTGGAAAGAGCGGTGGAGGGAGGGTGGGAAGGGCGCAGCCCGAGTGCTCCTTGGCAGCACAGGGAGTCTCCTGGCTTTTCTCCTGGGAGCCACGTGCCGGGGAAGCTCCTCTGCGGGGGGACCCACAGCAGATCCATCCCTGGGTGAAAAGGCAACTGCTGGGAGCATGGGCCAGGCAAGGGAAAAGAGTGCGGCAAAAGGGAGGAGGAGGAGTGTCCCCACAGGCAGGGCTTAAGTTGTGTCTGATTGAGATGGTTTTTGAGTGTGTACTGGGTATATGTGGTATACACGGGTCCCACCCTGCCGTGCTGCTGCTCCTCGACTCTGGTCTGTCAATTCCACCTCCAGCGACTGCACATGGACGTCCAGTTACTGATGCTGCGACTGAGTGGCAGCGTGGTGAGACCCGTAAAACCTGTGCCCGAGGGACACGGAACTGGGCTGAGCCAGAGCCTCAGGGCACATACGTTGTCCCTGTGTCCACAGCCCCAGGTACCACTGTGCACAGCCGCGCAAGCCAAGCCCTTGGGAGACCGTTGTCGCTTGCCCAGTCCCAGCAGGGCGGACAGCCCCAGCTTGGAAACGGGCACTGAAACTTGCTGGCTTGAAAAAGTAGGCTCCAAAATCTTGTTAATTTGGGTCATGTTGATGGCAGTTTATAAAGCCTTCCGCTGCTGTGCAGCACTGGGATTTTCTCGTGCGGTTTCCTGGTGGCAGCCTTCCCCGATGAGGCTTTCTTTCTCTAACACTTTATACAAATATGTAATGCAGGGAAGAAACAAAATGACACATAATTCTTGACACAGAATAGAATAAGGCTGGATTTTCATTTAAAATCCCTCTACCCACAGATACTGTGAATTGCAATGGCACAAAATTGTTAAATTGCTTTACATTTGGGAAACCTCAGTTCATAAAAAATTGCTAACAATTTATTTTTGTACTACATGGTTGACATCACTCTCTCTCTCCTCTCACTCTCTCTGCTGGTTATACGCTGTTTTTTTCACTGCATGTCTGCTGAGATTCCAAGAAAAACCCAAGTGTGTCATACAACATTGCTTTCTGATTTGCAAGTTAAATAGTTTACATAGGCAAAAATGTGGAGCAATTGGAATATTCCCTACCCAAACACTTAGGGACTCAAACTGCACATTTTAGCCTGGCAGGCCTCCACTGATATTTTTAGCTAGAAAAAACCCCAACATTTTGAAGTAACAAGGAAAGACAGATCAGATCTGGAAAAAAATGAAGTTAAACCACTATTGGGCATTTTTGTGAACGTTGTACTTTTGGTGCTAGTATACATCTTGCTCTGTGTGTACAGGACTGCAGCGTAGACTTTGAAAGTTTAGGCCCTTCTGAAATGAGTGTTCCCGAGACGGGGTTAGCCTTCTTGCTGATTGATTTAGTCTTTTGGAAACAGGCAAACCATCAGGAGCTTTCTGCTCAGAAAGATTAGCATTCATAGCCTGCTGTTTTTTAATTAAAAAAGCTATTTAAATACAAGGGTTGGGGTTTCTGCCAGCGACCATTAAAAAATACCTGTTTTGTAATTATCCCCCAACCCCTTTTTCTATTTAATTCTTTTTTTTTTCCTTTTTGTTTCTCTTATATTCTTGATAGATTCTCCCTGTTTCATCTACCTGCTCTTGTGGCGTTGTACCTCCCTCTAAGGTTAGCAGCTGGCTGTAAATCTCATGCCAACCCTGCTGCAAGCAGCTGGCAGGAGGTGCGGGAAGGATGTGTTCAGCATCCGTTTTCCAGTGTCTGAGTTTATCCTCTGCCTCCTGTTTGGAGGATTAGGGGCACAAGCTGAGCTTTACCACAACTGCGGAGCTGTGTTGGGCACATGGGACCTCAGGGGCATCATCCCACCAGGAATTCCCCCGGTGTAAATGTGCCACCATTTGTACACGCAGGAAGGGTACATGCTGTGGGTGGGACATACCCTGGGTAGAAACTTAAATAGGTATTAGCTAATTAGTATATCAGGTGGTGAATATATATTATCTGTGCTGTGTGGATCTCTGCTTGTGTCTGCTATGAAGATTGGCTTGTAGACAGTTGTACAGACAACCTTACTGGGGGCTGATCCTCGGTTCATGTAAGGCTTGGCTGAATTTTTCTGTTTCACACAGTCCTAAAATTAATCCATGCATTATGCCTGTGGTATATTTGTAGCTGTAGATATAATGTTAGACAAGAGTGTTTGGGCCTATGTATGGTTATTAAAAAGGAGGTGACCAAAGGCATTAAGCTGAGCGGTGGCTGCTTTGTGACTTCCTTCTGTGTTTTTAATTCTGCTTGGACTTTGGCCCTGGTCTAGTGCAGAAATCCTGACCCTTCATATGAGTGCCCTCATCCAGCATCCTCGTTTGCACAGAGCTTCTAAGATTTTTGCTGCTCTGCAGCAGCGTGTTGGGTCATGTAAGTCAAAGGGTGAAGAGACAATTCCTGTTTTGGTATCTGACAGGTGACTGACAAGATGGCAGTTCATTTTTATTCACAGTAAGAGTCTCACTTGCGAAACCGCAGCCTGTCCTGATCCTCTTTTGCCCCTTTTGCTTCTTCAGCCCATTGCCATCTTCGGCTCCATC
Source organism: Dromas ardeola (assembly GCA_013398915.1). Lineage (NCBI taxonomy): Eukaryota > Metazoa > Chordata > Aves > Charadriiformes > Dromadidae > Dromas > Dromas ardeola. The sequence continues at coordinate 214,092 of VYZM01017772.1, forward strand.
GCCTCCCCCGGTATCTGCAGCGCTCTCAGTTCATCTTTGTTTTCTGCCTCTTTCTTTTTCTCACTAAAGAATCCCAGGGCTGAAATCTCAGCTTGACGATGATCTCTGCCTCTCCTGGCACGTTTCCAAGTGCAGCTCCCGGATTAAAACGGGGAACACGAATCTAGCTTTTGAAAACTGAGCGAAGGCGGCGGTTCTTCTCTTCAGAGCGAAGGCGAATTGCAGAGGCTGTGGGTGGAAGCCGTGGGTGGAAGGGCTCTGTCTCTCTTTCCGTCCGCATCGTGGGTAATTTGAATCAGTGTGTTACGGAGGCCCTGGTGGCTGGTGCGAGAACCCAGCCCAGCCGGCTGCTCACCGCGCAGCTGGTGCTTGACTTAGGGGTGCCGAATGTCCTTGACTACGCCCGGCTCTTCCCTGAAAATACCCTGCTGCTGCTGGAGCCTCAGCACGCCTCCTTAGAGGGTGTTTCATTACTGATAACTCTGTGCAGCACGCTTCAATCCTGTCAAACCATAAAAGCAAGATTGTTAGTGACTGGTTTTGCGTTGGCTGCCAAAGTGGTAGAGAAAGTTCAGGTTTGGTCACCACCGATAGGGACAAAAGGTCGCACTCTTTGCTGCTGCCTCACTCTCCTGGCTACTGCACGCTCCCTCTGCTGCCTTTTCCTTCTCCCACTTCTGCAGTCCTTCGGTTTAATGTTACTGGTTTGAAAAGTCCGTCTGACGATAGTGCTTTTGAGAAAACATTCTGCAGTTAGGAACAATTCTTCGGGGCAGACTGTTGGTATTAGGTTGAAGGCCTAACCTCCTCCAGCAAATATTTAGCACAGGAATGATCTCAGTTTCATCTGGCTGAAAACATGCCACTGTAGACCTCAAATGGCATGAAACTTTTTCCCCAATAAATTCAGAAAGTTGCATTCTGCACAAATCGATAGCTGAGTAAAGGACCAGATGCCAGCCCCTCATTTGCTTTTAAATGCATACATCTTCTAGATTTCCCTTTAATTCTCTGGTGCTAGCTTTCAGTTCATTGTTCAAATGAAAATGATCCATGTGCTATTTTACAAATATGCAAATACTGTTCTCATCTAACTTATTGACTGCACAAAAGCTTAGTAAAAAGTGTCGGAGAAATATTAAGGCTCATAAATGTCTCTATTCAAATCAGTGCTTAAAATTAGCTTTAAGTTGTGGTGGAAACATAATAAGACTAGAGCAGAATACTTTTGAAATCCCACTTGGAGTGATTATATAAATTATGAGATATCTACCATCCAGCGCAAAGCCCAGGAAGATGTTTTAATACTGGGGCTTCTTTTTGAACCAGTGTTTCCCCTGCCCAGCTAGAGCAGTGGTGTCAAACATCAGATTGCACTTCCAGCATAAACACCAATAAAATAGCATGTTAAAAAAACCCTCAAACATTCATTTTTTCTTGTTTATATTTGCATTTTCTATTCACAGACACTAACTGGAGAAGTGCAAACTCTTAGCTTTAAGGTTGTAGCCCAGAAATGGCTGAGGGCAGTCTGTGCTGGCTGGCGGCATCCAAAATGCCTAGTTATAATGTAGGAGGGACTCCGGCAGTGCCTTGATCTCTGCTTCCATCTATAGAGAGTGGTCATTCACACATTAACCCACATGGCCACGTGCTGGTGGTAGAACTCCAAAATACAATATAGTCACGTACAACACTCACAGAATCACAGAATGGTAGGGGTTGGAAGGGACCTCTAGAGATCATCTAGTCCAACCCCCCTGCCAGAGCAGGGTCACCCAGAGCAGGTGGCACAGGAACGCGTCCAGGCGGGTTTTGAATTTCTCCAGAGACTGAGACTCCACCACCTCTCTGGGCAGCCTGTGCCAGGGCTCTGCCACCCTCAAAGTAAAGAAGTTCCTCTGCATGTTTAGGTGGAACTTCCTATGTTCAAGTTTGTGCCCGTTACCTCTTGTCCTGTCACTGGGCACCACTGAAAAGAGCCTGGCCCCATCCTCCTGACACCCACCCTTTAAGTATTTATAAGCGTTGATAAGATCCCCCCTCAGTCGTCTTTTTTTCCAGACGGAAGACACTCAAATCCTTGCTTCTTCAATACCCGGTGAGCAGACTTTCTAAGCGATTGGAGTCTCCTACCAGACCAGGCTTTCTTGTGCCAAGGAGACACATGGCGAAAGTTTGCTCCTACCCCAGTAAAGGCTGGTCTCAGTCTTGCAGTTAGTTGCAACAAGGAGTAAGGTCTGCTTTCTGATGGCGAATGCTATAACTAACCTAACCATGAAGTGGGGATTATGACTCATGATTCGGAGTTTACAGGAGGAGCTGTGCCTGCCAGATCATACACTTTTAAAGCAGCTGGAACAGGTCTTAAGGTTCTTTATTCTTAGTACTATTTTGCTGTCAGGAAGCAGCCATGAAAGCCAATAGCAAAGTATATGTCTGATCTCATCTCCTTTCAGAGCTGATTCTCAGATAGGATGAAGGCTTTTTGCTGCTTTTGGTTACTAGATAAGCTCGCATGCTGAGAGCTCTAGGTGGATCTGAAGGATCAAACCCTGTTTATAATTCATCTATGCTCAAGGTAAGGTTATGTGATACAATTTCCATTTTGATAAGTTTGCTTAAAGAAAAAAAAAGAGATAGAAATACACCAAAGAGCTTTTTTCAAAGAGCCCCACCTTAGGAAGTGGCAGAATGAAGTTGGTTCTGGTCTCTTTTCTGAACTCTTGCAAGACAATGTTAATAACCATCTTTTAATGTAGATTTTGAGTGTGCAATACATGCAGAGAGGGGAGTGTGCTGTGCTTTACACATCTGTAAAACACAGATCTTAAAGGGTGCAAAAGTCAGACTTGTGTGGGCTGAGACCAGCTGAAATCCTCCTATTTCTTTGTGTGATTTATATTTTGAGTCAGAGCTTTTGTACAGTATTTCAGACGTTTACTGAAGTGCTTTATTAATTTTGTCATGCAAAATGCAAACTTGGTCCTTATATGAAAGGCTGGACCAAGAGAAGAAGCCGTTCTTAAGGTGATGCCAATGTTTCATCTCTTAGTCTGGGGTGCCCTCGACATGAACACACCATGGCATCGCCATTAGGTTTGGAGAAAGCCCAGATGGCCCATCAGGAGTGAGAGATGGTGAAGCATCGTGTTTTATTATGCAGAACAGAAGACACTCATGAAAAATAATGCACTGGTGTCAGATCTTAGCACCTTGGGGAAGATCCTGTCACCATCCAAGTGATTTTCCTGTACAACAAAAGTCTGGGGAAAGTTGCCAACGTCTGTTATATTGAACAATGTAATATATGCACTGTTTTTTTTTCTCACTGCAAACATTTTTGTGTAATGCAAGATGCCGATCTGTCTGAAAGCTATTGATAGGTTCTATGCTTCCTCATGGGAGAACAGGGGAAAGAGCGAAACAAAGTAGTATTTTAAGTGATATAGTTATATAATGCCTTTGTTTAAAAACATAAAAATCTAGCTGCCTTAACACTCTGCCACATAATTCCACAGGACATGGGAAACACAGTACGCTACAGCACTTAGTCTGCGAAGGATTCCCTTGTCACTGTCAAAATTGTTTTAGAAGTCTAAATTAATGCATAGCACTGCATTTATTAAAATGTGAAATAATCATAAATTTTTCATTCTTTGTACACTTAAGCTAATTTTCACATAAATGAAGCACTTGGCAGTTGAAATTCCACATATGGTTGACAGTGATGTTTGATGTCAGAACAATGCCCTGAGCTCCATGCAAATTAAACATATTTTAATTATTCTGGATATCCATTCTTCCTTTACAGTGTGTCTAAGCAGAATATTAAAAGGAATTTTAAGTGTAATGTATTGTCAGCAACTGACTCCGACAGCCGAGGTGAATCCTCTTGCCTCTTCTGCTGCTGAAAGGGAGGTGACCCAAAGTGAAAATTATAGAGGGCACAAGAGAAAGCAAAACTTTTCTTAAGCTTTGGAAACCAGTCTGGCTTAATGGGAACACACTGAAACCCCCTCTCCAGCAGCGACCTTTGTGGCTCTTGAACCGAGCAGCGGAGGCTCTCGAGGGGAGGGAGCCAAGCCAGATGTTCACGTGTTGCATTTGGAATGGGAACTCAGGCTCGCGCTGTTGCTTCCCATACACGAAGTTTCAGTACCCGGCGACAAAAACACTGGGTATCCATAACAGTGACGATGCCCTGATTTTGCTTGGGTAATTCCATGGAAAGCAGTAATAGCAATCGCAAGCGTGATCCTGACATGGTGGGCAAGGATGTGGAACTATCCATTTTTCTCGCTGTTTTGCAGCAATTTTTAAGAGATGGGGAGGTGGGCATCCCTGAATTTCGGTTTCTCCTTTGACACCCCGTTGTTGTTTGATCAGGATGCTTATGGCAAATAGATTTCTACACTTGACTAAAAGCAGGCAGCTAGACCCCAGATTTGTGGGTGAGTTTAGGTGCCTTTAGTTACCCTCAAGAAACGGAAAAGAATTCAAGTGTCTTAAAAATTTCCCCTTTCCACGCCTCTTTAAAAATGTTTAAACACTACCTGAAAAAAAATCCATCCTGGTGTATGTAGAGCATGGTTCTCTTCTCTCCCGCTGAAACTCATGGGTGTTATTCTGAAGTCCAAGTTAAATGACTGATTTCTAAGTAACAGTGGTGCTTTTAAGAAAAAAAAAATCAACAAAACATCTTAGGCTTCAGTTTAGGCAAATGAAAATTTTTTCTTAACTTCAGATAAGTGCTAACACACGAACTGGAGTCGAGACTTTCTGAAACTGGGATCATGACTATCCCCAATAAAATGGAAATAATATTACACCTGTCTTATAAGGGCATTGTGCAAATGATTTGGGTCAACTCTGTGTAGTGATCTGAAATCCTAAGACAGTACGAGCAACATTTAATTCTTTATTGCATCTGTTGTTGTAGGATTGCCTATGAACATTGAGTATTGTTTGTGAACATTGCTTTGCTAGTCTGCTTAGAATTTATTTGTAATTTTGGGAGCACTTATGATTATTTTTAGGCATAAGTACATTGATTTTAAGAAGTTGGAAGCAAATAAACATGTAGCAAGTGAGGACTTATGGTCTTTGATTATTGATTCTTCCAAAAGAAAGATTTTAGTTTGAAAGAGAAAAAAATGACCCTGAACGAAAATGAAAAGAGATATTCCAAAATGCTAAGGAAGTTCTGCTGAATTTCAGCAGAAGCCATTGATTCTGCCTCTACGTTTTTAAATGTGTATGACTTAAAAAATTAAATGGACTTCTAGTTTCCTTTGGATTACTTTTTCTTGTGTGTAAATGAAAGCCTGATCCTTTTGCTAACTATGATTTTTGTAAAACTTTACTGGTAGGTTCAGGTGCTTTTTTTTTTTCTGAAGGTGGAGAGATCCTGTTGTCATGATCAGAGGCATTTGATTTAGCCCTTGTTCTTGAAACAGGGACAACTGGCGTTGCCTTGAACCTTGCTTGTTGTTTCTGGTTTTTTTCTTGCACCATCTGCCATTTGGGTAAATTTAAATCTCTGACCCCCCCTAGCTGCTGGATAGAAGTGCTCCTCGTCTCCGTTCCCTCCTCCACTCTGCTGCAGAGACGAAGTTCTGAGGAGCTCGGGGACTGGTGGGATCTGCATCTCTGAGCTCTCTCCTGTCTTCTTGGACTGGCTCTGCCTCCACCCCAGCCACTGAATGCCTCCAGGTCTGCCCTCTATCTGTTCATCACGGTCCTGGTGGCAAAATAGGAGTCCTGGTGGTTCAGTATGCCCTCGAAAGGCTCAAAAAGAGCTTATTTGCCTAGGTATGTTAATCTCTGGTAATCCTAATCTACTCGTTCTTGTTATGTTTTGCTGCTCATTTCTGAAGCTTCAAGCCGCTATTTAAACGGTAGATGGCTGCAGGAAGACTAGGGAAGATTTTTGGCCCCGAGGAAGACTTTAGGAGATGAGATTGAAGGCATGAAACCAATGAACCTTAATGGCTCATGAGTCAAAAAGTAGCTAATAAACTTCTAGAGTATATGGAGAGGATTCTTGCGGTTTTTCAATCATTATCTTATTTTCTGTGGAAAGGATTTTGGTTTTTGAAATGTGGATGTGAGCACTCCAGTAAGTTCTGGCTCCCGAAACCTTGCTCCTGTGGGTTTCATGTGGAGGAACAGCTATTAAAAATGTACAGATGCACCATTAAATATGAGAAGTAAAAATTCTGACACTGTGAAAGTACTTTTTTCTCCTCTTAACTTTTCCTGTTTCAGCTAGAGGAATGAAAGCTTCAGTGCACTTATTAACTTCCCAGTTAATGAGATCTTGAAACAGGGAGGTTTTGCTTTGCTTTCCTCTGGCTCATCACACTGCCTTCTCTTTGGAGAGTGGCCACAGAGTGAAGATGAGGAAAGAAGAGTGCAAGACTCATTTATGTGCTTGATGGTTGTTGTGAGAAGATAGATACTAAGTTGGCTTTTTTTCAACTCAGTCCTTCCCCTGTGTGTGTTTCAGGCTTGCTTTTTTGGCACCTTCAGACACAGCAAATACTGGTGGGTAGTGTGCTGTTCACAGGCAAAATATACTTGCAAACTTTTGCCAGGCACCTCAAAATGCAGATATAAAACTCTTGGAGATTGCCTCTGTTCCCTTTCTCATTTTAAGAACCTCTGCCACTGTCTGTATTTGTGCTGCTACAATAAGGCATGTAGCTAGGAAATAATATGGAGCATCAGATCAGGTTCCAGAAAGAAGTTTGCAGTTAAATAATGTTGACAAATGTCACATGTAGCACATGATATGAAAACTACGTATGGCTAAAGGAGAACACTTATTTCCTGTTCCCCATGGAATATCCAATAGGTGATGAGACTGGACTAGAAGACATGGGAACAATAGATCTCAGTTTTGGGAGGAAGGTGAGAGTTAAAAGCATTCAGACAGAAAAAATAGTCTTGCTTAAACTGGCAGAAGATGGAAATATTTCAGAATACCTGAGCATTGGACAGGGCTGCAAAAATATTGAGTAGCCCTCTCTCTGCTCAGTAGGGTAGTTCCTATATTCCCATTTATAAAGTGAACTGTTCCTCCACTAGCCATCAATGCCCTAGAATTAGATGCGTATTAGGTTAGTTTGTGTGTGTATTTTCCTTTTTCAATCTGTAGAGTGTGAATACAATTTCAGAGACAAGTTGATCCAAGTTAGTGTGAGAACAACAGGGACAGCTTCATACAAGAGTTGGCAGAAAGATGACCAAAGGAATTGTGTGTTTGTCTGAGTTTTGGGAGAAATTAAAACTATGGGCTGAGTTTGGGTACAGTGTTAACCCTGGGTCCACACAAATGCAGAACTCCAAAAGGAGAGGGAGATGCCTAATGAGTTGGTCTTTTAGTGGATAAAAGAGCGAAATGAAGCCAAACAGAACATCTGCACAGGGCGGCAGGACCCCAAGAAAGCAGAAACTCCTCCATCCCTCTCCTCTGAAAAAAGCCAGACTGAACCTGGCACTTCCTCATGCCAGGAGACAGAGTTCACTTCTCATGGACTCACGGGGCTGATGGACATATGCTCTGCCAACAGCCTGGGAATGGCCAGGCCAGCACAGCCAAAAGACATTTCTCCCTTTTCCACGTGCTCCTGACACACATATATCACTTCCATCCAAAGTAGGTGTTTGAGCAAATAAACAACCCTTTTGCTGTGCTTAAAGGTTAATAAGGTTAATGCTGGGAAACAATGAAGCCTGAGAAAAATGGTTCTGTATTGACTTGCTACCTTGTAAGTATTTAACAGGCTGCTTTGTAGAGGCGGTGGGGGGACAGGCTGGTGGCTATTACTTAATAGATTGCATCAGTCTAATGAATTGGTGGTCACAGCAGATACTGTTGAGGATGTGGCATCTAAAGATGGATGGGGTTGCATCCCTAGGTTTTCTTTGCTTCAGTTGCATTCCTTCACTTTCTGCTACTGCTGCACATTACTAATTGTTCCATTAAAGTTCAAGACCGGTGTCCTGAAATTAAAGAAAGGTCTGTAAATGTGGCAGGTTAACACATACGCTCCCTTGGCTCCTCACTTACAGTAAGAACTACTCAAGTGATTTGGAGAAGGCTGGGGGATAGATTTCAAGTGTTGAGGGGGGGAATTAATCTTCTGTTGCTTTTGTTACTTCTAGGAGAGGTGAGAAGGAATAGCAGAGAGGTCAGTATCTGTAAGAATAGCAATCTCGAGTTTTCATAGCATGTTCATATTATCTGAAATAGAAACTCCTGTGTTGAGTGGTTGAGAAGCCATGTGAAGGTGCTGAGAAACGGGACTACATATTGGATGGGCTAGCAGGATGGCTATACTCAGACGTAAAAGGACCTTGTGAAAAAGGGCCTTTAACTGTTCCCTCATGCACGTTTGCACAAGTACAGAGGGAATTTTGCTTAGCTAGTGTCCTGGTTCCAGCAGGGATAGGGTTAATTCTCCCCAGGCTCCCGCAGGGACACAGGTATTCCATCCCGTGGGAGCCATGCCCACTAGGAGCTGCCGGGGAGGGGGCCGGGGCGTCCCGGCTCCGGTGGGTGAGCGGCAGTTCTGTAACCGTGTTCGTGTTATTGTTGTTGTTTTCTTGTTACCTTTGCTGTTCTGTTAAATTGCCTTCTTCTCAACCCAGGAGTTTTGCCTTTTTGTTCCAGTTCTTCCTGTATTGGGGAAGCCCGAGAGAGCGGCATGTAGTTCTCTGTTGCCATCTGAGGCCAAACCACGACGAAGTTCTGGGAAGCATCAGACACCGATAGGACGGTTTAGCATCTTTAAAAAAAAAAATTTCATTTTTGCACAAACCTAAATCAAGCATTTTTGTTGCCTTAATAGGGAAACAAGCAAGGTCTTGGATGTTGCATTCTTGGGAGTAGGCAGCGGCAGCAACAGGGACTGCTGCAGTCATAGTTTTCCTTCAAAAATAGGCAAAGGGCATCCTTTCTTCTGGTTTTGTCAAACCCACCACTGTTTGCCTGTTTTGCTAAAATGCATGAAATTCCTCCCTTGGTGGCCTTCTGACTGCTGCTCAATAGGATTAAATTAGAACTGGGATTCTTTTAAGAAAAGGCCTGGAATCAATTGCAGTATTGACGCTATTCCAGAAAAGAGAGAGTCAGCATGTATTCAATAAGCCTCAAATACTGACCAGTGCCTTTCACTGCCCAGTCCATTACTGCTCGCTAAGGTGGAAGGCTGTGGGTCCCATCTCACCAAACGCAGGAGCAGGGACTCCGTGCTGGATGGTGATTTGTACTGGAGTTTCTTACAATAATAGTCGGGACAAGATCTATCACAGCCCTGTTCAAAGTACTGGTAGCTTTTTTTCTTCTTATTTATTTCAGTCAGTTGTGGTGCTGCCATTTGTATGGATGACTTTAGGAAGGTTAGGAAGTTATGAAGCAACTAGATTGCCATTCCAATCAGAAAAGGAAATTAAATTATTCATCCAGTTGGGGTGATTGAAGAAAGGAGAGCCGCTGATAAAGTCTGCCATGCTACCCTTTAGTTGTAGAACCAACATTTAGATACAGGCTTTAGCCACTTTTGGGGTGAATCATGGAAGATAAATGTGCATATGAATAATTTAATATTTAATGAGATCTATGAGGGTAAATTTATTCCAAGCTCCAAGCTAAATGTTTTTTTAAAAAAAGCTTTTTTTTCTTGTCTAGGTTTTTAATTAATCTTTCTTCTTGAAGTCTTCTGTCATCTTCACAAAATTTAAATATTTTGTATGAATGACTCTCACTGTTCAGTGTAGCCGGTTTAAGAGTCTGGATTTGCATATGCAGACAATGCTTGCAGACATGGGGGCTGAAGAACTGATCCAGGTACAGAAACTTAACTGTCTAAAAATGTCTGTGAGTCCTTTGTCAAACTTTCAAAGGCTCTAACATGGCTGAGTCAATTAGTAGGAATTAGATGCTTTGGGAAATCGCCTTTGGTCCCTGTCTGCGTCCTTAGGTCTGTGAGAAGCATTAAATATTTTAAGATCTGAACAAAAAGGTCTGTGGAAATCTAAAGCAAATACCCATTAACTTCTGTGGCTTGGATCAGACTTCAAATTACTGGAGGAGGATCCAGGGAGCTCACGTGTGTGTGGAAAGGACATGCTGTAGGCTGTGTACATCCATCATCTGGGTTGCAACAAATATTGAATCAGAATATGTTTCGAAACCAGAACATGAATATGAAGTCTAAAATGTTAGGATGAGCTGGCTGAGAGAGGGGATTAAATGGTCTGAGAGCTCTCCAAAACCTTTTAGGTTAGGTGGTAGCCATGTTTTTGGAAGGTGGAACATTTCCTTTGCAAGGGGTTGGTCTCTCCCTTGACCCTAGGGGTGATATCCAGGGATCCTCTTGTTGGAATTATGGAATGCACTTCATATCTTCATCTGTATATGTATCAAAAGCTTGCTGGAAAATAGGTAAGGTTCAGAATTTTGTGTACCTGGTTTGGGTACAAAAGCTGCCTGCTTTGAGATGTTTCCCCACTGTATTAACACTGAGATTCCTTGGAACCACTATGTTTTTTTACCATCACTAATGTTGATGTAGGACAATATACGGTGCCTTTCAGGATGGCAATTAAAGAAGCCACAACCACACAGTCAATTAGTGGGGAAAAACAATCAATATAACATACAATGAGCCCTAACTAGCAGGAAGACAATTAAGACAGTGGAGATAAAACAGTGACCAGTGACGAGTGCTAAATCTCTTGCCAGGAGAGTTAAGTGAGAGGAATAAACTTGGTCCCTAGGGATATCTAAGTTCTTTCCTCAGCCTTGCTACTGACTCAGCCCATCACCTTTGCCATATCTATTAAGTCTTAAATTATTTGTGCCATAGTATTAGTCTCCCTCAGGAACCGAAATAGCAATGCGAATTTGGGCCTTCACTTTTCTTGAGAGCTCCGTTTTGATTTTGTAGGTGCTGATTGGTCAGCCGTAACCTCCTGGTGCAAGTGGTTATTCTCACCAGCCCTCAAGGGCATTCAAAACCCCTTTTTTGGACACGAACTTCAAAACCCACGGAACTGATTTTCCAGGGTGTGAAACTTTTTGGATTGTTTGCTTTGGTCCAGTTAATTAGCATTATTAATGTGAATGGTACTGTGGCATGGGTAAGAAACGCTATTGCTCCGAATTGCGTTGGGCTTGCAAAGAGCAAAGGAGATGCTTCAGTGTTAGCACTGGGCCAGCACGGGCGTGGGCCCTGGAGAGACGAGTGCTGCACGTTGAGTCTGACAATGCTCATAAGTATTTGCTGAAACAGAAATCATACAGCGAGTTGTGCAAGTATACCCAAGATTAAAAGATTTAATGTGCTCTGTATCTGCCAAAGGCATCTGAGACCCGGCGGGGGTAGTGATGCACTGAGGGACGATCTTTTAACGGTAGTATCCATGTCTGCTTGACTGATCTGCTATAGTCTTGAGGAGCAATATATAGGTTTAATGTGCAACAGCACCAGAACTGTGTTGCCTTTCTCTTTGGTGCATTAGTAGTGTTGTTCCTAAGTGTTCCCGTGTTACCCTGCCGTACTGTAGAAGTGAAAAGTGCAGAAGTTCATGAATAAGTTATAACCTGTACCCTATTAATAGTCCCACTGATGATATGTTATGGCAATCCTCTAGCTTCTCCCCCACCCTCCGGCTTAACTCTTACTCTGCCTGTCAGTAACTACGCTGTGAAGTGCCTCCCCCAGCACTGCTGCAAAAGCTGTTTGCCTTTCTGGTCAATCTTGGTGAGACACAGTCTGGACATGTGTGATGACTGCTTAGTTCTTCTTTAAAGGGAAGTATCTCTAGATGTTGTCAGAGTAACTGGTTTTCATTCAGAGTCAGTGAAGGTGGGATTTTCCAGGGCAGAACCACCATTTTTCATTCCTGCTGAAAGACAGCTGGTGCTGTGTTTCCTTGCTCTCAGCCAGGATGGTAATAGTGTTTTCTAAGGCTAATGCTTAAAGCCATTATGATAATCGGGCAGGTGTCAGAGGGTGTTGGTGGAGCATGGCTGAGATAGCCTCATTCAAGAGGCAGGAGAATATGTCACTTGCATAGAACCATTAAGCTTCTTATTTCAAAATACTTGCTATTAAGAACAAGATAGGTAAGAAAAATGCTACCTGGCCTTATAGAAGTGATTCCCCTGAGATTACAGGGGGGCTTTCATTGTGTGATGGTTAATGCCAGTGACATGTACAAGCTATTCATTGCTGCTGACTTGAACTTCTGAGCTGACAAAGTCTTCCTACCTTTCTTCAGACTATAACAAACACCTCTCCATTCCTGCTCAAGGAAAAGAGTTCCTCGTTCCCTCTGTAGGCGTATATTTTACTCCTCCATCATTGCTCCAACTGCATCAGTTATTTCCCCATGCCATCTGCAAGAGGAAATCCTTCAGCTGAGTCAAGACTAAGGCTTCATAAATGATTGCAAACTAGATCTTCATGTTTATCCACATTAGGAAAATTGCGTAAAAGTAGAGTGTAAATTTGTTAACTGCTTCTTATGCCATTCTCACTAACCTCAGCTTAAATATATGGCCTTGCCAGCAGGCTTTCACTTCAGCTGGCCACAACGATGATGTAACTCAGCAAAATAATCAAATATTAGTGATACTGGTGTTGAGCTTGAACAAATTTGTGAAACTTTTAGAGAAAATATTCTTGAAGGCTACTCTTAGAGGTGGGAACTGAAGTTTCCCCTACATCATGTGCACAAGTGCAACCCAGAAAGCTTCAGAACTTCTAAAACTATCCTTAATGTCATTACTGAAAAGGGCACCCGCATTGCCATGTGCCTGTGCCATGCTGGAGCCTTGTCAGAGCAAAGGTTAGATTTGCAAACAGGTGGCCTTTGGGGAAGCTGTGGTAAACTGACATGAAATAAGAAATTGTTCACAGAAGAGTTTATGGAAGTGTGATGATTCCAAATTACTTAAATCCTCTAAAAATCAGGTTAGACTAACTTTCAAAGTATTTTCTCTACATAACCTCAGACTTCACAATTGCATGTGTTGTGAGTATGGACAAAATTGAACTTTGTTCCTTCCTTAGTAATATAAAAAAAGGATTAATTCTAATTTTATGGGAGAACAAGAGATTGTTCATTACTGATAAAAGTTGCATTAAGACTCTATCTACATTTACAGAAGGGAAAGTGGGGAATTTATTCAGTAGTTAAAAACATATACCCCACAGATTTTCCAGCACCATAGAGAAAAGCTTTATAAGTTATCCCGGAAAGATGGAAGGCTGTGATAGGTCTTCGGCTGAAGGCATTGCTGAGATATTACAGTGATAGTCATGTTAGAAAAGATGATAGATTAGATGCAGCCCCACTGGAGGGGGCATGTGTGCACAGACTACCGAATGCTCTGTGCACGTAGAGATACAGCTTTGGAGACATCACTTAGCAGCTCTGAAATATCTGTACAATTTTTTATGCTGTAATTTTGTATTGTTCATAAATATTCATAGGTACCCCTGCCTTTCTTGATCTTATTTTAGTGAAGCAGCACAGTCTGTTGGTTAGAAAAGGAAACTTGGAGCCATTCAGAGCTACAAACTTCTGCCCAAATGCCGCTGGATTCCCGGGTGGCTGTAAACTAGGCACTTAACCTCGTCATGCTCCGATTTTCCTATCTGTAGATTAGCTATCACATTAATAAGTGTCTTCCTTGCCGGGGAGTGGAAGGGATTAATTAATGTTTGCAGAATGACTCGAGCCCCTCTGTTGAAAGGTGCTCCAGAAGTGCAAATGGATTATTGTTATTACGATGCTTTTCCATCCTGAGCCATATCGAAGTGAAATGCTCTACTTTTATTAACTATCCTGGGCGTGGTTCAATATGGGTGGTGAGACATCTCCACATTTGGGAAGTGGTTTTCCCATTCCCTGCATTTTGGAGAGGTTCAACCTTGTTAAACCCAGCAAAGGTGGAGACCAGAACATCAACTGGTTAAAAGAAAGGGGGGAAGGGCAGGAAGAGTGGAAGTCCCATGCTTTTGAGGAAAATCGGCATTGAAGTCCTGGGGACATTATGTTAATGGCATTACTCAATTTCTGGAAGCAATGCTGATTAAATATTCATTGACTTTGATTATACTGAAATTAGGACTAAAGCGTGAACTCAAATTGAGTGGAATAATGGCAGTGTAAATAATGCATACTTTCTAAATTGAAAACACCAGCTTGTGCTCTGCTCCCCCTCTCCCCGCCCCCTCGGTTTGTCATTGTGCCATTTGTTTAGGAGATGATTATACTGATGTGTGCATATCTAGCTATCATTTTTACCAGCTGGGAAAAAATGTGAAATTAAAGGTTTTCTACATTGTTTGCTTTTCCTTAGTATTGGAAAACAGAAGTAAATACAGTGCAACAAAGACTAAGCCAGTTTCATGAGAAGGGGTTAGAAGCTGCTGCTCAGCATTAGTCCTCCATAGCTTTCCTAGAGAATGAGAAATGTTGATGGCAATTAGGCCCCCAGAGAAAGAGATGGGGAAGCAATCGGTGTGGGAGATTGCAGGACACAAGCTAGAATAGGGTTGGTCTAGCTGTAAAGGTGACATCTGGGGACATGGCTCAGTCCTCTGGTCCATCAGAGGCTCCATGTATAACCTAGGGGACAACATCTGTCCTGTCCTAGGTGTGTGCCTGAGGCTGAATCATGACTGTTCATGGAGATCAGGCTTTGAGGGGGCCTTGGGGAGGTGACACAGGCAGTGAGAAGTCTTTTCCATGCAGGTTGCACCTAACTCCAGCCCTTTTGTCTGGATGAAGCTGAGTCTTGCAGAGCCTACCAGTTTCTGTTGCAGTATGTTCATAGTGTTGGAGGACACCCGGACACCTCCCTGCAACCGGCTGTGCAGGGTCTCCCTCAGGAACATCCTTCCCTCCGGTCCTCTCTCTGCAGAGGGGTAAGAGCAGAGGCTGGGCCTGATCCTCCACTTCCACTGTCCCTGATGGATCCTCCGATCCCACGCTGACCCCCCCTGGTTTCAGAGGGGCTTCTCCGACTCTGGGGCTGCCTATGCACAGGTGTGCCGTACTGCTCTGCTGCAGACTTTTTTTGCTTGTATTTCTGTTTCTAAAAATGCATCTTTTTAGCTCTTAGGAAGATCACGTACCAATACCATCTTTTTTAAAAACTCTTTTTAAAAATCAGAAGCATATTATTTTTCATACAATACATAATGTAGAAATTGCACGGAGGCTCTTGATGGCAGGGTTGCCAATCAGGCGGCTCATGCGCGAGGAGCGGGGAGCTGCGTGGGTTTGGTGGGCCCAGGACTGCCACACTCTGGAAACCAAACCGGTGGTTTTTCAAAGTTCACATGCTGATTGCAAAGAAAAAGCCCATTAAAGAGCAAATCGTTTAAGGCACAGCCTTCCTTCAAGCCCCAGGGAACTCACTTTCTGTGACAGCGTGATGGAAGGGTTTCTTATTCATACTTGGCTTTTCCCTACGCAGCAGGCCTCGTTGCTACCTGAGATTTACTCTATTGTGAAGTTCTCGCCAGAAAATAGCGGGGGCGGGAATACTCACTAGATCTGCCCTTTCTCCTCGCAGGCAGAGCGGTGCCTGCTCCTGCCCCATCCTGCTCCAGGAATGCATTTTGGAGCAGAGGGAGCAGGGGGGACTTGCACAAGGAAGATGCTGCTGTGATGCTCACAACACTGCAGCGTGACCGCAAACACCACAGGCACTTGGACCCACCCAAGAGAATTTCTGCTTTCCCTTTTACCTAGGTGTGCGTTGTCTTCCCCGCCATCCAAGGCTATGAAGCTACCAGGACTGTTACTTGCAGTTCACAGATAAACAAATCTGCCCCTTTCTTGCTCCTTTCCTAAAGCAGCTCATTTCCCTCTGGATCTTGGAGAACCTGAGATTCATCCTTGGCCCATGTTTCTGCAGCCTTTGGCGTGGATCGAGGCTCTTTCTGCAGCTGTGGTATCATACCATGGCCAAACCATGAGCTTTGCTGGTTGTGTGATGCATGCGTGTTTCTGTTCCTAAACCTCTCCCTCTCCTGGGGTGTGTTTGTGCAGACATGGGCTGTCAGTCCGTGCAGTTCCTCTCTGGGAACTGAGGTGGTAGCTCATCTGTATTCCAGTACTAGAGATCAGGAGGGAGTCTCTTGTGTCACTTTGTCCTCCAGCTGCTTGGAGGGTATCGTGCAGGGACAGGCAGGGATCCTTCCCTCCGCTGCCGCAGGGGGATCCGCGATCCAGCAGACTGGTGGATCAGCCTGTGCAGCTGCTGCTGCCTGATCCTAGTGGGGGAGGAGGCATATCCTCCATTTATTATTGGTAAATTTATGCCTGGAGTGATTTACTTAATCCATCTGTGATGACATGAAAGCAGATGTGAGAAGAAACGGCATGCCCTGCTAAGTCTCATAGACTCCTGCTTTTTTTCTCCCTAACCTGTGAGGTTATGGTGAGATTTTAGAGTCACTCCAATTAGATTTTTTTTTCCTCTAGTCCTGTTTTATAAGGACTTGCTTTTTTGTCCTCTCCTCTGACCTCTCACTCATGTTTTCATCACTGGAGATGAGGTGGGTGGTGATGGTTCTGCTTTTGGTTTGTGATTTGTTTTTTTTTTTAATGACCAGAAACTCCCAGTCAGAGGTGGAGGCTTTGGGGCATTTTGCACAAGACATTCTTCTGTCCCGTGAAATATCTTTTATTAAAACTGTTATTCACTAATCAAAGCAAAGTTGCCACCTGATTAAAACTTGATAGGATTAATTTCTTTCCAGGCTGAATGGATTTAATGACATAAGCATAAAGATTTATCTTTTTCCTCCTTAGAAATTTCCTCTTCTAATTTTACCACTGCAGCAAAGGAGGATAACAGCACCATTTGCTATAAACATCTGGACTTGTAGAAAGTTAGCAAAGTCATTTTTGGTACTCAGAATGATAAACAAATGCAGAGGAAGTTGCACAGATGTAAAACGGAGATGTGTGTTTCGGACTGAATGGTTGTACAGGGTTTCAGATTTCTGGTTTTCAGATTTCTATTAACTGGCAGAATTTTATCCATAGCCTTAAGAGTGTCTTAGGCTCATTTGAATTTTTTTTAATGAAATATTCAAAATGAGATCATCCCACCTGAATAGCTGACCAGGCTCAATGTCGCCATTTAGCAATAAGTACCTGACTTGTCTTTTAAAGTATATTGGGGTAAATCTCTAAGATTTACTTCATCTTGAGAAAAGATTATACGTTTTTGACAGATGTTGTTGGGGTTGGTTTTTTTTAATAAAAAGAGGGGAAATGTGTGCTTCCCCCAGAGTACAGTCTACTTGAAGAGCTCATGGCTGTGCTTTCAAAAGTGTTGGGTATTTGACAAACGTCTCTCTGAACTCTTGGCTGTTCCTAAGTTTTCTCCTGATTCCAGTTAGCACCTCGGGGACGTGTTGCATGAAGAGTAGGTGAACAGCCATTGCAAAACTGCCTGCATTATATGATGTTTCCAGCTGTCGTGTACTCCTGCGTGGCATTTTTTTAGCCTTATAGCTAAACACAGCTTTCCTTGATTGATGTGCTGACATTAGAGTTTCCTTTCCCTACTGTAGCTTACTACCGCACTAGAAAGTTATAATATTACCTGTAATGTCCCGGATCAGGTCTGTGCTCTGAGCCAATGTACCAGTAGCCTTGATGCAAAGTGCTGGGTCACGGGTTATGGAAACGCTTGGATGATTGTTTTCAAAAAGTTTAGAGTCTGTTTCTTCCCTTTTCTTTTTAAAAATCTCTTTGCAGCCTGGCACGGCACACACGTACTTAATAATCTAGGCTTGTCTCTGTGTAAATAATTAATCAGAAAGGGAAAATAATATAAATCCTAGCTATCATATTGCTATTAAAATTGCAGAAGCATTAGCGCATCCAATAAGTATTGTTTCTGTAATTAGATAACCTTTCTGGGCTGTATCAGCACTTAGAATAGGGAACATATGACCACCTGCTTGGAGGCACCCATGGTAGGAAGGAGGAAGCTTTGTTTCATTTGGAGATGTGGATTTCCTTGCTGAGGGAAGGTATTAGCCTAGCACAGGAGCGGAGATAATTTATGCCTCTCTTATCCAGTCCTTGGCTCAAGCAAAGTCGTTTCTCTGCCCTAATGTGTGGCAGTAGAGGTCTACCTTAGCTAGATCCAAGGGCAGGATCACTGGGACTCAAGTCAGCCCCAGCTGCGCATCTCCGTGCTTCACTCGGGGTGGTTGATGTCCTGGCTTCGCCCCTCCTCTGCCGTGCTCTGCACCGCTGCTCGTGCTGGCAGCTGGGCAGTGACCCGGACTTGGGCAGGCATCTGCAATCCACTGTGTGTTTCCATTGCTGCACAGGTACAAAGCTGTTTTGAGCTCAAAGGAGATGTCCTCTGGACTTGTTCTTGACCTGGAATAATCATTTCCCCAGACTGATGAGGTGAAACAACGGGGATGGATAGTTGAGCTGAATAACTGGGGAACCTGCCAAGTCTTTTCCCCAGATTTCTAGTTTGTTCCCTTGGTTGCAGAGCTTTCAGCCTGTAGGGAAATGAGTACTGAGGGGGTACATTGCAATCACTAGATTCTTGCCTGTGACTTAAACCCATGTTCTGTTGGGGAAAGATGGGCAAATATTCACTGTTTCCCCCGCTGTGTCACCTGCATCACTTAACAGCATCTTAACATTGAAAGGACATTAATTCATAACCATGATTTATTTTTTTGCATAAATGATACATCCCTTTTGCTGATAAAACCCCATCAAGACACTGCTGAATTTCTGTAAGAATGACATTCTCAGTAATACCAAACAATTCAGGTTTTCCCTTGCAGTTTGAAGTCTTAGTGCTCATGGCAGACAACCAGGCTTTCGTATCGGGCTACAATACTGTAAAATAATTATGCAGAGAATTCACGCTATTGAAGGAGATGTGTGAGAGTTTTTTACAATGTGTTTGCTCGGCAACTTGGCCTCGCCGTGTAGGGGCATGCATGGGCTGTACCTGGCTTTCTCCTCTGGAGAGACCTGGGTTTAATTCTGTCTTACTCTAGATTACATACAGGAAGGAATCTGGCTCTGTCACCACTCTCATTACCGCATGTTTTTTCCATATGGCAAAGCTAACATGTGGTTAGTGGAAATTAGGGTATTTCTATTGCCCAGGTCCAGGACTGGATTAGAATGGATGGTGTTGTCCAGGACAGAGACATATGGACAGATGCTTTAGGAGCATTTTATTTAGCATTCATCAGATTTATACAGCGTAACACTCAATTCTACTAAGTCGTAGTCTCAAAAGTGCAAAGCTTCTCCACAGATTAATTTAAACAGGATTTTTCAGGGGAGCCTAAACAGATTAGGTATCAATTCCATTACATTTTAATGGGAACTGGACACTTTTCTTTATTAGGTTCTTTTGAAAATCTATCACTTAAAGATCAATCAGTGGAATAATTGAAATTGGTCCGTATCTTAGTTGCAAGCAATTAGTTGAGGTTTGGGCCTTTTTTCAAGTGTCTAAATCACTCTTAAATTATTTGAAAAAAGCCTCTGTGTACGCTGGCTTGGTGGGTGAGTTTCACAGCCTCTGCTCTCATTCAGACATAGCTGCTAGTGAGAATTAAAACCCCAAATAAACTAAACCCCAGCAGAACAGAATGCTGTTTCCCTTTCATTGAGGACAATGATTGCAAAATTCTGTTTTTCATAGAAATTCTCAAACCAGCCAAACCACCCCATCTCTGATGGACAGGATGGTCCATGTCTCCTCTCTTCCTTCACTGCTGTGTGAAAGCCTGGGGCCTGTAGTTCTGTAGGGCAGCTGTCTTTTGTCTGTGTCCAGCTCTTTTCAAGGTTTCTAAGCTGGCCAGGTCTTGCGTTTTTCCTCTCTCTGACCTTTCCTTTGCTAACATCCACATGTGCATGCATTTTTTGCTGTTACAAAGGAAGAATGAAGAAAAGTATTTCCTCTCCTGTCTGCAAATAAGCAAAGTGGGGAAAAAAAAATCTGCCTATAGTAACAGTTCCAGAGCGGCATTATTTTTCTTTGAAGCATCTGATGGATGAAGCTGGTCAATCATCCAGAAGCTAGCTAAAGATGTTATAGGGGATGAGGGCTCCAAATAAAAAACAAATTATCCTCCAGCTGCTTCTGGGTTCTCCACCATGTCCTATCACAAGGATGCTCCTTGTACAAATGTTTCTATGGGCAACATGTGCCGTTCTGCTAGCTACTCATTAGCTCTCTGCCTTGCAAGCTCGGTGCTTCTGCCAGTCAGGTTAATGCTGAGTTATGGAGAATCTCCTTTCCTACAGGGGCAGTGCAGTGGGTAGCCTGTCCCATTGGGGTCCATATTTGTCACTTGTAAAGCACTCCAACTCTGTCACGGTAAGCACAGCTACAAGTGCATTGTAAAGAAATATGTGTTGGATATGAACTACTGAAATAGTTTAGTCAGTTGTTCACATTAGCCGATGAACTGATTTTCAACACGGAAATCCATAGCTATGTTGTTTTTGATTTGCTGTTAGTAAATGTTTCCTCTTTATTGATGTTTAAAATAAAATTAATACTAACATTTGTTGAAGATGATAATGATTGAATTGTTCCTGTTACAAGAAGAAATGAACTATGGTGTGTAATCAGGTGAAGTTAAACCAGAGCAGTATGTGTTAATTTAGTATTGCTACCAATTTTTAATCATACTGCACCTTTCCAAATTGCTATCTTCAATGACTCTTGATTCCAAACCTGAAAATTTTTATCTGTTTATCTCTTGGTCTTGTGTCTAGTTATTTTTGTTTTCTGACGTTGTGCTTCTGTATTTTTCCTTATTTTTTCCACTCTGAATCTCAGAGTGAATGCTTTTCAGCCGATCATAAGAAGCTAATTCTAAAATACACATTTTTAAAGGTTGGTTGTTTTTTTTTTTAAATTTATATATCACAAGAGTAAAGGAGGCTCTAAGCAAAAAATAAGCAGGAAATAGGGTGTTAGTTTGCCACACCTGTGACTCCTTAGCAACATGTGTTGCTGATTTTCATTTTGCTGGCCAATTTACTCAATGACTTAAATGGACAGCTGAAGGCTGTGTCCCCTGAGAAGGGTAGAAGCAGGGGTCAGCTGTTGTGTGGGGGATGCAGTTGAAATACAATTTCATCTGTATGGTTAAGACTGTGAATGTGTATAGTTTCTGAAGAAGACAATTTGATTCTGTTTGCTGGGAGCTGCTGATGTGGGACCTTACCCTGTAACCAGAGGCATCTCTGTAATGCCTCTGCCACCAAGGAACTCTGACCTGATATGGGCCCTGGGATTCCTGCAAAATCTCCTGGCTGCAAAACCAGTGTTTTTTAACTGTGCTTGACTCTGCAGGTATGTGTGAGCGAGGTTTGTCAGAAGTGACTTGTGGAATGGTGGTGTAGGATTCTTGCTGAGTAATGTTTGCGTCTAACTTCTAAAGGATCTCTTTCCATGGTAATAAGGGTCATCCTCCAGTATGTGTGGAGGAAGAAGGGCTTGGCTAAAAACACTGTGGTTTGTCTCTGCAAGTATATTCTGTTGCCTTATATAGCTAAGGGCACCTAGGGGAGGTTTTAAAGAGAGCAGCTCTGGCCTAGAGTAGCTGGTGTTGGAGGTGAGAGGAACAGCTAAGCATAATGGGAATAATTTTGGAAAGTCTCATTGTACTGGGCTGTGCTATGGGAGCGGAGGCACTATGAAATATGCGGTGCCCAGAATAGCGCTGGGCAAACCTGCCCTGAAGTTCTGGGAGATGTCTGTATGTGTATATATATGTATTTAAGTCTCTGTATGCCTGATCTGCCTATGGAACTTTACATGTTAGAGATAGCACGATCTGTAGCTGGTGGTTTGAGTCTGGGATGAGTAGCTGCCTCTGGAAATGAAGCAAGGACGAGGCATTTCATAAACACTGCCCTGGCCCTGTGTATATCCCCAGGGATTTACTTGCTGGGCCTCTGTCTGCTCTTACTCAGAAGGGGCTTTCTGAAGTGAGCTAGAGAAAATCTCTAGGTGTGCAGACACTGACCACTGTTAATGCTGCAGGGTATGTTGGCAGGTGAAAAACCCCTTGTGTTTGAAAGTAAGAGTGTGTAGAGGTGTGCCCACAAGCAGAGGGTTCATGTGTAGCACTGATCACTTTGTGCCTGTTAACTGTAGTGTGTGGCCATGTGGGATGGGATTAGAGATGTCTACATCGCCTGTAGAGGCGTTCACATGTATAACTTGGTGGACTGCAGGGCAGTGAAACCAGACTGAGCAGCATGGCACATGGTAGAAGGATGGGTGTCTGGTGCCACTGCCAGAAAGTGGGTTTGGCCTCCACTCCATGCAGCAGCATGGACTCAACCAGGGTATGATATGTGTTGGTGCGTGGCAGTTTGCATCAGATCAGTGTATATGCATATGTACTCTGTTCAGTGCGTGCGTATTAGTGCACATAGTTGTTTAAGCAGAGCAGCACATCATACAGATATGTGCAGGGCCTCCAGCATCGTACAGAACTGCTACCGCAGTGCTGACGTGTGAACATGAGCTGGGGTCTTGCTGGTGAACAAATCTGCATTTTCCTAACTCAAATTCCCTGATAAGTCTATTAGCCTTGAACCTCTTTCTCCCTCACCCCTCCCCTTTTCCATTGTACAATGCAGGCAGTCCTTCATCATGGCACTGAGAGTTATTTTCTTGTTTTAAATCTCAGTTTGAAAATGTCAAAGTTCAGATTTTGGAGAGAGAAGTCTGTGTGCTAAAAGCAAGAATGTTCTTTTTAATTAGAGTTATGCCCTCGAGCAGTGAGAAACCATTATGTTTTTATTCTTCCTCTGTACTTGTTCCAAAACCTTTTACATGATCAGACTAAAAGGTAAGTGCAAATGAGTAAGCAGCTAAAGGAGTAAAGCAGATTCATAAAAAAATGGGGAGAACGGCAAGTCTTGCTATTTTATATTTATGAAATAACTGACATTTTAGACTATGCTGACGTTTCTAGAGACAAGATACTTGAAAAGACCATTTTCCTACCAGAATATCGTGCTTTGGGTTGTGCGTGTGAAGGTAAGCACTGTTTGTATGACATCTTTTTTAGCATTTTCAGTAACTTGATATGATAGGTGACATGATGCTTCAGCCAGGGAGGCTGAAGAAGATGCAGCTCTCCATTACCAAGCCCTGATACAGCTGTGTGTGCATCAGTGGGTGTGATGCCCCTGTGGGCGTTCAGGGCTTCTCCCCCTTGCAGCACAACCAGAGAGAAATCATTTACTCCTTGTCTTGGTTTACTGATAAGCGGGCTTTAAACCTTTAATGATCATAATGAATTTTAGGAATGAAAGACATTAGACTGCTAGTAGAAGTTGCTGGAATACAAAATATGAGATACTTGGGAGGGAGAGGAATGGGTATCTTAAAAAAAAAAAAAAAAGGACCAACCTCCCCAAAACTGCAGTGCAGTTTTTTCTAAATGGTTAGCAAAGGCTCTGAGAATTTTTTTGGTGGATGCTGTGGCACCCACACTAGTGACAGCGTTCTGGTGAATGGATGATAAATGTATTTCTGTTTACAGATATTGCCATGGGTCTGTATCCCTTTTGGCACTGGAGATACATGTGACTGACCTGGAGATGCCAGGATTATGTTGTGCTTGAAGCTCCCCAGTGGCAGCTGAGGGTGGCAAACACCAAACATCACTTGCCTGAGCCTGTGTACCACAGCCCAACTCATGTCACACAGTTGTGCGGTTCCTTCCCAAGTTGTCTGCTCTCCGCCTGAGCACTGTAAGCCTGGCTCTGGGGAGGTACCAGTCTGAGAAAACTAACTGAGATTTCCCCCATATTCATCAAATCTAACTATTTGCACAGCCCCTGTGTAAGCTGTTTGCCCCCAGAGGTGCCTGTACACGTGCACACGATAGAGCCGCTCAACACACGCGCTTGCAGATACATTCCTGCATAAATTATACTTGTGTATTACATTAAAGACACATCAGCCAATGTGTGAAACTCTGACAGGCAGGAAACTTTGAGATAACAGACGAAAAAAATCTCACCTTTTCTGGCTTATGTTTTTCCTGATAAATATTCTTGCTGTGAGTGTTATAAAGGAGGATGTTACTGGATGCAAGATACAAAAATAGGAAGGTGTTATCATGAAGAGGAAAGCACTTATTTGCCCTGTTCCATCGTTGCCACAAGGTTGCTCTCGGGAGAGTGGGGGGAAAAAGCCTTATTTTCAAAGGTATCTGCGGCTTTATTTTCTTTTTTTAGGGCACATGTTTTAACGTGGGCCAGTGCATGGCTCCATGTTGGGCTGCCTTGTGGGGCTTGTAACCCTCAGGCTGGGAGTGTTACATTATTAACTGTTAAATTATTCTGCAAATCCTGAAATAGAGGAGGAGGTGAAACCTTTAGCTGTGTGTTTCTCTTTTAGTGCATTGTGTGGTGAGAATTCAAATTCAGGGCTAGATACCATTGAATATGGCTCAAATGCATGGCAGGGTCAATTGACCTGAAAGCCAAGCATTGCCCATGTGGGCGGCCTGTATGCTGTGACACCTGAGCGCAGGAGGAGCTGGTCCATGGCACACTGGAGACATGACTGGGACAGATGCCTCTGGGCAACACTGTGATGTGCAATGTAATGCAAACTGGGGGAATTCTTCCTGGAGTACCTATTTGCAGAGCCAAACTGACTGGAAGCTGCTAGCCTATTCTAGCTGTAAAGCAATCCCACTTCTGGGAATATCCTCTTAGCATTAGGGAGACCTGTAGGTAGTCCCTGGTGAATGGAGGCTGCTTGCACACTGACCTTCAGGCTTCCTCTGTGCCTGTGGGAGCTCAGGTGTGCTCACCTGACTGTGGTGCCCAGGGAGGCTGGGGTGGACCCAGCCCTGGCACTGCCATGGCTTGGGCTTCGCTGCTGCTACAGCAAGCAGCTGAGAGGAGGTTTCTGGGTGATGGTAGCTGCTTTTCCAGCCTTCACCAAACTAAATCATCTCATTAGAGGGATGCCCGGAAAAGGCGCATCATGGCTGTAGCTATGCTTTGGATCAGTGGTTTGAACAACAGATGCGTCTTCTATCCAGAAGCCTGCATGCGTCTGAGATCAGATTTCCTCTTATGGGGGAGAACTGGGGAGGATGAAAGGGACCATGAGGAGGGTTATTTAATGGAGCACTGATAAAGTCTGACTAAAGAAAACAGACTTCTGTGTCTCATTTTGTTCTCTTGCTTTTGCTAGTTCATTAAAAACTGTTTTATTTACTTTAAAGGTTTTGTATTTATTCCCACCACAAGGGATGGAGTGAGGGAGGGCAGAGAAATAAAAAAGAAACATTTTGATAGCAGTTGCTGTCTGTCTAGATGCCAGCTTTCTTCAGGGAAAATCTAAGCTGGCATGCTAGCTTGTTGAGTCTTGAATAATAAATAATGAGGTGCAAGGTGGACAGATGGGTGATGGATGAGTTGTGCAAGGCTTAAAGGGAGGAGAATTTCCTTTTCTTTTACTGACTTTTTTTTTTAAAAAGCCTGATTCAAACAAAAGAGAACTAGATTATCAGCTGGAAAAATCCACATCCTCCCATTTAAATGGAGTTTCATTTCAACTAGGTTGAAGAAAACAAATTTTTGCCTTCTTTACAGTAATTTTGCCTCCAGATGCAGCAATGCCGGGGATCCCTGGTCTGACCGAGTGGGCCAGGTTCATATTATTCCCTCAGGCATTAAAACATGAAGCAGAGGGTGTTAACACAAGGTCTTCTCCTTTAGTGACGCTATCTTCATTTTCTTTGTCTGATTTCCTTCATGATGAACCATTTGAGTCTGGAAATATGTCTTGGGCTGTGTATGGCAGTGCAATAATAAGTGGAAATGTGCATCTGTTTATTTTGACAGGGACCATCTCTTTTGAAGGTGTTTATTGTCGGTTCCTGTTTTTCAGTGTGTTGGCAGTCACCTCTCTTCTCTGCTATGTAGTGAGGATGTCGGGCTTTTATGGCCTGGATTTTTGGATTCACCACTTTTAAAGTGATTGAGTATTATTTCTAGCAAATCAACCTGTGAAGGGCTGCATATTTTCTGTGGCATTGAGATGACTAAAAAGACATCATGTTGTACCTGTGTGGGGTTGAGTGCATGTCCCTGCATCCCTCCACCAGCTGAGTTTCCCAGCTGCTCCCTGCTGGGACATGGGGGAGCTGTGGTACGCCGGAGCAGTTGAGCTGAGAAGGAGATGCAACAGGATGAAGCTCCTCTCTCTGTTGTTCATCTGGGAGATGTTAAAACTGTGTCCTGGCTCTCTTCCACTGGGCAGCAGTGCTGGAACGTTCACGGTTTCCCTGGGGGATTACAGGAGTCAAATACAGGTTAAATGGATGAAATTTGATGGCCTAAATAGGAGCTTGAACTGCATGATCAAAGTCCCTCTAATGCTGCTGCCAGCTTGTCCTCTCTACTCTCTTCTGAGTCAAGTCAATCCCCTTCCCCAGGCAGTAATTTCAGTTCTCAGCAGTAGATGCAGCCGGCCACCTCCTTAAAACCTCTCCCCGGAGACTTGGCCCTGGCCTTTGGCCTGAGACGCAGTCCAGGGCTTGGCTGCTTTCATCCGTGCTCTCGCTCCGCGCGCTCGCGAGCCAGTCCTGCTGCATCGGCCCCAGAAAGCACGAGCCCACCTGGGAAATGAGGGTGAGCCTCTAGAAGAACTTTCTCTTAACAAGGTATTTGTGTAGCTCCCTACCACCAAGCTTGGCGTGCTTACCGAAGCACGCCTCACTGTGACAGGGGTGCTTGATTAAACTCTGTATTGGCACAGGCTGACCTGGTGGTGAGAGACCCCGGCTTGTCCTCTCCCCATGCTGGTGACCCCTGCCAAATCCATCCCTGGGGCTGTTGGAGTATTGAAACACTTTGACTCTGGATGACTTGTCTAAAATGCCATGTCTCATGCAAACTACATAAGAGAACTTCTAAGCTTTCAATTAAAAAGCCAGCTATAGAAGAGGCTGTCTCAGCTGCTCTGCCTTGATAAGAAGGGAAAGCCTTACAACTCCCTGTCAAGTCATAACTCCTTCACACGCACACAGGTCTACTCTGCCAAAAGCAGGCAGAAATGCAGAAAGAAAACCTCCCATCAGTTTCATCTCTTTATTGAAAACTATCTTGTCTGACAGTGAGTCTTTTGAAGATAGACGTTTCCCACCTGTAGAACTCACCTAGGACTGGCAGCGTCCTATCACTGTTGCCTGAGGTCTTTCCTGCGCTCCCTTGCTGAGTTGCGCAGTCTGAGATTCCTTCTCTGCTCCTGCCTATTGAAATATGAAAAAGTAAAATAAAAAGCAGACCTTAAGAGCACAGGTCTGGCTGTTAATCCCAAACACATTGGTGTTTAGGTATCAAAAGCTTAATCATCCGCTATTTATCCACTGCTGGGAGAACATGATGTTTGACTTGATGGCAACAGAAGAATTCCTACAAGTGTTTCTCCACTTGTAAACATTTAGGATGAAGGGAAGTAACTGCCTTAGGTTAAAACAGAAAACTTGCCTTGGACTCCCGGGTTACTGATTAGGAATTTCTGTTATTTGAGCAATGCTTCTAATCAGCTGAAATAGCAAGTGCTGTGTCAGAGGATTATTCTAGGAAATGAGTATTACGTTTGATTATAACATTGATTTTGCACTTATTAAATCCTAGCCAAAGAAGGTGTCGAAGAACACTATTTCTGTCCAACAGTGTTTTGTTACAGGCAGCACTTGTGCTTGCTAAGCCTTCTCTTAAGCTGGTGGTTATCCTTTAAGAACAGTGTTCATTGACTGAAGTGAGGGCACTGATACGCTTTGCTGAAAAGAGGGAAGCCCAGCCATGTAAAACAGCTTTTTCTTCACCTTCATTATTACACTTCCTTAAATGGGGGTGGTGCTCCAAGTGCCAGACTACCTAGTGGCATGGGTCTCACTTATTTCAGTGGGTTGGGGCTTTAGAAGACTTCTGTAACTGTTGACTGTGTGAGTCTGTTTAATAAATGGGAGGGAGTAAGGACCTGTCTCCAACATCTTAGCAGGTCTGCATTCAAGCACAGGAGTCTCTTCATGTGTTTGAGGTTAGTGGCCTGAGCCAGGCTCGGGGTAGAGGGGAAGCAGTGCTCCCAGAGGAACAGCACATCTGTTAGAAAGAAAACATTGAGTACTACAAGTTTAAATAAACGACTAGACACTGTTTCTTTGATATTATTTGCGGAAATGAAGGATCGTTACTGTTGAGATTATTTATTTAAGTCAGAAGAGGCTGTTTTGAGTGAGTTTCCTTTCCAGCACCCCTGTGAATGTCACTCAGTGGCTCCTAATTCCCCATGCCACCAAATGAATCATAATTTGAGCTTGGGCTAAGTGTTTCTGCTGGGAAGATACCCATCTTGCATACAAAGTGAACCTGTGAAACAGTTCTGATGCCGTAAAGGGCAGTATCTGTGTGAATGTGTTGCATAGTGGGTGGATGGGTGGACGTGAATGTTGACCAATCCATTAGAAGACTCAGTAGTTGAGTGTATATTTATTCTGAAACCCCACCAAATGACCATGATAATGACACTGGTGATCACTGTCATGTAGAGTTTAGTCCACTAGAGATGTCAGCTGAAGGCTATGATCAGGGTACCGCATGCCACCTGAACCTCAGTATCAGCCCAGGTGTGTGCTCTTTGCCCATGGCAAGTGGAAGGTGATGCAAAGGAGGGTCAGTTATTGACTCTCCTAACCATAATGCACATCTGTGGGGGTATTCCTAGCCCACTGCCTATGGCCTGGCTGATTCACAGCAACCTGTAAAATCCTGGACACTAAGAGGTTAATTAGCTTCCTCTTATCCACCAGCTAAAGACTATGTGCTGAAAGAAGGGGACATCAGAAACCTGGAATGTGGTGGTCTCCTTCCGAGTCAGCTAATCTATAAACATTAATCTATTATGCCAATTAAATGCTTAGAGAAGGTGAAGCACTATGTTAAGTGCCAGGTGTTGTGGGAAGCCTGGGTCACTGCAGTGCCAAAGGTGCCATCTGATGGATGGGAGATTAAACAGAGGTCTCTACTACAACTGCTCATTAATGATTCTGTAGCATTTTTCACGACAGAAACCTTCCCTGGGAATTGAAGGTGAACTCCTGATCAAGATCTGAGCTTATTTATTTATTTTTCAGCTTCTGGTCAGTAAAAATTCGATGCAAAGCTGAAAACCAGTATGAGCTATGAAAAACACTAACCTGAAGGTAACAGATGGTAAAAGAATAATGATGGATCCAGTCAACAATAATTTCCTGTCCTATAATTTCTTCTGGCTGTGGCACTATGCTGCAAGCTGAAAGACTGAGCTAATTTCCGGACTGTACCACGGTCTTTCTGTATGATGTGAGATCAGATCGTATAGGTTCATGCTCCTCATTTTGGAAGCCTGGCTTGGTTCCCCTGAGATGATTTTGAGCTGATTGTTCTTCCAGTGCTTGCACTGACTGTGCCTGGGGCTGGATGTGGTCCTCAGGCTTTGCAGAGGGCTTGTAGTTCTGCTTGCCAGCAGCCAGCTCAGAGGTGCCGAGCAATGCCCAAGTGCTCTGGAGGCCGGATCCTGTGTGATTTGGCCAGTACCACACAGAAGATGGCTTGAGCCAAATCCGCCTCTAGGTCTAGGTTAGTCCGAAGCCAGAGAGGGAAAATTCCAGCCGAACACGTGCCTAGCCCCTAAAAGTGGAGACATTCGGAGTTAATGCTTTTTGTAAGTTGGAAAGGGAATGAAAACCCACCTCCTTTACAGCAGCATGATACAGCCAAGTTCGTTAACATTTATTAGGTAATGATGAGCTATACTATTGAAACGCCTGTAAATAACAAACCATCTGCAGATGGCCACTTAATAGGCTCTGCTACCAGGTTGTAATACCTGACCCCGTGTACAGATGTTGCTTTCCTCGAGCAGCTGTGCTGTGTAGCTCTGCTTTCTGCCAAGGAATCCTCCCTTACCTTCTCCAGCTGAATTTCAGCTTCTTGAAGTCTATGCGCTTCCTCCCTCACCACCCTAACCCTGTTCCCAAGGTATTATCGTTTCCACAGTGTGTTGTTTGGAAAAGCAGGCTGTGGTGCCTGTCATCCTTTGTGTGTGCTTTGTCTTTGTGCCAGCTCGCATCCTGAGGAACTGCAAAGTGGCACCCGCGCTCTCTGTCTCACAGCAGGCATGTTTTGCATTTACTGACACATGGGGAGTGACTGACTAATACTAACATGAAAACAATTCTGACAGAACAAGGGCTTGATGCAGGGGGGAAAAAAAAAATATCCAGGAAAACAGAGCGTGTTCAGCATATGCTATTGCTCTCACCAGTTCAATAAATATTTATTGTATTTCTTATAATTGAGTTTCTCCAGTGTAAACCTGAGTGGAAGACTGTAAGGAGAAGTTTAGGCAGATGGCCTTTTCTATTTTTTTTAAATAAACAAAAATAAAACAAGATCCCCCACCCAAGCACACCAGCAGAGATTTCTCACAATATAAATGAGAAAGTATTCCTAAAGAGACTTCTCCCAGCATGCTGATAAGGGGGGGAAAACCAACAATAGAAAAAGTAGAGGGAATGCAGCCCCACAGCATTCCCTCTGTGTTGATCTGGGACTTGGGGTGCGCATGTGTGTACAAACCTTCATCCAGCAAATCCTGATATTAGATGAAGCCCTTCATCATCAGAGCTTTTAGGCACTTTAAGAAAATAAAATAAATCTGTGCTTAGGAAAAGGCAGTAACTGAGGCCATAGTAACAGACGGTCTGAATCTATTAAAGATGAGATGATAGAAAAGATACCTGATCTGGTGGGAATAAATCTAAAAAACCATAGGTCTCATGTTGGCTGGATATTCTGCTGGATAGCTTTTCCCTGGTCACCTCTCCTTCATTTCTGCAGCTGACTGTTGGACCTGATTTTCTTTTTTTGGTCTACCCGTTCTGCTTGCCTTGGTTGAGCTGTTAAAGCCCTGCTCCTTGGATTTAACGAGAGTCTTCAGGCTGTTTGGAATTTGTCATTTTTAATGCTGCTTTTTGGCAGAAGCATCCATGTTCTGTGACATTTCCCTTTAATTTAGAGCCACTTTGGAGCATCTGTAAATGGTCATGAGATAGGAATTTTAATTGTTTTAATTATATTTCTGTCTTTCCCAACCCCCTCTCTCAAATGGACCTCTTTACGTTGCGCCAGAGAGACTTTTCTTCCCCCCAACACATTTTTCAGATACTGTCATCTGGAGACATTCATCAAAGAATAACTTCTACTAGAAACCAAAAATCTATTAATGAAGCTGGAACTATTTGCATAGTAGAAATTATACTTAATAACCTTTAAGGGGAAAACTCATGTGATTGATGTAGAATACAATTATAGTTAATGGTCAGGGTGCAGGGGTGTTAAAGCCTGTTGTTTTTCAGATCCACTCTTCAATCTCTGGCACACTGGGGCCAGTGCTCCTTCACAGGGCATGGGAACTGGAGGAGGAATCTGTTCCAAATCACCCTGCCGAAGGGCACCATCTGGGGTGCACACTACACCTGAAAGCTCTTCTCCTGAGGGGAGAGGCACCCAGCATGCAGCAGGGAGCAGGGCTGGCTTGTAGCAGCGAAGCTTTTCACCAATGTATGTAGGAATGCAATAGCATTTCTTGGGTTCTGCTGGGAAAAAGCCATCTGTAGAGACTGCTACATGAGGAAAGGGGAGAAAAATGAGGTTTGCGTCAGACCCGAGTACCTAACCACCAGGCTGCTTTTGCCTTCCTTTACGCAAAGGGCACAGGGAGTCTCTAGGAGGAAAATATTGTCTGTCGTGGCCATGGATGTGATAGGCTTTTTTTTGGAAAGTTCAGGTATTTCATGTGTCTGACAAAGATGGGTTAATGGAGCAAGCAGGCATACAGCCCAGAAGGTCACTGGAAAGAGGAAACATGCAAAGTTGACACAGATGCTGATCGTGTGCCCTGCAGGGGAGCTGCCAAGAGCAAGTCAGGGCTAACTCCATTAAAAGAAAGGATTTTGCACCAGCAAGGAGGAGGTAGTTGGGAACTGGGCCTCTGTGTGTGTCTTCTGCCGCTGTGGCTCACAAGGGAGCTTGGCTCGCTCTCCTGCTGCTGCCCCAGTGCTGGGGGGAGCCCACTGGTGAGGCTCAGCTAAACCAGTTCAGTTCCCGACTGGGGAAGGGTAGGACCCAGCACGTAGCCGAGCGCCAAGGGGATAGCTTGGTAACTTGACTGCATCTGTGTGCCTGTGTAATCAAGTGAGTGGGCTGCACTCTGGATTCATAGCAGATTTTGATCTTTTGTGCTGAAGTGGGTGGTAATTCCGCAATTTGGAGCTTCTCATATCCAGCGCATACCATCAGCGTTAGTTCTGTGGTGCCGGTATCCAAGAAGGGTTAGTGCTGAGACCTTCAACAAAATCCTTTGAAGTACTATCTCAGGGCAAGTAATTATGTTACTACAGAACTGCCCCTCTCTCATCTCTGTGCTTTCTGCTCTTGGCCATGGCCCATTGCGTTTTCATTCTCCAGCACTTGGGTCCTGGCCTTTGGCCAAAAAAAAGCTGAAAAAATTTGCTCTAATTCAACCTACAGGTAAAGGCACAGTAGCATCTCCTGTGTTTGAGGTGAAGGGCTGAGCTCTGGGGAAGCAGATGGGTATTTCAGAGTCTGTGTGTAGTAGAAGCAAAATACAATGAGGAGAAAAACAAGCCTGTGCAGAAGAACCTGAACTATTTAGGGGACCTCTTGTTCAGTAGAGCCGGCTGCTCAATCCTCTCCATTTCTGGCTGAGAAACATCAAGCCTAAATTCCCCTTATTTTAAATATGCGAAGCAGCAAAGAAGCCATGAGGATTGCTATGCCCTCTGAGCGGGGCCGAAGAGCAAAGTCCTCCCTCTCACATAGGACCAAGAAGGGAGCAGAAGACAGTTGCGCATCACCACCTGCCCGTGCTGGGCCGGGGGCTGCTCGGTGTAAGGCACAGTGAGGCAAAGGAGGGGTGCGGGCGCCCGGCGCGTTTCTCCCCATGGTTGCAGCATTGCACCAAAGGTGCTGCGTAGGAGGATGCTAAAGTTCTGTATTCTTCTAAGGATTTCCGGATTACAGAGTTTGTTTTTCTGTTTTTAAAGGGATCAAAGTTTCTAAGCTGATTTTTATTCAGATGTCTAACTGATAGCAGTGACAGCAGAGGAAATCAAAGGCGGGAATTATTGTCTGTGCATCTCAGTTAGTCATTCTTGTGGCTGCCTTTATCTGCAAGACCATTTCTGTTCCTTAAAGCCACACTTAACATAAACATAAAACCTTTTTGGCAGGTGGGCTCTGTGCTGGTACTCGGATTTTTGGATTTCTCTGTGACAGATGGAGTCTCTGTCCCTTTCAGATCTGGGTCTTTGCACTTCCATTCTGTTTTCAACTGCCTTTTTATTTATTACTCATCAAAGGGAAACAACAGAGAGGAAGCAGGAAAAAAAGAATATTTAGTATTTTTTTAAGCAAAAAAGGACTTAAATGAAGACCTTCCATCAATACTCCATGAGCTTGGGGTCATCTTATTATGTTTTTGCAAGCTGATTTCTTTTAACCAGATCATGATTCACTGTCGCATGTAGGCTTGCAATTTAAAGTTGCAGGATTCTGCGTACCGAAGAATTTGCCCTGAGAAATTATTTTTTGGTGATGATAGAGGAGAATGGTTTTGCATCCTTGTAGATGGTGACCGCCATATTTAAAACTCAAGCAGTGCTAGTCCTTATCCTAACCCATGGTATAATCTAATAAAATATCCTGGCACAGACTGGCCCAAGCATATAAGTAAGTGTTTCAAAGAGAAAGGCCTCCTTGCTGCACAGCCTGTTTGCCACTGTACGCTCTTTAGTCATGCCTGTAATTGGACTGCAAACACCCTCTGTGCTGGGCTTGCCAACCTTAGGTGAATGCGAGGCCTGGAGGGGCCACTTGACATCCAGACTCTTCATAACTCTGCGAATTCAGACTTGAAGTTTAGGGCATGGCCTGCCCTTCTGTGGGAGGCAGCTGCAGAGAAGCAGGGATGCCTGTAGCTCTGGTTGAATCAAAAGGTGTGAAAAAGGCAGGGCACAGCTCTTCCTCCCGTTCTCCCTCCCTCTCTGCGGCAGACCTGATTTCATATTCCAGGCATCCCTGCACCTGATGCCTCTACGGTGTGAGTGGGAGTTCAGTGAGTAAGTTAGAGCAGCCTTGTCCAGGAGGCAGAGCAAGCCCAGCGTACTCGCTTCGGACAAGAAAACAACCTCTCCTTCCCCAGGTACCTTGCCACGTTGTTTTCGTTAGCCACCCACTCAATAAATAAATCCAACTTACAATTTGCTGGGCAGTTCAGCCAGGAGTGCAGATCTCTCCGAGAAAGCAAATCAGCTCACCTGCTGAAAGCTGCGAGATGGAAGATAAGAAACAAGATGCTTAAATCAGGATCCTATTCAAAACTAAGTCTGTGCCTGATTATTCTTTGTCTTACCACTCCTCGAGGATGTTTAGAGGACGTTAATGACTTGTCTTTCACTCAGAGAGAT
The DNA here is from genome assembly GCA_013398915.1 of Dromas ardeola. NCBI lineage: Eukaryota > Metazoa > Chordata > Aves > Charadriiformes > Dromadidae > Dromas > Dromas ardeola. The sequence goes on from VYZM01017772.1 coordinate 248,729, forward strand.
CCCAGAGCAAATCGTAGACTGTACACAGTATGATAAATCTATTCTGCAGTCAAAGGCATGCCTGGACCAGTCTGAGGCATGTTTCATTTGTATTACAGAGGCATAAAAAAATAATAATTTGTCAGGCTTCCAGTTTGCACTGCTCTTGAGCTAATCCGTGAGCCCAGTGCAGGCTATTGCCCTTCACCCTGTGCAGCTGGGGCTGGGTCACCTGTGCAGAGCTCTAGGTACGCCCACACACGGGTTTAGACCTGTGCTAGGTGTGTGCATGGGAGCTGAATCGGTATTTGTGATGCTGGGCTAGCTATGGACCAGTTGTTCTAACCAACGCTGAAATGCAGCCATCTCTGGGGTGAAATGTACAGGTTAGCTTCTCAACCAAACTGCTTAGGATTAGTAGCAAATAAGTTTGCATTTGGTAGAGATTAGCAAAGAAAATTAGAATAGCAGTTACTTTCTGGAGTTAGATTCTTCCTCTTATAAAAACTATCCTGGAAATAACTGATTAAGTCTTCAGTCTTGAGTTTTCTCTAAAATCCTATTCTTTCTTCTCTCTGCTTTCACCTCCAATCTGATCAGCAGAGTAGGTTGTAAAGTGATGCTGCTGAAGTGACTCTGTGGTTTGGGGAAAAGCTCTTTCCCTCCGAGCATCATTTTTCATGGAGACCAAGTTTGAGTTTCGTTGACAGTCTCCAGTTGTAGTACTGATCCAGTCAGATGGCTTAGCCTATGAGGTCTGGTGGGATCAAAGGCAGAGACAGGGAGAGGAACAAGTAGGTTGAGTATTACGGTTTCCACAAAACAAATCTCACAACCATGGATAATTGAATAGATCTTCTCTGAGCTTATTTCAGTTTTGTGAGCTCAAGAGACACACTTTAAAGTGCTTCATTTTACCCCCAATTAACTTTAATTCATCTTGTCTTGAGCTCTTGAGAATGGAAACCCTGCCAGATTGGTTGTCTTAAGTCTTTTTCTAAAAAAAAAAAAAAGGCAAAAATATGAGGTTCACCCTGATTCCACCTAATTCTTTAAAATAAGAGCATTTGAATGAACTATGAAATCTTCACCTCTATGGAAATAAGGCTCTATGTGCAAAGTGGAGAGCCTGACAAGTGATTATTACTTTCTGTGCAATCTAATGGCCTTGAAGTACCACAGGAAAAAAGAAAAAAAAACAAAAAAAACAAAAAACAAAAAAAAACCCAAAAAACTAAACCCTATTACTTTAACTCATTCACTTGGTAGAGTCTAATAAGTAATATTAAATGCTCCTACCAGAAACATTCTGGGGGTGAGCCACTGCCACAGCATATTGCATTAAGACTAGGTTGTATTAGGTATGACTGCAGTTCCGGTTTGCCATAAAGGCTTGCTTTGGAATGATGAGGGTGGAAGGAAATAGCAATTTCTGTGGGTCTGAACATGGCTTAAGTGATGCCATTTTGCACAGAGATTCCGTTTCGTATAAAGGAATAGTTTGCGTACTGCATTTTCTTTTTCTTAGTCCCCCAATTTTTCAGTACACAGAGATGCCAATTTGGTCAGACCTTTGACTGCTGCAGTGGGATTCTGTAGACAAGTAAAGGTGAGACATAAGGGCAGGAATAATGCTGAGGTAAAACAAGAAACAAGGAACTGCAGGTGCAGAGCTTCTCAGGAAAGGAGTTAAAGTAGATGGAAACTTGTGGGACTTGGATTCTTCCAACACATGGATATTTAAGTATAGTCAGCTAAGCAGTAGTGCAGTTTGGGAGTGCGAGTGCAGTAAAATGAGAGACTGAGCACAGACACGGTGGAAACTGGAGAACCATTGAGCAAGTTACAGAAGTCCCCCTTGTCTTTGACTGAAATCCTTGCCAGCAAACTTGTGAGCAAAAAGTTATTCTTGTTGCTTTGTTACTCTATTCAATCTGGCAATAAAGTCTCCCGTATAACAAGAACACTTATTATTACTGCCTGACCCACCTAAAATTGCAGTGCAACAAGAGAAGGCCTAATAGCCAGTGTGTTATCCCCATGGAAGGAAATGATCCATTAGCAAAATGCTATAAACTGGCAGGCAGGAGGGCAGCTAAGCATTTTGACCCTATTAGCTTGCAGATAGGAAACCTAGTAATCCTAAATGTGATTGCCTCAGAGATAAGTTTAATTATTGAAAATGCTAGAACTGCAGAAAGCCTACAAAAATCCATCTTTCTCTGGGAGCAAAAAGAAGCAATGAGGTAGTCTAGCAGCTAGAAAAAGGGGATAAAGAGACCCATAATTAGTCCATTTCATCCTTAGGTAATACTAGCACGTAAAATATTCCAAGTCTCTCCAAGAGGTTATGGCAAGCCCTCTTGAATAAGTATTTCTACTGCATCTTTGTTTCCTTTTAGTGCTTTTTCTCTACCATCTGGATGATGCCCTTAGTTCTGAAGCTTTGGGTGCATGAAGGTATGTTGTGTCCCAGCCTTCCAGTTAGAAGGGTCCAGAGAATGTGTGGTCACAGAGTGCCATGTGCACAGGGAAGTTAATTTCATGAGCGTAAGAACTCCATTGTGCTATTAATTGTGCAAATTGTAGACGTTACATTGTGTGAGGTGGGAAAATTCTTGGAAACCAAAGGATTTTTCTACAGAAAATTCTAATATCAAACATAATAGCTACGAATTCAATCAAGCATGCAAGCGGGGAAGTGAAATGCTGATGATACGAGTTCTTTGTGGCATGCGTGTTTGAAGGGCTGCTCTGTGCTATTCCTTCAATAGTTATGACTTCTGGGAATGAAGGTCTACGGCAACTCATGCTGCAGCTGGGATCTGGAGACAATAGTATCAAGTGACAGACAGTTAGGCTGTCCAAGTTCTGTATCCTTGGATCTGTTTCAGTGCTTCAGGGGCAGTGGAGAGTAGCTCAACCGTATGACTGTACAAATCGGAAACAGCTATGCCTATATCCAGTTGCAGACTTATGGAATATTTTTTCCATAGCACTATCTAACTCACTTCTGTTTATCTATGAAAGCAGAAGTAGCAGTATTCCAGGTTATCATTAATTTAGATCCCTGCTGATGGTAGTTGATCGGTACCTGTTGGCTACTTTTATTTAGAGTGCTATTTACATTGCTTGAAGTTGTTATAAGAAATTCCTCCATCAACAGTTAAGGGAAATTCAAAGGCAGTCAGAAGCTTAGCTGGGTATAATTCCAAACAGCAATACATCTTATGTGCCTTTGTGTGACTGCCTGCCTTTAGCCTGTGGCTGTTTAAATGTCTGTGTCTATGGAACAGTTGAAGTTATTTTAGTGAAGTCTTAATAATCTCCACCATGTCTCTGAAGTCAAAAGACTAACCTGAAGAGAACTCTCATGCTAGGAGCATGGCCATGGATGGGGGTAGAAGGAAATGGTTGACATCAAGTGGAGCTGAAGGTAAAGGTGACGATTCCTGCCTTTTTTCTGGGTTTTCTCAGGAATAAAATAAAGACCTAAAATTCAGGGGTCAGCTGCATCAAATAATGTCCTGTTCAATGCCAGTTGTACTGTGGTGTGCGTTGGGAAATAACAGTCTCTTTTATGGAAGGGTTTGGCATATTCAGTATGGGTCCCATACGTTTGGTCACTTGTATGAAGAGAGGTGGTTATTAGCTTTCTGAAACTACCTGTTGTGTGAAATGGTGAGCTATTACAGTATGTCAGAGCATCAACCCAGGGAAACAACCCAGCAGAAGTTCCACAGATGTGTCCTCAGAGCCCTGTTAGTTTAATGCTTAAAACCGTCCCAGCTAACCTGTGTGAAACAAAGCAATGGCTCTGTCCACAGGTTGGGGGCCCAGGCACCCCAAGCCCTGAGCAATCTTCCCTGCCTGGGGAAGAAGGTGGGGGGCAAAACACTGTGATCCTGGAAGCCTCATCTACAGTGTCAGGGGCTGGAAGTGAAACCAGCTCCTCTGCTTACCTGGAAGCCAATGAGGACCTTGTGACTGTTATTTCAAACATGGTCAGATGGGCAGGAAAAGGTAAATTTCAAGGTATGTCTGTGCATGTTTTCTGACCCAAATGGTTTGCAAAACAGTCTCTACGATTGAGGAGAAATAATTGTGCTCTTTAACATCTCAATAGCGGAGTATATCGATCATGTGGAAAAAAACCCTACCCTAACCGCTAATTGAAACAGCAGTTGATTAGCAGCGGGTGCAGCACCTGCTGTTGTGGCAGGGGAAACTAGTTGTCAAGGAACCACTTGGAAAGGATTGGCATTGTTGATGAGCTTAAGGAAGAGCCATGCCCTTATGTCACTGCAGGAGATGGACCGATGAACTGAGACTAAAAGAGAAGGCAGGTGACCCCCATCGATGGCGGAAAGGCAGCAGCCTCCACCGGGTGGCTTGCTTTCTCGTTCCCAGGCTTCGGCATGCAGTCGCACAGGGCTACTTCAAAAAGCCTCCAGCAAGTCTGAGACTTCAAAAGACCAGATGTGAGAATTTCATTTTAATGCACTGACACTCAGCCCAGGGTCACTGGCAATATCTTGAAGAAGTAACAAGCGATTGTGTAAATATGTGTCCCCCAGCCGTCTGCTTCTGTTAGACAGTGCTGGGTATTTTATCACGAATTAATCATGCATTCTGACAGTAGCTGGAGTGGCATTTTCTGCTAAACTTATCCCTTTAATTAAATGTAGATGCTCCATCTTCAGGCTGACAGTCTCAGGACACCTGTTTTAATTTTTTAATTGGGGCCAATGGTTTGCTTGTTCATCCTGCTTTTCCTTTTTGCATCCTCTCGTCCCCACACATGTTCGCGAAATGTAGCAAGCAGAGCTACAGATATTGAACAGGACAGGCTGGGCTGACAGCTAAGGTCACTTCAGCGAAGGACTGGAGCACTCGTGTGCTTGAACTGAGAAGGCTGCAGCGTCTGTTAAATGCAGATTGACAGAAGTGTCCAAGGGACAACCTTTCTTTTCTATAGGAAGCATTTAATTACTGTTTTGCATTCAGTGGAAGTGCTCACAAGTTTCCGCACGCGGATCTCCCTGAATCATGATGTGTCTGATCACAATTTTCTTTCTCTTCCATCTAGCCTGCTTGAAATGTGTTTGAGAGAGGTTTTTGTGGAGGATTTGGAGCATTAAAATGGCCCTTTTGAATCCTCTTAAAATCTCAAAGCAAAGAGTGGGTGAGCTGCTCATTTCTTGTGAGAATCTAGATGTATCTGCCCTTGCTGTGCGTAATTTCAAAAGGCTGGTTTGGAAATACTGTCTTGTTTAGTGATTATGTTCTGAATTGAGTGTTTAATGCTTCATTCCTTCAAATGGAGGATTTGGCTTTTTCTTTTCTTTGGGTTCGTAGTGCTTTTCTGAAGTTGAGAATGATATGTTTATTATTATTTTTAAGTAACACACTATGCATTTCCAGCACCTTTCCAGCTAAGGATATTTGAAGACCCCACAAATTGTAATTAAGGTGTACATCGCTTGAGGTCTGGTTTTCTGCAGGGCTGCCTTGCTTGCCATGTGTGATGGCTGCCGGTAGCATCCCTTTGGGGAAGAGACTGAGGGGTCTTCACGGCCTTCCAGCTCTCTGAAGACACAGTTCTTGATAAACCTCTTTTCTGGGTGCTTCAGTTCAGTAAGTAAGAAAAATGGAGCTCTTTCTGCTCATTTTGCACCTGTTTCTACAGAGCAATTTGCAAGGTAACAGCTGTCAGATGGCTTCTTCTGGAAATGAGGCCTGGAATAATATCCCACTTATTCAATTGACTTAGGTCAGGGTATACCAGGGCTGTGAGTGTGGTTAATTCACATGGCTGTGCCTTGCACCCCATTCATGCAGCTGATGTCTTAGGCTGCGGCAGGAAATCCTCCCTGGAACGAAGTAACTTCCCTTTGCTGGTGTTTTGTATGATGTAAGAGTTGTTCAAAATCCTTCCAGATTACCTCGTTTGTGGCAGGCTTCCAGCAGCAATCCCATGCCATAATGCACCATATCTGGTTCACCTTCCCTTGTGTCAGGGTGCCCGGGGTTGCCCCACAGGCACCTTAATGTGATGCCACTATTCCGTCCTGATGCTGGCACTACAACCGAGGTGTGTGTCTCCTTTTTTTTTTTTTTTAATTGTGATAAGTAGTCATGAACTGCAGAAATACCTGTATTTTATAATTTTTTATGTGGACTTCGGTATCCTGTTGAAGCATTTCGTGTTTGACTTGGACTGGACTCACTGGCACCGCAAGATTTCACCAAAGTTAAAAGTCTGGGCCTGAAAACCATGCACAAAAGGTGCATTTCAGGCCTGTACAGCCCGTATCCTAACTCAGGTTGGAGAGATGGGAAGTCCATCTGTCAGAGGATAGGACTGGGGGGTCTGTTGTAGTGGAGATGGATTTGGCTGCAGTGAGGGAGGGAATTCCAGGCCCTTTATTGTTAGATGGAAGTTGGAAAATGGAGGGTAAGGACCTCCCTGGGAGTCATTCTCAACTTCTGCTGCTTAAATACAACAAGTCTGACAATGGGCAAAGAGTGTCTCCCTTGCTGCTCCTCTCTCCTCCCCACAGTCTTTTAAGTGACACCCTCAGGAGCAAAGGGCTGCCATCAGCACAGCGGCATGGTGCCTGGGGACACGGCATTCCCAGCCATGCTTAGGCTCTGCGTGATTCCTGGGGGAGCAAACTCTGTGTTCTATACCCTACCATGTTGAGAAATTCATTTATTTACAGCCAGCTTTTTTCTTTTTCTTCTGCCATTTAAGATTGTTTTAAAACTGTCATGTGCTCAAGGATGTTTGGGCTTTTTCTTTTTGTTTTAACACCCTTCCCTCCAGAAAAAGGCTTGACAAGAAAGAGAAACTTAGCTTCTTTCATAGAAACATGCATTAACAAATATCAGAGTGGAGCACTAATCCTCTTTTTGGTTCCTTTCTGCATTGTTTTTTGTTGTTTGGGTGAGGTTTTTTTCTCTCCAATATGCAGCCCAGAGTAAACTCAGTGGCGCATACAGAGGAGACAGAAAGAGGCAATTGGTGCTTCCTACTTGATTGAGCAGAGCTGAGAGCACTGCGCTGAGTGAGAATATCTGAATGTGAAGAGTAGGAAACACAAATGAAGTTCTGAAGTTGAAATATAGTGTACACTTCACAAGTTTTGTTGAAATACAAAACCTGGCAAATGCTGATACTTGCTTAAAGCACTGATGACCACATCCAGGTGCTGTGCTGACTGTCAGATCTCTTACAAGTCTCCAAAGCAAAGAAAACTCAAGCAGCTCTGACTTGCACGCTCCTTAGGTATGGCTGTCTGGGTATTGCTCTTACACCGTTCTCTCCAGGGCTGGACTTTGCCCTGGTGTAGACAGAACAGAGCAATCAAAAGGATCCTTGCACTGGCTCTGGATCTTTCTACCCTGTTTCAGACCACTGAACCAGTGCAAAACACCGTATGAACAATGTACAGAGCCGCTCCCAAGGCTGGCACTCGTGGCAGACTTTGATGTGGAGGTTCATACTAAAAACCTACTGTTTAAGAAATATTTTCCCTTTTACCCCTCTCTTCTGGGATTTGCCCAGAACTGGCTGGTGTCTGATAGCCTGATAGCATTTGTGAATGATTTGGTCACAGTCCAATCCTTAATAGCCATCTGTATTTCTCTGCGTCAGACTGCGATCCAGCTCAGTTGGTCTGATTAGCACAGCCCTAGAGAGGCCACTGGCTAAATATCACAGTGAGTAAACCTTAGCCTCAAGCTCTGGGCTGGGTCCACCACACCAAGAGGTAAAAGGATGCTTTTTTTAGCCACTGATGATGCTGTTTGGTCAGAATCTCTGTTTCTGATCCAAAATGTTTTGGGCCAGGTTCAGATTCCCTTAACTCTGGCTTCATAGTAACTTAATTTGCCCATAGCCATGCTAGTGAAAACAATTAAAGAGTAAAGGCTTATTTGGTGTGAAGAAAGGTGGAAGAATTGGGCCCTTGATTAAAGAACTAAAAATAGCTAAACAGAGTTTCAAAGAAGCCGTAATTACTTCTTTTATCTGCCCAGCTCTTATCATTTGTGAAAGTTACTGAATGTTTCTTGGTGTGTTTTCAGACCTGCGACTTGATTGCATATTGCAGAGTCTTTTATGCGGCTCCTGCACATTGCAGCAATCTCTGCTTAAACAGATGTAACAATGGTAGTCAGGTACCTATTGCATTTGCTATTTTTGTCCTGTCAACTCATCCTTTCAAAAGACACAATTTGAAATCAGCTTCTTCCATATTTGTTCTCCATCAGTGAACTCCCAGATCAGATTTGCTCAGGTTTGAAGTCAAAACAAGGTTTCTGTACCTGCCAGTGCTGAGTGCTCAGCCTGGCATCTAAAACTCAAGCTGTGTTCTTCCTGCCGTGTGCGTTACCGTGTTAGCAGCCAGGGCTCTGGAACCAGCCCTTCGCTGGCAATTTTGCTGGAGAGGCAGGAGGTGGAAAAAATTTTGCTTGCCAGTCTACGCAAATTCTGTTTTTATCAGAAAACTAAACGCGCATTAAGCCAAACTTCTTTCTCTTTCGCAACGGGCTAACTCTTATGTTTTCGGAGCTGCTCCAAGATCGTGCAGGAACTGTAGAGGGGAGAGCGGACCCGTAGACTTGGAACAGGCTTTGAAGGCAGCAATGGTTGGTGTCACGGTGTCTCTTAACTGATGTTACCCTTCTGCTTAAAGCAAACAAAGAAATACCTCCTTCAGTTTATCGTCTTTATTGTTTCCTGATGCAGACCATTAGAGAGACAAATGGGTTTACAGTAGCCTGCAGTACTGTCCAATATGCTGTGGTTGATATATAAATGACAGCTTGACAATTTCCTGTGTGTTTTCTCAGCAAGGCTCTTTTTAATTGTTAGAAGGTTTTCTCTTCTTCTTCCGTTAGTGTGATGTCATTATACTGCAGCTCATGGGACTTTACACTAAATATTTCATGTTAGGAGCCAGAAGTGGTACTTTTTTTTTTTTTTGCTTGTCGTGGTTTTGATTAGGAATTCTACTGATCCCTGTCCAAAAGTGCCCTTACCAAAATGCAGCTAGGGAATTAACGAGTAAAAAGTGCATGAATACTTTTTGTCAAAGTTAGGACAGTAAGAATTCCTGCAGCTTCTTAGTCTTCTCTGTCTGCCTCTCAGCCCTCTTAGCCTGAACAGAGAGACAAATTAATATTCTATTATGAAAGAAAATTTTGCTTTCTTCTTGCCGAGTCAGTTTTGGCTTGAATGCCCTGCTGCGTGCATGGCACGTTGTTAGGTATATTGGGAGGAATAAACTGTGCTTTGGATATTAAGAAATGTTCTAGCGTCTCCATTCATTATAGTATCTTTTTTTTTTCTCTCCAAGCTTCAGAGTTTTGGATCTAGTTGGAAGACCTTTGGCAGAGGCAGGATGACAGTTAGAAAGTCAATTGTATTTTTTAAAAATATAAAAAAGTTAAGTCCAGATGTCAGTGTAGTTTCCGTGTGTTCTTACAGTTGGGCTAGTTGGGTAATCTACTTTCTTTTTTCCCCTAAGGTTAAATCAAACTCTGCCTATTTATATCAAAGGAAAAATGTTTTCCCTAATTCTTTCCTCTGGGGCTAGACTTGAAGTATGCAATCTATGGGAGGGCAGCCACCAATGCAAAGAACGTGAGCAGAAATGTCTTTCCCTTAATGAATGAGTTTGCTTGCCATTAATGTTGTTGATTCGTTTCATGACAAAATATTGCAGTGCAAAACAGAGAGCTGCCTTGTCTTCCACCCAGGAGCTGCTTATCAGCTTTGACGTTACAAGCTACTTCATTGTACGTTTTCAGAGGATTGTGAAATTTCTTAAAGCAAGTGGCAAAAGGTGATTTTTTTTTTTGTTTCTTCAAGTCTTTGCATGCCAAAGTCTTGACAAGGTGAAGCCCTGTGTAGTGTATTTTTTGGCATATTTCCTTGCCCTTCTGAAAGTCTGTTTTGATTTTGTTGGTTTGCCGCTTTGTACCTTCAAGCAACAATTCAACTTCAACAATGCATGTGAAAAACTCCACAAAGAGTTACTTTTATGCGATGGCTGGCTCAGAAACAACTCTTTTCTGTGACTTACATCCCTACTTCCAGCTGCCAACTGAGACATATAGTGCTTACTCCACTGGATAGCGGTTGTACAAATTGTACCTGTGTGGGCAGCACCTGTCAAGTCCTCAACCTGAGTACTCAACTCGGAGTCCTTAAGACTTTGTTCCCATGATTTGTTTTTATTCTTCCCCTCTGTGGAGTGTCATCATAACTTCTGGAGCCACTGATTGCTATCAGCTAACCAAATTTGACAGAAAAAATGGTAGTCTCAAAGATGAGTTTCTAAAATCTCTGTGGAAGATAGTTGATGAGGCACTTCTAGAACAGCCTCCTCTGCCCATATTGAAAATGGCAGCATGGGATTAGCTGTTCTTAGAGAAACTGTTCTTGAGAGCAAACTTGCATGGGAGAGCTCTTGGGAAGTCCTGGCTGCAGGAGGGATTTCGGATGAAGGTTATACCATCTTGGTTGCCTGCTTTGGTCAGTGATGAGACATGAGTCTGCTGGGAAGGAGGCTTCATCCTATGCTTGCAGAGTTCCCTATGTGACCTGCATGGTGCTGGGTTGAGCAGGGTGCATACTTTGTGCAGATTTAAGTTCAGCTGCTGAGGTCTTCCCGTATTGGTGGTGGGCTTGCTCAGGCCTTTCATGGGGCTTTAACGTCTTTCTTCTCTCTTCAAGTACCTCAGCTAAAGTTTCCCATACAAGTCTTGTTAGGAGCAGCAGACAAAGGTTGACAGCCTTGGAGGGTTGATTCAGCTGCCATTCAGAAGAATAACTCCTAATTCAAGCCATACTAAGTATTGACACCTACAGAATTGGGCTGGGAGCTGTGGGCTTGACAGACCCTTTAGCCTGTGAGTTTCCCAGCCTCTAAAGATGTTGCCTATACCCTCAGGGCATGCAGCTTGGAGCAAGGATCGGTGAGCCAAAGGAGTTGACCAATGCAGAGGGAAGAGCAAGGGGAGAGCAGGAGACTTTCCCAAATCTCTAAAGTTTCCATTCAGGGTTGATCCTCACAGGTTCACCTGTCTTTCTCTTTACATTTAAACTTTAAAGTATTGGGAAACATTGGCTAGGGAAATGGTGCTGTTTTGACTTTGTAAATGTAATTGAACTCTTCTGTAATCCTCAGCTATGTCTCAATGGCGATAATGGGCAATCTGGATGAAGCTGTAGTTTGATGCCACGGTGAGAGGTGTTTGTTGTGTCTTCTCAATGAGTTTGGGAATCACTGTCCTACATCATCCCTCCTGATTACAAAAACTATTACTGTCTTCCTCTCAAAATAAACCTTGTTCCCTTCTCCCTGTCAGACCAATCTCCATCTTCTCTGTGCTGAACCGTACCTAGATCAGTATCCTTCAAACCCTTTGATTTCACAGGTTCTACAAAGTCTGTAACCTCTCCGCTCTTTGGATATAAGAGAGACGTCATGTGATGGCTCACCTGCTTGTGGCTGATATCATAGCGCAGATTTCCTTGCTATCTATCTTGGCATGCCCCTATGCTTTATTGGATGCTCTGAGATTAAATCTGGTTTCACTTCATAAAGTGGCTCTGAAACATGGACACAAACCAAAGCCCAAACAGATGCAGAGACTTGATTGCACTATGTATATTTTTCACTACTTTGAGTGGATGAATTTGTAGCTTTTCTAATGATGTTTGGCTGGTGTCTGAGTGGAGCCGAGATGGCAGATTGCCCGCAGCGTTGTGACTGATCTAGGATAAGCTGGGAGCCTCCACATCCTGGGGGTGGGGGGAAGAGGGACTTGGCAGACACCATGTCCCACCTTCTAATGTCCTTGGCTTCAGGAATTTTTCATTTCTTTAGCAGAGAAGCCCAGTCAGGCCCAGCATGTCATAAAACAAATCTGCTGCAGATGAAAATGGCATGCTTGTTTCTTAGCAGATCCCATTTAAATGGCAGCGTGAGCCTAGATATCATCTGCTGTGTGCACTCTTTGTTCTGAGCTTGTACAGACGGGTGATTTGCATGGCCATCATTTCCAGAAGTGTTGTCTGCCTCAGACCAGATGTTCATCCTTCCTCCGCTGAGACTCTGCTCTGCTCTTTTCTTCGTGTTCCTTACTCTTGAAACAAAACTCCTGTAGACATTATCATCGAGACTGAAACTATGCAGTCTCCCTTCGAGTGACACGCATCCAGCTAATACCAGCGCAGTTAATTGTGCTGAACCCTCCCCATGGCAACTGCTGCTTTTCTTGCCACCAGTCCCTCCAACATCCTTTTTTCAGGCCTTTGCATACCTAGGCATGAGGTGGAGGTAAGCCCCACCCTACCGTAACCTCCTGCGCCCCAACTAAAGAAGCATTTAATGAAGGCTTAATGTGAAGGTTGGTGTCCGGCAGGAAATATCCTTCCCCACTGTCAAACCAGCGTGGAGGCTTGCAAAGATCAGCTGCCGATCGACTAGAGGGGCTGAGTCTTGGAGCATCCCCGATAAAGCTGATGGGTGTGGTGTTCTGTGATCAAAGCTGGACACCAGTATGACCATGCGGTTGTAGATTTTGAGGGTGAGACTAAGATAAAGTCTATTTTATACCTTGATATACAAAAAGAAGTTCCTGGCTATATAATATCTTATGTCTTTTTTTGGCTACCCTGGTAGCATGAAAGCATCTCTAGTTTATGTTTTGTTGCTGGGGTTACTTTTCCTGCACTTAATTCTGCCTCTGGAGTTCCTAACTCTTCCTGAAATAAGTAAAACCAACAATCATGCACCAGGAAAAGACTTCTGAGATCTTGAATTGGGGGAAAAAAAAAAAACAAACCAAAAAAAACCCCACCATGTTGCACAGTAAAAGGAAAAAAAAATTTTTGTCCTTTCTGTTCTCCTCTCCTACTTCCCCCCTGTGCCCACCAAGTGTTTCTATAATGTAAAGATAGCTTTGGATGGAAATTTCTTTTCTGCATTTTCTTTCTCTGACTGGATAGGGCATGTAATCCCTACGGTGGGATTACTTTAGCATATGATGATGTCTTTGAAGATTTATTGTTCTTTAAACATTCCTTGGATACTGCTTTTGTATTTGATCCATTTTTACAGATAGCAAGAATCCTGTCCGTTGCTTTTGTGTCTCCCTTTCTGTAATATGAGTCAAATGATGCAACTAATTATAGGGAAATGAAACATTGCCCAGTGTTTATTAGGCCCTGACAATGTGGTCTGTGCCTCACAAAACAGGAAATCACAGTCCCTGCTTCATTGCTCTCATGAGTTGAGCAGAGCAGTGGATATTGCATCCAAGCAAGCAACGTCTGGGATGAATCAGATCACCAAAGCTTGGTCTTAAAGCGGTACACAGCTTCTTGTTACAATTTGTTGGTTAATTTGTTTGAAAGGTCTCACTGAAGCAATGTCTCTGCAAATATGTGAATAGAAGTGTGGTCAGGCATTTAGGAAATAATAGACTTTTATGCACTGGTGGAAGGTGAGACTTTCACAAGAGCAAGTAAAAGATAGAAGCTGGTTATGAGTCTTGAAGGGAGCGCAGGGAGGAAAAGGGGAGGATGATTTGTTCGGGAGATGTGAGTGGGGAGCAAGAAGCTTGGATTTACAGTGGTAGGTGAAATGAAGCCAGTAGTGGGATTAAAAATGGGATTAGCACAGTCCAAGGCAGGAAAAGAACAGAATGGCAGAGGAAATGTTTGGACAGATAGAAAGCAAGCAAGAGGCAGGAAGCACCAAGGTTGGGCCACAGGTGGACAGTGAATACGAATTAGATTGGACCTAGATCTCTGAAAAGGAAACTTGAAGTTAGACTGAGCAAATAAGTGAGCAAAAGCAGATGGCAGGGTGGTTTGAGTCTCTGAAGGTAAGCAGGAGAGTTCAGTGCTTAGCAACTTCAGTGTTCCCAAGAATGCATTAAATAACTATCTTTTAAACTGTTTCTTTCCCCTCTTTATTTTTGGAGCGCAAAGCATTCCTGGGTTTACAGAGGCAGACTCGGACTTGACCTGGGACAGGCTGGTCAGCACAGTTTGACATGCTGGGCAGAGTCTGCTGTTGCAATGATGCTAACAGCACAGGCTGGGTGTTGGAGTCCCCCTTAGCTCCCCTTTCCTCAGCATGCAGGTACCTGCCCTTAATGCTGAGTAAATAAAACAGGAGTAGAGGTAAATGGAGAGCCAGTGCAAAGGCTGCGACCTATTTTGCAGGAACTTGGATATAAGTCCTACATGGGGCTGGCAGCTGGGGCTGTGCTTGACAGAGTGATGCCTGCTGAGATTATAGTTTCTTCTTTTCTATTTGCATTTTCTTAGAGGTTGATTTACATAATGTAATGCAGTAATGGGATGCTGACACGTGGTATGGTTGAATTAAACTCTGGAATGGCTTATTTGCATTAATGCCAATCAGTTTGTGCTGGCAACTGGCTCTTTATTTAAAAAGGGAATCTCCCAGGTCTCCTTGCTACACCTGCCAGCTAATCAGCAGGAGATGGGACATCAGATTCCCTGTCTTGTCTTGCAGTGTCTCTGGATTAAGACTCGGAGATGATAATGCTCAGGAGAGGCAGATACCGCAACCCAGCTGGATGATTTCCCTGATCTGCTTGTTGATGTGTTTCTCAAATGGCTTCAGTGTCAATGAAGTGAGCTGATGCACATGCCAAATTCCTATCGAACTCACCCTGCTCCTTGCTTCCTAGCACAAATTTCCACTCGCCATCCAATGCTTTGTGCCATGTGTAACGATGCCCTCTCCTGACACACAGTTTCCCATAATACTCACAAACTTCCCCTTGTTGAGATGGTTTCATGGGTTTTCTGCATCCCTTCTGGCTGATGAAGACAGTGCTGGAGTTCCCTTTCCTTTTTGTCCAGCTGATGCCTGGTCCTGCAGTCCCTCAAGGGAGAGTCTTTAGAAGTTGTTTGTATGCACTGGACCAATGATGATGAGCAGCATATTCAACTGTAGCTATGAAACTGGAAAGCAGTGCTGCCTGCCAAGCCTAGAAAGGAATTTTTTTTGAAATAACTGGAGTGTAGAGCTTTGGTTTGCACAGCTAAGAGTACCAGGTGAACTATGAATTAATGTGTAAAAAGCCTTGGGAAAGTTCAGTCGTGTACTTTGTTATGAAGTCAATAACCAAGTGATGTTAGGTCTATCTAGCTGAATACATTTTGTGTTCCTTTAATCCTCCTTTAAGCTTTACTCCAGCCCTTCTAGTGAGATTTTTTTGTTGTTGTTTTTCTCCCTCATTCCCCAGTGTTGTAACCACACCTCTGTGTATTTTTTTTTTTTTGCACACCGTAAGCTAAATGCAAAGGGCAAGTTATATAGCTGCTGAGATTAAATGAGGCCTTCTGGAGTATTTCAAGAGGGACCAAGCCCATTGAGCAGACTGGAAGGGGCCCAGGCTTGCATATGGGCAGCAGGCTCTGTGAGTTGACGAGACTGAGGGATTGCTCACCCCTCGCAGCAGGAGCCATGTATCAGCTGCCTGCAAATGGTTATAAACCAATCCACCACAGATTGGGGAAAGGTTACAAACATATGGAATCATTCGTTTGGCTATCTTTGAGCTAGAAAAGAAAATAAAGCTGTGCATTTTACCCAAAATATGTGCAGGGTACAGTGTTGTTTTTTGGAGGCCTGTTTTAGAGTCTGGTGCTAAGGAAGGATGTGTGTGCTAGGGGCCTTCTCGGTACAGGCAGGAGGCACTCTCAGATGAAGCTCCAGCTAGTTTCTGCACCCCCATAGTGACTGTGGTAAATAATCTGCTGCTCAGAAATCAAATTTATTTGTTTTTTGCTCTGCACAGGAAGGACAACAAAAAAAGGAAGAGAAGATACAGTAGGTGGTTATGGGAGAACAGTCACACTTTGAAATAATTTGCTAGCCAAGTACTATGTCTTGAGTCCTGGATGGCTCGGATTGGAATTCTCCATGGTAAATCTGCTGGGCTTTCTTCCCCAAGAAGTGGGACTGTAGCAGTCTGTGTGCCTCTGAAGGTGGCACTCCTTCCTCATGGTCTGGACTGCCATGATTCAGGATCATGGGTGAGGGTTTTCTTCCTCACGAGCAGAACCATGAGTTCATGCTGCAGTTCTGCTTTATTGACAATAACACATCATCCTGGTCTACTGAACGGAGCAGAACCAAATGTTGCTCACTGCCAGTTTTTGAGCTGCCTTTCCAGACATGGTCTGACCCAAGGAGCTGTTTCTCAGCTCGCTGCCTCTGCCTCCTGCATGTTCAGTTCCTGCCCAGCCTGCAGCGGTTTGCAGTTCTGGGCACTGCCTCAGCCCACTGTACTTGCTGTTTCATCAGGAGATGAGCATGTTGTCCTCATGGTGGTTTTTTATCTGTTGTTATATGAAGGAATGGTACTTGACTGTTCAGACAAACTAAATTACAGTGATGACCATTATCCTGATTATCTTTGTCTAGCTACATTTGTGTGGTACTCTAGGGTTGCAGAACATACAGTATTGCTTTTAGTGGGGATGTGTCCACTAAGATATTAAAACAAGACTGGATTTTAAGCCTGTACTTCAGTCGTATGGTAGGTGTATCAACCTTGATGACCTCTTCCATGGGGCTCTGCCTGTCTGCCATGGGTTGCAGTGCTCTTTATACGTGATCCTTGGCGTTTGTTATAGGTCCTGATTAACGCCTCCCAGTTTGGCATCAGGTCTGGCAGGTGGAACATGCTTTGAGAAGCTCACATGAAGGGGCAGAGAAAAAAGGGGGAAAGCAGACATCGTTCAGGGCCTGTCTAAAACTGATTTTTTTCTTACATGATTGTCTGGGGTGGAGGAGGGAACTGATCCAAGCAGTCCCTTCCAGCCCTTGGGCAGTCCTTGCTAATTTGCAATTTCTTTTTATAATCGCCACTCTAAAATGGGTATATACATAAACAGCCATGAGTTGGACCAAAGCAATCATGAAAGAAGCCGGGCTGCATTGGAAGCTGTTTCTGGTAGCAAACAAAACAAGATGTGCAGTACAAAACCTATTAACTCAATTTGCTATATTTATGCTTTGTGTATTCAAGAACAGCATGTTGCTATGGGCCATCGTGTAATCCAAATTGCCTTGTAGGGACTCAGAGCTTTAAACCATTCCAGAAGTTTCACAGCACTTTCTTCCCTCCTGAGGCCACCTGGCAGCACTGCAGATTTCCACATGTGATTTTCATCTAAGGTCTTCCCTGGCTATATATAAATCATGGTAGCAAAATTATCTGAGGACGTTAGTAACTTTGAAAAAAAACCTTTTGGGGCTGGGATATAAACAGGCCTTTCCTGATGGGATTCAATTTGTTTCATTGGGACTAAATTCTTCCCTTGGATCCACTATGCAGTTCTTAAATAAATGGTTTAAAATCGTTTTTGGGATGCTGTATAAATGCTCTTTCATGCCTGGGCTGCACTGGGTCAGTTCTGCCTGAAAGGCTGATGCTGTATTTCAGGTATTGTACAGAAAATACCTATTGATGTTTCGTCTGTGACGGTCGCACGAGTGCCTGAAAAAGTCTTCATGTAGTTATCTGAGCAGGGGAAAAGGTGGTTTGCCTGGATGAAGATCCAAACTTCTTTCACAACAGGACTTTGGTGCCACCCTCCACACCTTGTATACATCTGACATTAACAGGCACGAACATTTCAGCTGAAAACTAGGAAATTACAAAGGTGCTACTTGTGTAGTACTTCCTCGGTCCTGCCAGATCTTCTCCATTTAAGAACAACAACAAAAAAAATCAATGATGAAAGAGGCTAAGCATAACTCCTCTACCTTGTGAGAAGAAGACCCAGCTTGGAGAAAGGCAATCTAGGTTCCTCTTCTGTCTGTGTTCCTGTTCTGTCTGCTCCTTGCACACTGTCTGATTCACCTCCTCAGGTGTTACATGGGGAGCCTCAGTGCCCCGCTTGTTGGAGCTGGGATTTCCCTCTGGAGGGGTTAGAGGATGACAGTTGTCAGTTCTATTGGCACCTGGGATCCCTTTGTACAGATCAGAGGGCTCTGAAGTTGTTTGGGTACTTGCAGATTGAAATGCATGTGGCAGTAGAAGCAGTATGCTCTAAGGGTATTCTAATGCCACGATAAAATACAACATTAATTAGCAACTTATATCCATTGAAGTCCATAGGAGACCCTGTTGCCCTTGCAAAGCTTTGGAAGGTGCTCAAGTGGATTTATTTTCCTTCCCCCCTGCCCTGATACCGGGAGTAAATGGAAGTCAGTTGTGGTAAAATGACTTCTACTTGGTGCAGTAAGACATGGGGAGTATGTTACCCCAGGGGAAAGTCAAAGACGAGGAACCCAGGTGCTAAGACTGGCAGTGAAAAGACCCTGCCATCAATACTGACATTCAGGAGCTCAAGGATAACAGGATTCCTCAGTGGTTGTTTCTTCTGCGGTCATCCTCTGGACACCCAGGCAAGACATATCTGGTTTCCCTTCTGTGCACTGACTGCCACGTGTGGAGGCAGGCAGGAAATAAGCAGTTATGTGGAAGCAGGTATCTATCATATCAGGGCAAAACATGCCACAGGTGAAACTTTTTCAGTGCTAAGAGAAAGGTGAAGATAAAAGCATCCAGCAGTGAGGCAGTGGGCAGGCAGGGTGTGGCTGCTTTCCAGGTACGTTTGCATTAGCAGGAAAAATAATGGAAATGTGGTGTTTCTCTCTCCTTTTTTTTTTTTTTTTTAAGCTGAAAGGTGGAGTCAACAATTCCTCTTGCCCTGGCAAACTGGGCTGTTCCTACCCCAGCTAACAGAATAGGTGCATGTACAATTAGTCATGAGATAAAATATGAAAGCACTGTTATTTTGTTAGCGTTGGCTCAGATGTTGTGGACCTGGGACTAACGGACATTCAGCAGAATTTGGCGTAACTGCAGAGTTTTTGGCCCGAACCTTGTAACTCATTACCATGGGGCTCTGGAGAAATCTTTCAGTAAGCAGCTATTTCTAATACCCAGTACCTAAGATTGGTTGCTGATCAAGGGTTTTATATAACTTTTTTTTTTATTTTCTTGAAGTACTAAAACTAGAGTTATTTGTGTTGTCTAATATCAGTGGTGGGTAGAAGTGATTAATTTATTCTGATCTAAGTGGGCTTTAAAATATGTACAAAAATGCGGCAGGTGGATGATGTAGCACCGTTACATCTTTCCTTTAATGTAGGAAAGTGGAACGTAATTGCATCAAGTAGTGGTTTTGAAATATCAGATGTCCATTAGTGCATAATTAACAAGCTAATGATGTGTTGCCAAACATGTGATGACCTCTTTTTCTCCGCCAAACTTCTAGATACTGTTACTTATTGCATTAGCTTCTTGGAAAATGTGCACTGGTGGCAGTACACTCAGCAGTGCGTTCTCATAAGGCTCGTCTGCTTTAGGCCTATTTACATGAAATACTGGAAGTCCTGGAAGTGGACTGGAGGTCTTTGTAATGCTCAACATGTATGACAATGTTATCCGTCGGTTTTGCCGTTGCCCTGGGCCCAGCAAGGCTGGGCTACCTTAAAACATGAAGAGTATAACAAAACCAAAAGATCATCAATAAAAAGGGAAATTCTGAGCAGTCCACTGACAGAAGTGAGTTAAATTCTTATGAAGTTTATTCCAATGGGATGCAAGGACCTGAGACCAGGACCTAGCACCCAGCCCCTTTACATGCTTTTCTGTGGTACATACGTAGTATATGATTGCCTGAAGGAACGGTCAATTACAGATTTACCGTGATCTTTTATTTACGTAAGACTGACTAGCTTAGTAGAGCCAGGTTATTCACCAAATAAGTCTCTAACAATAAGTTTGAATCCAAATGTGGACATTTTAATTGAAAATGGTTGCTGATAAGAAAGGAATGCTGCTTTGTTCATTTCTGACATAGTATATTATGTTAGGTCAAGTTCCTTTTGGCTCATATTAATGAGATGACTGCACTGATCATTAAAAAATAATAATTAAAAAATTGGTCTCTTAAACTACAAAGTATCTGTTTGGACAGCGGGTGTTGTCTTAGGGTGAGCGATTGCACGTTCCATCAGAACCAATTTTGGCATTTGATTATGGCTTGACAAATAGCTTTGTGCACATTGTAATATTATTCCAAGAATGATACTGGCTTTTGAAGTGCATCATGCTAAATGGAAGACTCAGTGCCCATTTCAGTGGGTAAAGTAAAATCTCTTTAAAAATTTCCTTATAATTCGGCAACTACAATTTGGAGACTTGCCTCTCTTTTAGGGTAGTCAGGTGGACTTTTAAATGCAAGAAGTTTTTATTGCCCAAAACCAAGCTTGCTTTACCTTTATCTGTAAGTGTCTGGCATACCTTTTTTTTTACTCCTGAGTTCTTTTTCTTTGCCACATTCAAGTGTTCTGATCCCTTTGTTTTGATCACCAGCTCTCATTGTCATGCCTTCTTCCATGCTAGCTTTCACATAGATCTTCCTCCATCTCTTGAAAGATTAAGTGATCTATCTCTCTCTTTTCCTGTTCTTTTTGGATGTAGTTAGTTTTCCCCCATGAAAAATGATGTTTGTCTCCTAATAAAGATGGGTTGTGTTATGTACTGTTCTGGATGGTCTTGTGGTGTTACCTTTAAAAAGTTGCATTTGCTAGTGCTGTTTTAAGGTTTACAGCTAGACAAGATATATCTCTTGCTTTCTTCATCTCAATCTGAAAGGTCTTGTGGTTTTTTTGAGTGCTACATAGGCTACTGGTCAAGTTAAGAAATAAATACTGGGCCACATTCTTGGGTTGTGTAACTCTGTATACTCTATACTTCTTTGGACCATGTTTTTGTTTATTTTATCTTATTACTTGCAACATCAAACTTAAATAAGTCAAATTGTAGAGTGATTCAGAATTCTTCAGGATTTGCTGAGGAAGGCAGGCTTGTAGCCAAGTTCACCTCTGAAACTTACTCATTTTGTGCTTAGCAATGTCTAATCATAGATAAATAGAACAGAAAAACTTGACAATTATTCTCCTGCACTTGAGATTTGGGGGGAAAAAGATTCCCCAAAAGAAAAGTTATAGTTAAATTGTGTAACATTTCCACCTGAGGAACACAGAGGTACTTAAAAGTGTAAATGGGAATTAGAAAGTGCTATTTTCTGTGCAATGACAAAGATAAATGTTTGATAAACATAGGGGGCAATAGAGGAGACTTTCTTGTCCCTTGTTTAAGACAATCTTACTAGATTCCAATCCATTGGAGAACTTACTCAAGAAAATTGTGGTTGGTTTGTGTGGAAAAAATGGTTGCTGTAAAGTTGTCAAGGTTAGCATGACCTGTTGAGATTTGCAAATGGAAGTGCATGTTGTGCAGCTTAACTCTGCCTGGGGAGCAGCTGGACCATACACAACTGCCCTGAGATGCTGGAGAAGACTATGTGTGTTTGGTACCAGCTCACCTGGATTTCCATGTACCACAAATACTACTGAGGCAGCTTGCAAACAAGACGGGATTCCTTGACTGTACTGTCTTCATAGCACGTAGGATTTTATATGGGCTACTAGTTGCTGCTCTGCTCTGGCAAATGGATGTATTGATATTCTGCTCACCAAGTACAGCTTTAACTAAGGCCCTACCAGATGGGATCACTGAATTCTGCGTACTCAGCTATGTAAATGGTGGTAGTCTCCAAATGGCATGTTGGTGTGTTTGTTGAAAACAAGACAGACTGCAAAAGCAACTTTCTGCAGTGTGAAATCTTTGTTTCTGAGCTAGATAATTTGATTTGGGACCGAAAATTGCATGGGAATGAGACACCTTAACAAAATCCAACTATGAAGTTAGCCCTTCTGGAGTGGTGAGTTGGACTAGAGACAGCCAGAGGTCTTTCCCTATCTGAATTCTTCTATGGTTTCTCTACCAGTTCCAGTGCAAGATGTAGGATTTTCTCCAGTAATGTTAGCCTGAGTGATTTCTATTCTGTTGTGAAGAAATATTTTTGTTGTGAGAGTGGATTTCCATATATTCACCTTCTGTTTTGATATTTATTTGAGGTGGTGGAGGGGGCAGACAGGATGTCAGGAACTGAATATTTTATAGAAATCTAAAAAAAAAAAAAAAATCATTAAAACTAGGCAGAAAGTGGTGTCACCATTTGACAATTTAAGAGCTTAGAAATCTTTCCCATTTTGAGCTGGATGAAGCTGTGCAATGACAAGTGATGAGGGTTTTTTGGGTTGAGCTAGGACAGTTTTTTGCCATATCCTTGTTTGAGCACAAGTCAATTAAACCATGCCTTTTTTAGGCCCATTCTCCCCATTCTCCCCTTCCCCACTTTAACTGTAAACCAGTCAAAAACGTAAGGTCATTTAGAAAATGCAGATATGATAGGCATGAACAGTTAGGGATCTTGGGGAGGCTACCTTAACTTCGAAATTCAAATTGTGTTAAAATTAATCCTTTCTAGCAAAACACTTGTTTGAATTAATTGGTGTGTTATTTGATTTTTATTTTCCCAGATAATACCATTTATTTTAAGCTTCCTATTTGTTTAAAGGCCTTATCTTTGATCAATAACTGGGATATTCCATAAGTAAGCAGTTTTTTTTCTGAGGTGAAATATGTCTAGAAAGTGTAGTAAAGAAAATCAAGGAATCATACCTTTACCTTCTCTTTAAAAGACTATTTTTAATCTTGACATCCTAAATAACTGTTTAAATCATCTACAAGAAGAAATATATCAATACCATGATCTTATATTAAAAAAACCCACCAGATGTGACTGGCAGAGTATGTGTATTTATAGCTTCTCTATTGCTGCTGTAATCTACATTCATTTCTCTGTGACTCCCGAGTTGTACAAGCAAGACTGCATCTCTTAAAAGCATTTGAATGATTACTTGTTCATGTCAGTGTGTGTAGTGAAGCAAAGGAAAATTCTCTTCCTTTCCTCCACTAATGTATTCTGTAAATAAATACTGTTAAAAATTATCACCTACTTGTTTGATCTATATCATGCATATTAATTCTGTAGAAAATCTGTGATCTTTTATGGCCTTGAATGAACTGTCTCTCTTTTTTTTTTTTTAATTTTTCCTAGCTGTCTTTTTAGAAATGGAAAATGCACTTTAAGTTTTCTGTAGCTAAAGATGCTCTCGAGTATTGTAAGCAGTTCAATTAGAATATCCTTATTTGAGAAGGTTGCTTAAATGAGACTTAACAGTAGGAAAAATTGGTGCTAACTCTGCTTTTTAGAAGTGGTGCACCTGGGTTCTGATACATTATGCTCCTGTGAAGAGGACAGGACTGGGTCTTTTTGGAGCACTCATTTAGCTGTCGGGAAGTGATTAAGTGGTACTTGAATAGGTTCTGCAATATGTAGAAAAGTCTGATCTCTGGCTTCTTAAACTAGAAACTGCACAGTAATAATGAAGGAAAGACATACGTGAAATGTAGTTAATAATATTTTGCACTTTTCCCTCTCTTTTTATTTTAGACTGAAAACAAACTGTGTCTTTAGTGAACTGGGATGATGAGCTACCTAGAGATATCCCCATTAAAGGTTTCTACTGCAATATCTTTTTAGAAACGCTTTTTCAGTTTTCTTTAGAATGAAAATGTGCTGACAGTCACAGAGGGGGGGAAAAAAAAAACCCCATTCCCCACTATATTTTCCCAGAGGATTATTTTTATTACCGATGTACGTGAATTACTGTAGGATGCAGTAGCTAGATCAGGCATTAATACAACCCTTCAGTGTAACATTTCAGCCCTGAGATTAATCTAAATCTACCCAGGCATCTAAAAGCAAATGAGAGGAAGTAGGAAATGAAGGCAGGAAATAAAAAAGGGGGGAAAAGGAGATCTATCTTGGGAGAATGATTTATATAATCTTCCAGGTTTATACTGTGATCTGTGAGCGCTGAAAATACAGACTCTGGATGCTGTAGAAATACAAAAGAAAACATTACTTCAAGTGCCAAAAAGCCTTTTCTGCCAGCAGAGCGGGGTCTGTGGTCCACTAAAGCACGCCAGTGACCTGCTTGTTCTTCATCTGCTTTTCCATAGCACATAGATGATGTGCTAGACAAGAAGCCTGAGCACTGCCCTTTTTATTGGGGCAGGAAGATTTGGGGAACTCTTGTCGAAGTCCTTGTGTCTGTAGAGACAAGGCTGCCTAAATGGGGAAGGTCACTAAAACTTCACTACTCTGCTCATCTTATTAATTCACGGAGCCTGTATCTTTAATCCTCTCTCAGCTTTCCTCTTCTCCTTCCTCCCCATGCTTTTGAAAACATCTGGATAACTAATTATTTTTTTTTTAATGTTTTGATGTCTTAGAAGGCTGTTATAGTTTGGGGACTGGGAACCCTGGGGCAGACTCCTACTGCTCCGAGCTCTTTCTTTCCCCTGCTCACACTGGTGTGTCGAGGTGGCAGGGAGCGTTGGCACTGCCGTTCCCCACACAAACGTGCAGCGCTTACTGCAACGGAGTCCACCCACACTGGGGGCCTCCAGACACAACTCAATAAAAAAAATAAAGATGATTGTTACAATTATTTGGAACAGTCACAGCTGATCAAATATATTCCTATCACACTTTAAAACAAAATTTTAAAAAAAGCAATTATTTTAAAGGCAAAACTCACCACATAGCACCTGCCCTGATTTTTTTTTTCTTAAGTAGCACATCTCTTTGCTGACGCTTGACTGCAGTGACTCATCATACGAGGCTAAATCAGCCATGTAACGTAATGCAGCGTGACTGATTTAGCCAGCTCTGATGCAGCACGATGAGAGTAACTTGGACCAGGAAATTTCAGCTCCTTCCCCCTCCTCTCCAAGACGAAGAACAAAGGGAAAGTTAAACATCTTTCCAGAAGTTAAGCATTTTGCTTAGGGGAAAAGCTTTTTATTTGTTTGTTTTCTGTCAGCTAAGGAGCTTGTGTTTAAGAAATAAGCATTAAGATCTTGAACCAGAACTATTGAGGGATCTGTAGGCAGAGCTTGCTAAAAACATCTGCGTATAACATGCCTTTAGCGCCGTCATCACCTCAGATGTTTACTCAAATGTGCAGTGAAGATTTTTGAGGATAATTCTTTAAAATATTACCTTGTGCTGTATAATATACATAGCATATACACATGCTGTATACGCTCACACACATGTAGCAGCTGAAAAGTTATACACATTTAAGGCACCTGCCTAAATTACATCTGCTCATCCTGTTACCCTGAGTCAGCTGAGCCACGCTGCCTCTGGGGCAGTTCTTATGCCACTCTGGTCACAAGCAGTAACATCATTTTGCCCAAACACCTTTTGCTGAGACTTATACGAAGATAATTTATTTCACAAGCGTAGCATGTTGAACCACAGGAATAGTCTCAGCTGATAGATGGTATCTTCTCGGGCCTCTGCAATTTGATCATGTGTCTGAGCTTTTGTTCTTGGATACTCCATGTATTTCTGCTGACAGGAGTGAAACTGGCTTTGCACACCTGCCACTGGAATTCAGACCAGATGGTGTTGCAGAAAGTCAATCAAATGGTGGCATTTTGCAAAGAATCGGAGGAGGAGTAGGTTCAGAGGCAAAGGGAGAGTGAGGGTCTCCTGTCCGTCGTCTCATAGGAAAAACAAGTGGATGCAATTATTACTGAACAAGAGTGGCCATATTTTGCAAAGGGGAAATGTACCCATATAATCCTATTAGAGGTCAGAAAATATAATTGTCTTGTTTATGAAATAAACAGGATCATTTTGAACCGGATCCTAAAATGGAAGAGCAGAATGTAGAGAGGTATGAAGAAGGAGCTTTTCTGAACACTTGTGTTTCTCCAGATGTTTGACTGAACCATCTCAGAGAACTAAGTGTGGGCACCTTTTAGTGTTCTTTCCATATTTAGATATTAGGGTAATGATGAGGAACTCTGCTTACACAGTCCTTTCTCCCTTGAATATGGTCCCTTGCATCTTTTCTCACTGAGTATCATTGATTTGCAACTCAGATTTTTTTTTTTTTTTTTGTGCAGGTACTTTTTTAATTAGTTTGAAGTGCTGGCCTGTGTGTGTGTCTATATGTGTGTGTGTGTATATAAATATTCTTTTCCTTGTAAGACAAGAGACACACTGAAGAAAATGGGTTTGACTTGACAATTGCCTTAAATCCTACCTGGGATCAGCTTCTGAGGCCAGAAAAATCAATCGTCAACCCTTAGTCCAACAGAACATCCTGAGAGACTACATCTGACTTTAAGTTTTCTAATATTTCCGAGAGTTTTGATTTGAAACAAGATATCTCAACCTCAGAGAATTCAGCAAATAAGCTTCTCCACCTTCAAGTGAAGAGGAAAATTTCATTATAATGCATAGAGGTTTTGGGTTTTTTTATCCTGTTGCTGTTCTGTAAAGGATAGATGAGTGCCGACACCTGTTTCTGCACAACAAATGCTAGCTCAAATCCCTTTGTGTGCTATTTTCCAGGTATTGGTTTTGAAATACTTATTGATTTCATCTTTTCTCAAGGCTTGTTTCACAATACCACCTAAAGATTTTTAGATATTAGGATAATCGTGATTGTGATCTACAAATTGCTATGCAGCCTGAAGAATGTTAATGCTAAGCACAACCAGAAGCCATTCAGCTGAACTGGATCTTGTTAGATTTGATGGTCAGCCAGCACAGCTGGGTTAAGTCTTGTGTGGAGGCCAAAATTTAATTAGCATTTTTCTGGTAATTTTGTGTAAGAATTACGATGTTAGTTCCTTAAAATACCTAGAAAAACACCCTGTCATGGATTCTGATTTCTTTAATTTTTTGGTTTTTGCTCTTATGTGATCAAAAGAGTAGGAGTAAATGGAAAGCAGGGTTGCGTAGTGAACAATGAGGAACACAAGCATATTATCCATTCACTTGGAGCCAGTCTTTGTCATTCTTACTGGCTACACACCACAGAAATCTATATTGAATCTGAAAGAATACCTGAAACTGGGTCTTTGTGCTGAAGGGTAGAGCCCAATAACTATGTTTAATAGTAAGTGTATCAACTTAAGGCAAGAAAATAGGATGGCATAACCAATGTATTTACTGAGAAGGCAGAAAGGGGGAGGAATTGGTGTGTGGGTTGGGTTTCTGGTCACAGGAGAGGTTTTCTGTGGACATAGGATAGAAAACTGTTAGGTATAGCAGGGTAGATGCACGGGAACTGCATCTGCAGAAATGAAAGACTTCAGTAATTTTCTTACTAAACAAAGAAGTATTTAAACAAGCTGCACTGATTTTTGTCATTCATCTAATATTTTGTATGTTTTCTTGAACTTGTATTTCTGAGCATACTTAGAATGCTACTTTCCTGTATAGCTTTTTTAAAATCTGGTTTATCTCAGATTTTAATGTGTTTTACCTGCGTTTAGTTTTGAAGTTAAACAGCACTTTATTCAGCAATTCAATTGCCTTCTACAAAAATACTAAATGTTTTTACATGTTTATGTAGGATTTCTGCCAATAGCTGCCAAGTAATTTCCAAACATACTTAGTTCATGAGATGTAACTTAAACATTAAGTACAGAATTAAGAAATGGTTAGTGTGTACAAGTTAAATGACAGTTCTGCACTTTTTTTGTAGTATTAAGCTTAATTGTTTCACATTGGTGATGGAGAATTTCATAGACCACAGTACACAAACACTGAGTTCATGTTTCCACTGCAGTCCTTTCACTAGCTAAAGTTAATAGTGAGTGGTTTTCTTCAGTGGAAGTCCTGTTATTTATGCTTGTTCCCAGGGGCCTGGGGTTAGATCTGGGGTTTAACTCTATTGGGAGGTGATAGATGATTTGTTGTCTTCAGCAGGAACCAATTTAAGGCCTAAATTCTTGTTAGGCCCACTCTATCCAGCCTCCTCCAACATAATGTCTTTCCAGCCTGAGGCCATCTTCCTGCCCACTGCCACTCCTGTAGGATGTATGAATTTTATTTTGAAACCCATGATGATTTTTCTTTAATAATTGTGTGAAGGTGCTTATAAAACTATTTTAAGTGAGGGGTGACATGCTTGCGCAGCATTGCGTAGAATAGTGTAGGCTCAAAGGGTCTTCTGGAGATCACCTACCCTGCTCCCCAGCCAAGGTTGGGTTCAGTTACTAGCTCTACGGCTCATGAACTCTGTGTCCTTGGACACGCTGTTGAACACTTTGTGTCCTCCTGTGTGTATGAGAATGCTTATCTCGCAGGTAGGGATTAATCAGCGTTCGAAAAGTAATTTGAGATCCTTGATGAAAGCCACTGTGTAAGAAGAAAATATGTGACCGCAGAGTAGCATCTCGGAGATTACGATCACCACCATTTCCTTTCCTGAGTTTAAAAGAAAGTGGTTGAGAGAGTTTGTAAAGGAGGTGGAAACACACTTCTCTGTATGGTATTTATTTATTACACAAAGCACCAGCTACCCATAAACCCGTGTGTGTTCATCGGGTATATGTGGTTATGTGGTTTCAGTTACCTTTTTCAAGAAAATAACTATTCTTGCTCCTGAGACCTATTTAAGCGATTATGACCTCAGTTAGTTCACAATAACCATCCTTTACAGTGCTTAATCAATAAACCCTGAAAACAAACTAATCTTCATTTACTTTAGAGGCAACTGCAGGAAAACAGGAGTTGTCAGATAAAGCTGGGGATCAGCATTCCTACCTCAAGGCCAAGGGTCAGATATTAGTACACAGAGAGATTGTAAATATAGTTTGGTCTAACAGATGCTAAAATAAGGACAGGATATAGTGGAAAATTACGCCTCCAGGGTACAACACTTTAATGCATGCAATAACCGATAAGATAAGCTGCTTTATTACCAAAAGAAAGAATTTAAAAACCATATATAATTTGTCTTCATGCTTAGGGGAGTGAGGGAAGAGAGGGGACTATTATTTGGAGATAAGTGGATCACTGGAATATTGTATTAATATTGTGCTGTTTCCTGAGGATATTAGGTACATTAAGAGAAGGATGGGAGGCAGGATACCCCAGGTAAAACACAAATCAGATGGATGTGTAGCATGGTTTGTTTGCTATTATGGAAAGTTTTCTTCTTACAAACTCCATTTCCAGTGTGGAGTTGTTAGCAGTTAAATGTTGAAAGGGGGAGTGGACACTGCAGAGGATACTACATCATGGATTACTACCCTGCGTCATGTAAATGGGCAAAACTCTGCAGATGCTTTCCCAACATCACTGCGGAATTTGTCTCTTAGCTTTAGAAATGCAATCTTTTGAAGTCCACACGAACAAACAGGCATGGCAGTTTAAAGGATCTGCCTTTGAAAAATAAACTTTGTATGTGTTCACGATAAACAGAAGGCTAATGGTAGCGACAGTATTTTATGTGGTAAGCAGTCTTAACCCCACTGTGTTTGACTCCACTTGCACCTCAGCTTTTCTTAATTTCATCATTCTTCTCCCTTCTTTTAAATTGTGAAGCATTTGAATAAGGAAAGGATTTGTAACTGTATTTGTTCTCGTATGTACATGGCCTCTACGATACTAAGTATAGAATTTCCTGTAAAATGTCAGTAAAAGCCTCTGTTAGTAGTCTCTTCCCTATTTTTATTATTTTTGTTTCAAAATGAATGACGATGGTGGTGGATATGCATTACCTTTAGTGTTGGCAGAGAGACCAAGTCATTTGGTCTGGTCATTTCTGGTCATTTGGCCGGAAGGCGGGTGGATGATGGAATGGA
This sequence comes from Dromas ardeola, assembly GCA_013398915.1. NCBI lineage: Eukaryota > Metazoa > Chordata > Aves > Charadriiformes > Dromadidae > Dromas > Dromas ardeola. The sequence continues at coordinate 278,453 of VYZM01017772.1, forward strand.
GATTTTCTGTGTATGTGTCTAAAAGTAGTATCAGAATTTCCTTGCTGTACTCAGCATGTGGGTGCTGTGTGTTTACGTTGAAGCAAATGCCAAAACTTCAAATTATTGTGCTTGAACGTTACAATTTCTTGGCAATCTTAATGGGCAAGACACTCTGATTTTCTCTGAAACAGGTGTGTATGGTCTTGCATTGTACATATTACTTTTGAAAATTGAGACTAGCCTCCTTATTAATTATGAGGAAATTTGACATAGTGAAATTGATGACTCAGTGGTAATTTAATACTGTCCACATATAATCTTGAATCTGCTGCCTGCAAATATCCCATTGGTCCACCATCTTGTTTGACTGGGACATCACTTCATTACAGTTCCCTGACAGAAAAAAATCATTAGATGGAGGGCTTTTGTGTAGTTTTTCATTGGGTGAATAATTGAGTTCCTAGAGGACCTACCTGATTTGAAGGCCAAAACTTTCTTGTAATACAGACTATATAAAAGTAGTATAAATCACAGCGGGAGATGAAAAGGTGCATTTAAATGCACTCTAAGAAAGAAACCACAGTATAGTCAAGTCTTTTGATTGTTCACTAGCCAATTACCCATGTTATTTAGGAATCATCTTGATCTTAATCTTTTCAAAAAGCTTTATATTGATGATCTCATTATACTGCTTAACTTCACCTCTCCAAAATATCTCTCCTAAATACAGTGACTGCTTTGTCCAATTTAAATATATTTCACCTTATCAATTTCTTCCGCTGTGCCAACTTTCTGTTATTTCCTCTCCTCATCCCAATGCTGTGGATAATTGACAATTGATGATAAGCTTTACAGAGGAGATTACGATAACATTGTGTTTCATTAGGCTGGAGTAATACAGAAGTGCTAGCCACGGATAAAAGACAATGGTACAATTCTTGTCCCACAGAACGTGTAGTGTGAGCGGTGACCAAAAGGTTACACAGAAAAGCAGAATTATAAATATATTTATATAAGATTACATAAAAGTAAATTACATACAACTGTTTCTCCATCACTTTTCCCAACCTGACAAAACTTTTCTTTTGCTGATGTACAGCACCTTATCACTATACCCTCCTTATCTTCTTGGTCCTTCCTTTTCTACCTCCTTTGCTGTGAGCACGTTGTTCTAGCAGGAGACTTAGATGATCTTGGCGTTTATGTGCATTTATTTCAGAAATAATTGTCTTGAAAATAGGAAAAGACTTTGCAAGAAGTAGTAGTGAGACAGACGTGAAAGTGTGAGCCGTAAAATACTGAGACACCTCTGTCTCCGAGAAAGTTATTCCTAGAAGTCTTTGATCCTGAAAGTTTACTGTCTCCATCTTTCATATACCTGGAAGGTTCAAATTGATCAGATTTTAGGTTTAGATTATTGTGTTAGTCTTTGCATCCTGTACTCTATTAAAGGCCATTAATACAGGCCATTTTGCCTAGTAGTACTGTACTATTTCATTAAAAACGGTTCAAAGGATAAAATGGTTAAAGATGTTCAGGATTAGCTCTTGGTATTCTGGAGGGTGAAGGTCAGTACACTGAGGCCTGGACTGCTCTTGTGCAAGTTCTCTAAATATTTGTTGAGACATTTTTACGCTAAATTAACAATCCACAGTTGATAACTGCGTATCCTGTGGTTCTGAACCATCCAAGCAATTAATCCTAAAAACCAAACCGAAACAAAAAATCAAAAACCAAACCCCACCTCAAAAACCAAACCCCAACAACCTGAAAGGAAATATGAAACGTAAGAGATCATAAAAACAGCTATGGCTTTTTAGGTATATGCCTACAGGAGTTGTGCCGGTGAGAGAATGAAAACACACCTTGAGCTGGCAGATATATCTAAATGTCCTCTAGTCATTGTGATGGGAACTTCAACTCGTTTTGGACCTTAAAAGCTAAAGATGGTTTTCTTTTACCTCAGTTCTCTGGATGCAAATTGAGTATCCGACAGTATTAAATCTCTGCAAAAAGCCTTGGACAGCAAAAGTGTTTTTACTACAGTAAATGTTGATGTGAGAAACCTTTGGGTGCTGGTGCAGATCATGAAATGGGTGTGAGTACTTTAGACAAGAATTCTTTGCATATAGGTTTTGGGTTGGAGTCGTTTGGTTTTTTTTTGAGCTAGTATCATGGCTACCATGGGTGGGTGATCTCTTGGAGCCAGTTGTTTTGTCTTGTAACTCCTATGTGACTAGAAGAATCCCTTCTTCCTGAATTTCTCTTGAAAACAAGGATTTTTTTTTTNTTTTTTTTTTTTTTTTGTAACCAGCTTTAGGAAGTTGATTATCTGGGTTCTTCCACTGGGGAAACTACCTTGGGAAGAGTTTATGAAGTTATAATTAGGTTTCTGTCTGTTGAGCTTCAAACTGTACAACTTCCATGGATATATATGCAGTGCATTTTGCCTGGTTTCAAACTCCTGCCAAGTTCTTGCTTCGAATTTAAGACATCTGTAGGTAGCAAGTGACAGCAGAGCATTTTAACTGAGACAGGGGAAAACTTATTATAGGAGACGTATTTCTCCTGTCAAAAGCTCAGCCACCAGTCATCTGTAACCAGATTCCCCTTGGTCGCCACTGAACAAGGTCATCACACCTTAGTAATGGGGATACGCATGGACATACTTTTTTTAGCTAGTTTGTCTTACTCTCAGTGGTGTTTTCCCCATAATTTTAGTGTCCACGTAAGACAAAATGACCAAAGAAAGCATTCACGGGGGTTCAGTGGATTGATGCACTGGATTTTCACCCATTGAGATCTATCCTCAAATACTAGTCTGATTTTCAGATGAAAATGAGCTTGTTACGTGTCTGCTCTGATGCTGGAATGCTGCAAGTTTTGCTTTGACTGACTGCTGGCAGGTTTACAAAGGGATACATACTGCTACTCAGGTGTTTGTGATGATAGATGCTGTATCAGTACTGTGGAAGCCATTGGTCAGGAGTAAGGTGAAATGTCAGAGTCAATCTCTTTTAGAAAAAGCCACTTGCTGAGGAGGGCTGGCTTACACCAAATTTTTAACAGCACAGTCTCCTTCCCTTTCCCCAAATGTATCTCAACATAGCTATATTTTTATCCAACTAGGAGAGATCCTCTTGTTGCCCATTTCACCTAGCTTTCTCCTCTTAGGTGCCTGTTAGTCATTGACTGATGTACTCTTGTGAAGAGTAGTGTGACAAGGACATCTGAGCGAGCTGCATTTTCATTAGTATAACATGTTCTACCTTTTTTGTACCAGCAGTGTTCAGGCCATATTTATAACTGTGCTTGTAGGCAAGGAATGGAAATCTCTTCTCTATTCTTATTTCAAGCTGATGACCAATATCCAAATTGGTCTGAAAAGACACTCCAGGTGAATGTTAAGAGACCTAGGTGGTGTGTTCCTTTTCTTTCCATCATTTGCAGCAGTGCAGATTCACGTCTATTGTGGGACAATGACCTGTTCAGGAACAGGTCTCATTTACAAGTTTCAGATCCAGTTTAAGTTCAATGTTTCTGTTTTGTTTAGCGGCCTCAAGAGATCTTCTTGAGCTCAGGTTATCTGAGCCTGTTCTTTTGGGGCTAGGGACTGAGAACTCTTTCCTCTGACAGGGTCTTTCAACAAATAGCACCCAGCAGGTCCTGCAGACATGACTATTTCAGAAAGGAAGGAAAGGGATCCCTTACTGGGACTACAAAAAGGAATCATCCAGCTTTATCTACAGAAAATGTTAAGAGGAGTCTGTACTGTGCCTGATAATTCACTGCCAAATGTATATCTGCAGGCTTGAAGTGACCTTCTCTTGGCCTGACTTTCTTTGCCAAACCCTTGGGGCAGCATCAGGAGATATGTGAGCCTAATGTAGAACTTGACATATTCATATATAGGTGACCCCTTAACTGACAGAGTTATGTAGCACTTTCATTGTTCTTCTGCTAGCTAGAATAATCCACCTGGGATTATCTATCAGGATAACCCGTGTGAGGGACAGGCCCGTGGAAGTGATAAGATGGTCACGTCTTAGGATACCAGTGCATGTGAATCTTGCTTTTGCCAGGATCTGTCACTCCGTTTCCATCAATGCAGAGCTAGATTTCAACAGCAGGCAAACTTGTGCTTACCATGGTGGTGCTTGCCCTGTTGACAGTGCTGAGTGATTCTTAAGTGTTCAGTAAATCAGTGAAATTTTCTGAACAGTGGGAAGTTTTGATGTCATTAACAAAAGATGCATGTTACCTAGCAGCTGCAAATTAATTAGAAAAATACAGTAGAAATTGCTTCATTTTTCTTTTTTTCCTTTGTGCTGTCTTCGGCATATTGTGTGAACCAGTCTACAGCAGGGAGGGCCAGTGCTCCAAAATGTCCATAGCATTCAGGATCTGAATGCTCCAATTTTCCGAACATTGACTTAGCTTTTGTGTCCTGCACTGACTGCTCCCAGAATACTGCGGGTCAGAGCATTCCCTGCCTTGCAGTTCTTCCTGTCAGTTTTCATATCACGCTTACCTGGGGAGTGCATGAACACCTTTCATTCTGCGTTAGCCAGGACGACCACGTCTGTCTCTGATCAGGGTCCAGCCTTGCCAAATGGGCTTCATTTGTGCTGAGGCTACCATCCAAAAATAGGCAAATGGGATCAGGGGAAGGCAAGGCAAACAGCATTAAATGTGTAATGATACCAATTAATGAGCGCTTGCCTCATGTTTTGGAATGTGGGAAACCATTTCACAAACCTGCTAGGGTTGTGTTTAAACAACAACTGCCTACCTTCTTTTAAAGGGACACAATCTTACCTTATTTCAGTTTGCTGCTTCTACCAGTGTCAGCTTCTTTAATTATTGCTATTTAATGATGTCTTAGCATTTGAACTCTCCTCATTAACCTTCATCAGAGTGAGACACCTAGGATAATGCAATGGCAAAGCCAACATCTTGTGTAATTTTTTTTTTTCCTCCCTCCACCCCCTTCCCAAATCTCCGGAATTCATTAATTGAATGTTAGAGCATCTGGGCCACTTAAGTATTCGAATCATGCAGCAACATGGGTAGTGTTAGCCTGCTATGGCTCAATAAACCTCTCATTCTCTTGTTCACGGTTCATTTGAATTTTGCAGAAAACTCTGGAAAAAAAATGAGGCATTCAAATAAAAATGGTGCAGATAATGGTAGGAGGAGATGAAGAACTCAGACAAATGTTTACCCTAAGTACTGTGTGTATGTGGCACTGTCATCCCTCCAATTGAAAAAGGGAATGGGCTTTAGAGCAGAAACCCACAAGCCAGAGTACCCAGGCTCTATTCCTGTGTGACCTTCAGCTGTCACTATAGCCGTCCTCTCTATCTGAAAGCAGAGTTTTTATTTTATGCTGCTAAAGTAGCAGAGCCTAATTTCTTATTTGACAAGTGCTCTAAGATCCTGGGAGGAAAGGTATAATAAAAGTGCAAAATAAAACTATATGTGGCAGTATTACTCCTGATTCTAATGGATTTTAGTAGGATCTTTAATCCCTTTATCTACCATGAATAGATGTATTGTCTATAAAAGAAATTTTAAGCTGTTTCACTTCACTTTGGTAACACCTTGGTAATGCAAATGTGCCTTTAGAGTGTGTCTCATGACAGTGGAAAATGAAAGTGCAGGAATAAAGTGTAATGACTGTAATGGGGATTCTTTAATGCAGTTGCTGGACCTAGGAAGGACTTCTGTAGTTTTCCTCCAGTTCTTTGCTCTCCACACCACACAAACCTGGTTTATGTTGCCTTTTGTCCCACCATAGCGTATTCCCAAGGCCTGGTTTGGATTAGGCCGTCATGGAATAAAATGTAGGTTGTGTTAAACCTAACAGAACCGTATCTGTGAATTGATCTGAGGTTTTACTCGGATCCCTCAGCTGTAAAACTCCACTGTAAAGCAGAAGGGGGATGATGCTTTCACTCTGAGAATTGGTTGTGGTAAGTATGGAAATGCTAGCAATAGAAAAGGGCTGATCTTTATTTCACAGAGGGAGAAAGGAGGAGAGACTAAACTAAAGATTCATTTTAGCTGAATATGAGCATTTACCTGAGCTGCCCAGGTTGGAGGCTCCAGGCTCGCTTTGCAGTCAGAGCAAGAGACTGGTGGCTGCAGAGGGTGCCTGATCCCACTAAGACCTTCTTTGTCCTCCGGAGGTAATTGGCTCATCACTTAAATACTTAAAGCCAGGTGGGATGAATCCTGGTTGAAAGCTGGGGTACAAGAAGTCAGTTAGGTGCCTGGCTCCTGCTTTATCATCTAAATCCCATGGATTCAAAAAGGACAGAGGTTTTTTGAGTATCTTCTTGGATCTGTTCCTGCCTAATCTCTTTACTGCAGCCTCAGGACTTCCTTTGTCAGAATTTGCTCTCCTGTATTTTTCCAGGGAGCCAGAGGAACTCTCCATTCCTCTGCCTGAGGCTACAAGTGACCTTTTTTCCATGTAACATTGGTTGCTAGTGCTGGCAAAGGGGCTCTCGCGTCAGCTTGGCTCCGTGTTGTTTGTCTGCTGGGACCGATGTACAAACCTCGCCATTGTCAGCATGCTAAAGAGATCCAAGGTTTCTACGTGTAAAAGTCAAGCTGAATAGGAGAGGATAGTTCTCCTTTGGGTTTAGGGTCTGAGGCACTGTGTCTGACCCAAATATGGTTCTGGGTTGCTCAGTCACACAGTGAAACTTCTTTGCGTTCCTTCAGGGAAGAGAGTTGTGTTGTGCTCTTCGGTGGTCACACCAGGTTGGTCGGCGGTGTGCTGGCCCTCCTGCAGCTTGTACCTGCTGCAGAAGTAGCATCCCTACTGAGACTGTCACTGTTTTGTTTTGACTGCTTGTTATCTCTTGCTGGACCTGGTGATGCTTTGGATTTTCCAAGGACGGGTTCTTCCTCTCCCAGTCCTTGATAATTAGCAGTCTGGAATAGATGGTTATTTTGTCTCTCCTCTTTCCTGTTTGCATCCTGCATTTGTTGAGCTTCAGTTAGACACACTCTCTCTCCATCCACAGTTAACTGAGTGAAACCTCCCCTCTAAAAACCTTTGACCTTGTCTCTATAAAGAGATCTTGCATTACCCTGAACAAGGCTGTCCAAACCCAGGCTATTTCATTGCTTTCCTTTTGGAAATACCAAGAACTTGGTATTTCCACACACACCCCCCTCCCCATTTCATGCAGAAGCAAATAGTTTTATTTTCTCATCTGGTGTCTTTTTTCCTCTTTCCTTGTCTGAAACTGAAGTGGAAGAGAGGAGTGGAAGAGCCATAAGCAGTGTAAAGAAAATGACAGACTGCTCTGTGTCACTAACTCTGTAAAACAGGTCACCGGTCAGAGACATTAGCCTCTTATTGCCTATGCTCAGTGTTTCGTATTTTTTATTTGTTTTTACTGTTATTTATCCAATGTAGAGACATGCATTTTTTGACAATCACCAGCCAATAATTCCACATTTGTCAAAGAGAAAATGAGATAATCATTGTGTGGCCTGGTATTACTGGAAGGGCAGATTAGATTTGCTCAAAACCGGTGGCATTTTATGGTTACTTTTATGCTCTGTAAATAGAGGAAGAGGCAGATTGAAGAGATTACTTTACAAAAAATTCCATTTCAAGTCACTGGGGAAGCAGGTAACCTTCAAATCTGAGCTTTGCATAAGAATGCAGTGGAAGAGAGAGGTGCCAGCTTCTTTAAAAAAAAAAATAAATACTGTCTGCCGCCCTACATCAACCTTCCTCCCTGCCTGTTTTCTCCTTTCCACTCACCTTGTCCCCTGGCAGTGCCATTAGAGATGAGCCAGTGACTCAGGGCTGTTCCTTAGCTGAGGCGAGTGGTCATAGTTCCATTGGTTTCAATGGAGCGGTAACAATTTATGCCAGCTGAAGGATGGTCCCTCATGGTTTGAACCTGACCCAGTGGTTTGTTTTTTTTTTTTTCCTACAGTACTGGGACTTTTGTTTGGTTCTGTTTAGTGACACAGATCGCTTGTAAAGTTTTCCCCTGTATCCAAAGTTTGAGACTGTTCATGACTGGGGTATTAATGTTTTTCAGAACGGTTCTGAATCAAAAGTTGGTTAAACTGGCTTGGGCAGGCAGGAAGTCTGGCTTCTGATAGAAGAATCTATGGATGTTTTAAAACAAATAATAATAAAAAAGGCCTTATTGTCAGAATCTGGGAGGGTATGGCTGGGGAAGGATGTCTTTCTGTGTACCACCTGCTTTTCTTATTTCATAGGTATTCAATAGTGACTTTCACTGGTGACAAAGCAGGAGACTAGATGGACCTTTGTCTTATCCAGATCATGTGTCACCAAGCCAGATTTTTATTCTCCTGTTTACACTTAGATTGTGGAAGAATGGAAATATTCTGCCAGTGTTGTGACACATTTGAGGAAGGACTGTGTTTTCATGCAGAGCATAACCCAGTGCATATCTTATTTCTTTAATGAGGAGCCAGAACCGCCACTGTAATAGTGCACTGATAATATTGATGGCTTTCATGCAAAACCAAAAAGGTTCTCTTGTGACTATTTGCGTACTTTTGGGTGACAGCTGAGTAAAAATAGGAACTTCTGGATGCTTGTTAATCCAAACATTAAAACTATATCTATTTTTGCACTCGAGCTGTCCACCTGCATGGGACTACTTCAAGAGCAATAAATGAAATAAGATCATGGTCTATCATGCTTGCCTGTACCCACCACATAAAATAGAGGCAGTTAGGGTAAAATAGTTGTGTGTCAAGCTCAGATTTGTAGCTATCAAAATACCCACCAAACAAGATATTTATTTTAACAAAAATTATCCGAGGATGATGTCTTTCATCGCTGTTTTAATCAGGTTTGCATAAAAATTATTTTTATGCACAGGAGCTAGAAATGAAACATTTGCTTTTCCAAATACTTCAGGTGATTAGCCATATCCCCTAGATTTGTCACATTTAACTTATTTTTGCTAAGCTTTTTAACCTTTTGAAATGACCCACCAGTTTCTTTGCCGCCCATTATCTACCTGGTGCAGCAAGCAATGTGAATTCCCAATTGCAGTTTGGGCGTACCTTATTGTTTGCCACAGAAACTTCTAGTAGTAAGATATTCCGCTGTACAGGCTGGTCTATAAGCACACAGGGGAATCATGGATCTGTTGAGGTCAATGGCAGAATTACCTTTTTGCCCACAATTCCATGCTTAGGGAAAAATACTACTTACTCGAAAGGCCTGAGAATGTAAATAGGCAAGATGGGCAGCTAAACATTGGGAAGAGAATTGAAAGGTCAAAGCAGTCTGTTGTTTGGGCTGTGATGTAGCTGTAGGACCAAAGGCCTGTTGAAACCTACACCGGCTCCATCAGTCAGTTATGAGGAACTAGTTTCTCATCACAGTCCTTTTGGACTCTATCCCTCCTTTTGCCAAGGTTGTTTCACTTCAGAAACAGGAGATGACCCTTTTTCTTGTTCGTGATGCCATCTGGGTGCCCTGTTATCTACAACACCTTACATAAACAACCCTTCTGTAGACTTAGCTGTCCAAATATGACACAAGTAGTGGATCTCATGAGAAGGCTGGTATTTATTTCTGGTCTACCCTCTTCTGCTGTCACAGTATTTTTTTCATATAATTCCTTGGCCCAGCTGTTGTTGTAGTAGGTAACTTATTATCGGGTTTTCATTTGCTATAACTCAGAGATCTGTTTTGTTGCTAAGTAAAAAATAACCTTTTTTCCTTTTTTTTTTCCAAAAAAATTGAGGCATTTTAACTTTGTGTAAGTTTTGCACACAAATAGAGCAAACGCTGTAACTTATGTCTACTGTTGAGCTTGTCAACCCTGGCAGTGTCCTGTTGAGAAGCCTCCTGGAGTCAAGTGCACTTTCTCAATATGAAAAGGAATTTATATTTGCTATGAATATTCATACAATAAAGACATGGGTGATCCGTGGATAAAACAAAGGTTTTTATCCTCACAAAAGCGGTACTGTGAGAATTAATATGAAGGGAATCCTATATCACACAATTCAGAGCCTATCTCATCACAGGAGCCAACGGGTGCAATTCTGCCCAAATTGATGGAGTGGCTTTCATTTACCCCAACAGTGAATTTGTTACCTGCCCAGCCAGACCTAATACTTTTTGACATGAATAGATGAGAGGATCAGTCCATTAATGCAGAAGATTTAGTAGCTATTTGGTGAGTTTTTGCCATCTTTGACATTTCAGAGTGGAGCTTAATGATGCAGCAGTTTAACATAAACAACTTGACTGCATGGGGACATTTCTTTTCCTCTGTTTCTGCTGCTTTCTCCAGGCTTGGCATTCACAGTGTGTGTGTGTGACTTGGGACAGTAGGATCCCTTTTCAAGTGCACCTACAGGCTCTGCCACAGATGTTAATCTTTCTTTGTGAAGCAGGAGTTCTACAAGGGCGCAGGTTAGTCAGTTTTTCGGAGCTTAAAATAATCCCGTTTCCCTGCTTCCTCAGAAGATGCTGTGTTTAAAAAAAAATAAAATAAAAAAAATTACACACTTTAATAGAAATACTTTTCCTTCATTAAATTAAATCTCTAAAGCCCAATAGCATTTTCAGTGCTTATATGAAAATGCCAGTGGGGATTTGAGATTAAAAGCGGTATTTTTGTACAAGTCAATGAAGATCTCAATAGGAAAGAACACTCTTCAAATATAAATTCCTCCAGTATCAAGAAAGACAGATTTTCTACTTAGGTCCTTGATAATACTTCTCCCAGCCTTATTATGAAATTCTGTTTTCACATATCTGATATAAGGCTGTTACACATTAGCTCTCCATTTAATGAAATCTTATTAATGGTGCCTTTTTTATTATAGAGATATGCCAAGCTACTCAGATTTAATTCTTGTTTAACAGTAAACATGAGGTGCTGTGACCCATTTGTATGCAGCTCAGGTTCTTTTTTCTACCCAAAAGAAGGATTAAATGGCATATTAAAAATAAAAGCAAAATATATCCACTATTGACTTATACTGGTATCATCTTGGACATACATGGCCATGAAGGGACACTTACCCGCGTACCTGTGTGTGACCCACAGCTAGAGGAGTAGGAAAGGATTATATTAAAAACGAAATTCTCAAGAAAGATTGGTTGGTAGCTTGTTTGGTTTTGGTTTTGTTTTTTTTCTCCCTCTTCTGATGCCTCTTACCCATTCAAGCAAAAAACCCTAACAACCTGAGGTCTGCATTTTTGTAGATAAAATACTGCATGATCAAGGTGCAGATTTTGGGAAAGTACTTTCCAGATTGTTTCCCTGTGAAGAGAAGAAACAGGCATAAGTTGTTTTTGGTAATAAACACATGTAGATGTAAAGTTTTTTCTATTCAAGTATCTCAAAGCAATCTATAAAAACAGGTAATCATTACTAGTGTTTTTAAAATGAAGGAAAGTAAATCAAGAGTTGTGAAAATACAGGTCAAAAAAAGTAGTGTGAGTATGTACAGTCCCTGTGCCAATTTTAAAGGCATCTGATCTGCTGCATATGAGAATCATCAACCCTTCAGTAGTCATCTGTGCTCCCAGAAAAAGCACAGAATAAGATTTAGAAAAAAAGCCAACTCAAGGCACTCAAGTAGAGCATGTTGAAGAACAGACCTTGAATTCTCTCCGTATCTTAAATTCACTTGTTTTGTCAGCACTGAGAAGGCGCTCTCACCGTGGATTCTCTCACAGAGTTAGGCAAGTCAGAGGATGATTGGGAAAGAGAAATAACATGTTGATGCAACCCGTGTAATTTTAAGTTTTACGAACTGTGTGTTTTATATTTGAGCCTTCAGAGAAGGCACACCCTCAGGCTTTGGGGATGGGAAGAGGGTCTTATTTCTTCATGCGGAAGCTACTTTTCTTTGTCATCCAAGTCAATATTCACTGGGTTAGCTGTTGAGCAAGAGCAACCATGATCCTGTAATCTAGTATTTAGGGTGTCGATGTGGAAGGAGAGAAAATGGGATTCTGGTTCATGTGCTATTTAATGCTACTTGAAAAAAAAAAAAAAATCCTGCAATACAATGTGTTTATGGTACTCCTGGAAGTTAAAATGTAGCTTCAGATGCCTTCAGGATGAGAACGGGTTTTGCCTGAGGACTTCCCACATGCTGGGTAAGTCTGTGGAGCCTGTAAGTATTGACAAATCAGGGATTGTTGCCACTGCTTTTTTACCACTGTGTATTTGTGTTGGTCTTCCATTAGGAACAATTTGTAAATGCCTGCTGAAACTAGTGGGAGAGGCAGAGGTATGTGGATTTCTGGTGGACTTGACCAAAAGCAGAACTCTGGTTGCCTATGGATACTGATATCTCCTGAACTAGGTGACAGCTGAATGCAGTTTTTGAAGATCTAAACTATGGGATTAAATTGGATTTAGGCTACTTTAGTTGCTAAATCTGTTTGTGGATTTATTCTTGAGTGCCTTTTGAAAGGTTACTCATCAGTTCAGTGGAAGAACAACAAAAAGAACACAGTCTTTTTGACTTCTATCCTCATATTCAGACAATGCTACATCATGTGTTTGATAGAGGACAATGACCTTCAAAAAAACTTTCCATCATTTTAGAAGCTTTCTCAAAATTAGAACATTGGTCTGGGCTCAGCCTTGACAACTTCTGAAAAGTCTCTCCAGGGTTCAGTCCTAAATGTCATCAGTGTGGACATGTCTGGTTTGAAAGTTTAAATTCTGCAGTGATGAGAAAAATCTGCTTGAACTTAATGGCATGGAAGCTTTATTTGTCCTTCTCTGCCTTGGAAATGTGCAGGACTGCATTACACCAGCACTCTGGAAACAAAACTGCTTAAGTCCACTCTGGCTTTTGTATGCTGTCTATATGGTAATAATTGTGGCTAATGGGAAGATAGCTTCTACAATTATTATAATCAATAGATCAGGAATGCAAAGATAAAGCAAATCAGGGGTAATGTCTTCTCTGTTTCTTCTAAATCAGTTCATAAACTGAAAAGACAGTCATTGCAAGTATTGACTTAGCTTTTCATTCAAATCAAGCTTTTGTGTCATTTACTGGTAAGGCCAGCAGGGCTAAGTCTGTCAGTTGTTGCTTTTCCACTTGTGTCTGGAGCATCTCTATTAATTTTTTTTCATGTGAAGTAGCTCCAAATCTCTCAAATGTTTTTGACTGGAGAAGCATATGGTTGGGTAATGCAGCTTCCATCAGAGATGTGGGTCAGACCAAGCAGGGACTGTCCCCACAGCCTGGTGGGACTGGGGAGGTGTGGGGAGGTGGAGTACAGATGTTTCATTGACAGTTATGCCAATGATTTACTAGCCTGTGTTGGATGAGCTGTTTAACCCATCTTTGCTTCAAGTGTTCATCTCCTGAATGGGCTTGACTTGAAATTGCCTTTCTCTTACTGACAAAGTGCTGCTTGAAAAGTACCTGTGCTATAGCCTGAGGGATATTTGGGAGGGATTATCAATTCCTGTGCAACTGGGGGACACTTAGCACAAATGGGGATGTATGTGGTCATGTTGCATTCACTGATTTTTAACTCCACGAGGAACCCCAAGGTTGACTGTTTGCTCTGAAGTCTACCTTTGATAAAGGGAAGTAGTGCTGGATTCCAGCTCAGCTGAAGGTCATTAGCATTCTCCTGCTGTATTACGTGCAGATTTTCCTGGCTCACAAGAATAGCATTACATGGAGTATGCATCCTATATCAGCAAAAGAAATGCATGCATGCAGAGATATAGCCAGGGTTTATAGGCTTATTAAAAGACATATAAACAGTCTTCTCCCCCACCTTCTCTGTCCTTATTTCCCACTGACATTCCCCCTGGCTGTGTTTTCCCTTCCTCACCCTTATGTACTTTCAACAGATTGGGGTGAGAAGGGTGGTTTTTACTTTAAGTAACTTATAATCAGCAGCACAGCCTTTGATCTATCACCACCCTGTATTGGCTGACCCTTGGGTGCACTGAGCATCTGTGGGGGTAAATATAAGCTCAGTTCTGTAGCCCTGGCTCAGGAATTCAAATGCCAGGCAGCAAAATTGCTTATAGTGAGGGGACGTGGATACAGCCCTCCTTCAAATAGGAAAGGCTGAGCAGCCAAAATTGTATCAAATGACATAGTCATGCATGTTAAAATTTCCCCTATATTTGTTTGGGAACTTCTGTACTATGCAGCATATGTGAAGTGAGCCCTGTTGGCACCAGGTAATTTGGCTTTGTATGGGGTGGTGGGAAGGATGGCGGGGGGCCGGTGGGGGGAACATGGGGAAATGGACTAATCTCCACCCTCCTTTAATTTATCTGTGTTTTCCTATTTAAACTGGGGGGGGAGGAGAGGGGGGGAATACCAATGCTTCTGCAGATGTAACGAGATGTCTGCAGAGAAAACGTTCTTGTTTAAGAATAGAGAAGTCCATTTTAACTGTAGGCCATAGAATGTGGTCATCCAAATACAGTCTCAATGGTGCCAGCAATTGGCTGGTTGATTGCCAGCAGTCTGCACTCAAGGGAACAACCCCACAACCCTGTGTGGTGTGGTCCTGCCAAAGCTGAATGTGTGGCAAGGAAACATCAATGTCTCCAGGGACATTTTCACTGCAATCGTTGCCCCTTTGTTTTGAAAAGCTGTTGATGGCTCAAGCCACCAGCCACCTTTGACGCTGTGCTTTGGATGTTCTGAAATAGGTTGCATCAAGTGAAGCAGAAGACTAGTTACTCTAAAAGCTGAGAGATGCCTTACTGAATGCCAGGCTGTTCTCACAACAACGGTGAAGCAACTGAAAGCAGTAATCTAGGAATGAGGTTCATCTTCCTGCTCGAATCTTTATTTCTATTGACTAGAGTCCAGCCTACATTAGAAAGATAGTGAAGTGCACAGATGCCACCATGATTGACATGGTCTGGAGTGTCAAAGAACTGAATAAGGCAGGAAGATACTGGTGGGCAGGGAAGTTCCTTAAAGGTCATTGAAATGATTTTTTTTTTTTGCACCTTTTTCCATTTTTGGAGGTCTCATCGGGTCTGTGGATAAACATATTACAAATTAATTGCAAGTGGCAAAGTCCTAGGCTTGATGCTTCTTTTGGTGTTGAGTAGCTCCTTGAGTTCAAGCCACTCTAAGACGAGTCAACAACCTGTCAATGCTGATGGAAACAACGACACCATCTCAGGCTGTGGCATCCCTCTGTGATATCAACTGCTGTCTGAATTTTTTTTCCCCATCTTAATTTTTTTGGTAAATATCCCCATTGTGCACACTGACTCACACTTTGTATTAATGAGAAATGTAGGGCTTTAAAAAAACAATTGCACTGTAGCCTCATTACTATGAAAAATCCATTACGTGGAAGTCATTTGTCAAAGCCAACTGTTTAGTTGCTGTAATTTACATATTTATCAAGTTTGATTGGAATGTAATGACTTTGACTTTCTTAATTTTTTTTAACCTTTCTAACCCTCTTTCCATGAAGAAGGTGTTTTGTTTTTTTTCTTTATGGTAAAGGGCAAAACATAATTCAATTTACATTCCTTAATAAATATATGTATTAATGTTTCAAATAACTTCAATTGGTTTTTTTTTTTTATTGGAAATGAGTTACACTTCCATGTTTTTGCATGGAAATTGATGTGGGATCTTATCAATCCATGAAGTTTTTGTGTCTACCAAGGGATCTGGCTGGCAAAGAACAGACAGCACAAGACTCTGTAAATGAGATAATGAGCGTCAAGATATGCAGTTAATATTGGATCTCCATAATTCTTGTAGTTGAAGGATCAGACACGCATGGGTTTCCAGCATAATCACATGATTTATTATGGATGATTACTTTCATTTGCATCTGATACTGGGAGGTTTGTGACAGAGCACCAACTAGAAGCATTATATTCCCTTGAATACAGGGCTGGAGACCCAGGAGGCTGCTGAGGACACTGATCCACACAAGCATCTTACACCCCAGTGAGCTGTTACAAGACAGACAGGTGGAGGTGACGAGGGCTTGCTGTAGCAGCTGATGCTGGGAGTTGTTAAAGCTAAGCAATGTGGCACTGCTTGTTTGCAACTGGCCTCAAGTGAAGAAATCTCTTCCCCCCTCTATGGAAAAGGTTCAAAAATACGATACAGTGGCTGCAAGAATGACAGGTGAAGAACAGAATGCCAGCTCTCGTCTGAGCATTGAAACTTTATAAAAAGATCGTAAGGACATGAGAACTTAGCAGGTCTGTGGTGTGTCTGCATGTAAGGGTTCATCTGGAAGGGTCAGTTAGTTCCTCTGGAATAGTCTATGGCCTGAGCAAAAGCTAAAACAATCCATACAAAAATTAAGGCATTTTAAAAAATATGAACACCAGGGAAAGGGGCAAGTGAGAAATAGATTGAAATTCAGTAAAAGAAATTGCTGGCTGAATACCAAGAAAAATATTCTCAGGGTGAGACAATGGAACAGTTTTCCACAGAAATTGGGTGCTGGCCAGGTAAAAGGATGGTCTAGATGAGCTAAAATGTCCTTCCCAGATCAAATGTGAAAGGGAATACAGATATTTTAGTGACTAACTTTGAGAGGCAGTGAATATCAAGCAGCAGGTGGCCAGCCACAAATATAACCTATGTGACAAACAATGATCTGCTACAGAAGCTGTGGCATCCAGTTCGTCAGCCCCTTTCTGTCCTCTGCTGCTTCACAGCATCTCCCACTTGACATTCCTATCTTTGACGTGTCCCATCCTTTAAATAAATGATGACTGAGAGTGATCCCCTTGAGCTTCAACTTGGAGCGTGTTTTTATTAATTTATTTCTTGCTGTGCTAGATTTCTCCCCCTCCACTTTTAAAGGCTCCTTTGACTTTAATTAAAATTCTCCATAGGCTTATTGCCTTGAGAGAGGGAGTGCGTGTGTGTATAAATTGATTTTAACAGTTTGCTGACTAGATAAGTTTTACAAAGCTCACACAGCCTTCCAATGTGCAGACAACAAAACGTGTTTTCACACGTGTACCATGCCATATTGATTGACTGCACCTCTGAAATTTATTGCTAACTAATGATGGGACAAAATGGACAATTACGATTGGCAAACACTTGCATGCACATGACGTTAATGTTTGCTTACAGATATCTTGGAGAAGAATCACATCTGCAAGAGGAAGTGTTCTTGGTTCAATGTAAGGCAGGGTATGAACATGGTAGGTTGGTTAGAGTGGGAGAAGGTTTGATGTATGCTGGTGGAATCTAAACATCTTTGTGAAAATTGTTTTTGCAACAGAGGGGAAAATGCCATAAACCGCATCTGAATGAGAATGGCAGCCTCCTTAATTCTTGGCACTTAATGAGGACGGAACGTGCCGTACCTCTTGTCATGCATCTCACCATTTTCTTTAGAAGGACAAGGGTGTGACAGGACTTTCTGCTGTCAGACTGTGGTATAGGTCAAATATTCTTAGTACGCTTCTGTCTAAGGTCGTGTCTGAGATACTTGTTGATTCTGGACTCATAGTACACCTATGCAAAGCTGATTTAGGACTGTTGTGACTCCTCCCAAGCCAGAGACTCCCTGATATCATGTCCCTGCAATTAAAAACTGTGAATAATTAATAAATAAAAGCAGGGGTCTGGCAGTGTGTCCAGGAGAGGTCACCCCACTTCTTTGTGAAAAGGGGAAACTTTCCACCCCATCTTTGCCATTCCCCTTACGTTAAAAAGGACCTATTTTTCATCCTGATTTGAAACCAACGTCTAACATTACAGTAAAAGAAGGATTTGCTTCTAGCTTGTTTAGGGATGTGTGTGAGTCTCAGACCTGAGGGTAGTCTGCATCCCCCGTCTTGCTGAGATATTTTGAATTTTTAATTTGATGTGTAAGAACCTCTGCTTGAGCATTTTAATTTTTGGTGCTGCGTGTTCAGGTCCAAATTCTGATTTCAGGCAAGCTGTGAATGTGGAGAGAGGCTATTCACTGGTGGCTTTTTCTTGTCTTGTGGGTTTAAGCCTCTCTCCTAAGAGTGTTGGTGCTTTCTGGAGAGGTCAGTGTCACGTTCTGAGGAGAGCCGCTCTTCATGAATCTCATTTCAGCGGGCTGTTTTTTATTGACTGCTAGCTCAGCTACCGAAGAACACACTGTCATAGTTCAGTAAAGGCCAAAACCTCTTGCAGAACACCTTGCACGTCCTGCCTGGGATCACTGCTTTCAAGCCAGGTCTCGTACACTGAAGGCTTTATTCTGCTTAACCCTGTCAGTCCCTCTCCTTCCTCCCAACAAGGGTCCGATGAAGTGAAAAAATAAGAAAAATAATCATCTCCTGTGTCCTGTAATTGAGCATGGTGTCCCCACTTATTTATAATTAGTGTTTTGGGAAGAATGAGAGAGGGAAGGTTTCATGTTCAAGTCGGTGTCTAAAATGTGGAATACAGGAGATGAATCCAATGTTGGTTATGTTGCTTCACTGCTGCCCCAGGCTTGAGTCTTTAGCCCAGCTGGCTGAAACCTTGGTTGCTTTTCACTTCCCCGCCTCCCCTCCCCCTCACAGAATGAGACCTGGCCCTGGGTAGGTATCTGTTCAGCTTTGTCCGCCATTTCATGCCTCTCCACCTTTTTTCAATTCTGCTCCTGTCATGCTTTTTGCCTCTTTCTTAAGTGAAGAATATGAGGCGTGGCCCCAGTGAGTAGAGGTTTTCCAGTTATGGCTTCCCAGAAACATCTTTCCTGATTTCTGCATGTTTTCTTGCAGTTTATTTCTTCCCTATTATTTTATCCGTTGACCTTGAGAGGTTAGAGATGCTGGACTGGTGGCTTCTGGAGTTGTATCTATTCTAGAGTTATATCTTATGGCAGCTGTAGATATCCTCTTCAGCACTGCCGTCCTTGGAAGGATCTATGATGAGTGCAAGGATGTGGCTCTGCACCTCAGAGAAACTCGAAGAGTTTTGAGGACAGCTGTACTGGGAATCTCAGTTCTGTTCTGAAGTGCACGTGGTTTTGCTCAATTTTTACATGGGAACATCTAAGTACTGAAGTTAATCACAGGCAAATCCTCAGCAAAACTGGAAAGAACAGAACAAAGGTGTCCTGGCTGCTCCTGTAACTGCTGGACTACTCCGCGAGTGGTTGGTAATTCCCTCTTCTCTATCTTGGCTGAAATTCTGACATAAATTATTCTCTTATCTTTCAGCCCATGCGTACTTGTAGCAAACAAACATAGCCTTAGCCCTCTCCACTGGAGAGAGCTGATAGAGAATTGCTTTATAAAAGGCCCTAGCAATATCTTTAGAATCCCTGGATTTTAAGACAACCTGAAAAGATACCCACGTAGCTGTAGTATTGCAGGTAGAAATGTCTTGCATCTGAATATTTTATTTCTATCCCTTTGTATAAAGTGAACTCTACCAGGATGATGAGCCTTTCCAGAGGGATGATAGCTGTGTAAAGAGAGAGCAAGGTAGGTACCGGTTAGTATGGATTCCTGCCCTAAAGATGAGGGCTGCTTCCTTTGTGGCTGCAGGCAGCTCCTTGGAATTCCTACCTTATCTTCACTGATGGGGGGTTCTGGAGCTCAGTTACGAGAACCCTGTAGAATGGCTAAAGATCTTTATTACTGTCACTGATGGTAACTGGAGAAGTGCTGCTACGTGTGTAATCTACTGCATTTCTGTCCGGTGTAAAATTTTTAGAGAGAGATAAATAGGATGTGGTTTGGTTTATTCAGTTTGTAATTTAATGTCAACCACTGCAAGGGAAAAAACCAACCCACAAACAAGATGAGTACTGTAGATCAGAGTTCATGTATTCAAATACAGATGGGTGAGTTCTGACTCTGTGGAATTTAAGGAAATAACATTGAGAGACACTCAAGTAAAATGAAGATTTTCAGCAAATCATGGCTAGAATGTTTTTGCCTTGGTGTTTTTTTTCTTTTCCCTGCAGGTAAACTTTACTTTCTTGCTCTATATCATCTGAAGGACACATGCATTTTCTGGGATTTTGGGAATGATTTCTGGGGTTCTGGGATTAGACATCAAATTTAACAAGATGATATATAGCTTTGAGGAGACACATTTGATGTACCACTTAGACTTCCCATAATTTACTGCCTGCCTCCAGTCTCTGGAGGGCAAGGGGTTTATCTACACTCCAACCTGACTTTATAAATAGCAAAGCAGGAGAGGGAAAAAGAAAGCAGGCTGGGGACCTGCCTGCTAAACTGTTATGATATGACGGTGATGCAGGTAGGTGACATTAAATGCTACTGTCTGCATCCTTAATTGTGAGTTGTCATCACCTTGGCCATTTGAGGACGATAATGTGCTGTTCATTTTACAGATTTCTATTCTTATTCATGGGACTGTATGTTCCAGCATTCAAATCTGTATGTATAATTTAAAAACAAAACCTCATTTTTGGGGGGAGTGGTTTTTTTAGTGGAGACGAGGAGGGAGGAAAGATGTGAGTGTACCTTGACTGGTTTTGCATGCAGTTAATTTTCCTGCCTCAAAAGTCTAGCAAACTGACTAGTATCTAGTATCAGATAGCCCAAATGGAAAAATGGTTGCTTGCAAGATGTAATGAAGATTAAAAACAAACAAGCGGGGCTGGGAGGTAAGGGGGATCTTGCTCTATAGTCGTTTGCCATTTCTGATTTTGCAAATAGCTCTGCAGTGTCGTTTGATCTATGCTTCAGCATAATTTTACCAGGAGATATTTCTGGCCTTTTGCTTTACAGTCAGATCCCTTTGCTGGGCTATTAGGTTGAAAAGGCAGTCAAGTATTAACATCAAAACTGTTTATGTAACCTCCTGCTGCATGGAACCCCTCCAAAATACCCTGCAATTGAGGGAGGGAAGGGGAAGGAGGGGATGAAAAACAAGAGCTGGGAAGGAATACTGCCTGCTCTGGGATTTAAATAGGTCAACTCATTTCAATAAATAGAAGTTAGAGTGTTGATATATGCCCATCTACTTAAACTGTCATCAAAGTTCACTTAGCTGCGTTCCGGTGGAGATTGTTGGCCGTTAAAGAGATGTGAAAGGCATTGTTACAGAGGACTTAAAGAGAAAAGAGGAACAAAGAAATAGCCAGGCAAGGAGAACATACAAGTATTACACTTTCAGATTCCTGGTGGCACTGACAAGTGTTGATAACTCTTTGAGCATCCACCTTCAGAACACTGAGTCCCACTTTCCCACCCTGCCCCTGTGTTTGTCCCTATTGGATGCTCCCACATGGCGTAAGTCTACATGTTCCTTTTTTCCCCTTTTCTGCTAGAATATATTTAATTTGCTTTGAACAAGAGCAAACCCAAATCCCAGGGCCTCTGAATAAGGGGGAGTTATGGAGGGGGAATACAATGAATGTCTTAATCCTGTGTCACCCTGTCTTTGAGACACTGTGCTACATTAAATTGATTTTGCAAATGAAAGCTAAAAGCTAAGCAAAAGCCACCAATCTATTTTGCCTAAAGATGATTTTAGTGCTCTTTATGTTCCCCTAAATGACAAACCAATTTGTTACCTGCCTACATAAACATTTGCCTATATTAGCACCAGAAATGTTTTATTTTTATTAGCCCAAACTTTATCTTCTTATGAAGACACAGGGGCCCAATAAAATTAGTGTGCAAATATAATACCCAATTTGCATTTTTCCATGGTCAGCAGAAAAGCTGAGCAAAATCAATTTGATATTAGGTCAGCACATACATCAATAAAGCATACGCACACACAGGACCATTGTAATGGTCCCTGTAATTTCTACGCTGCCAGAGTAAAGAGATTAAATAATATTAAATGCTCCAAAATAGCTTGCTTTTAAGAGGAATGTAAAAAGGAGGAGAGACTTTGGCATAAAATGGGCAATAAAGGATAATAGTTGCGCAATCTCCAACTTTAAAACATTGTGACAATGATCTCGGAGGCAGCCTTCCTGCTAAATGGCCCAAATTCAGCAAAGCTCTTATGCCAATGCTTACATTTAAGCACATTTTTAAACACAACAAAAGTCTGTCAAACAAATCACCCAGTTAAGGACCTGACAGTCAGGGCCAGAACTTGAATGAAAATCCAGAACTTGAGAGGTTTGGGTCCATTTATGAGCATTATGTGTAGGACCGTTGCTGGTCAGAAGGTCCATGAACGAGTGAGGCTTTGCTAAACAAAACCCCTCTGTGCTCCAGATGGGTCTGTCCAACCATGGTGGGAAGTGAGGTGAGTCAATGAGCCATGAGGGCACCTCACCGCGGTGCTCTCCCCGCGCAGAACCAACCTTTCATGGATTCTGCATGGGACTTAAGATACTGCTGCCTCCCTTTCCATGTAAAAATACGTAAGTATAGGTGTCTGACTTTCAAAAACTGTACTCCAGTCTCTGCTTATCTCTGTGGCACAAATGGCACCATTGTTAACTTCTGTGCCACTTAGTTTCTTTGTACTGCTCAAGCCAACTCTAAGAAGGCAAGAAAGAAAAGTGTATGTTTATTTAACCTCACCAAGTCCAGTGGGATTTGGTGGTGACCAAAAATGGTGTTCTTTTGCACTCTGTGCTGCTGAGATGTGCACTCTTACCTGAAATGACATTTGTGACCAGAAGGAACAAAAATAAATGGACTTAGGTGCTAATCTGGTCTCTTAGGAAAAGGCAGAGTACAGTAAATGCTGCTTGGATTTGATTTGCTAAAGCAGGTTAATGTGGTAGAGACGAGGCAGTCAGGACAGCAACGACATCAGTGTTTGCTTCCGACGCAGATGTTACAGTTCTGTTGGACACAGACAAGCCCAGACAACACAGTGAAGTGTAATGCAATAGATGACTTCTGATTTCCTCTGTGGAGCCTTTAACTCACAGGGTTTTGAATACAAAATGTTGGCAACAGCCTGCCTCAAACTGCAATGGTTACTTGTATTTCATGAAAATATATGTGGGTGTTTTAATCAAATGATTTTTTTGGGAATGTGCTTTTAGGATGATGGATGTCCATTTCTTCTGATTAGAGCCTTCTGGTATTCTACAGATAGCGTGAAATGTGGGAGGGGAGAAAGGCAAGCTTTTCCTAACACCTTGCCCCAACTTTAACATCTACAGCAAAGGAATGGAATTCAGTTCCAAGTTCTCCTGATAGGCACCAGTTAAAAGCTTTCTGAAGTAGACTTCTAGGGTCAGACTTGCTCATCCTTTATACTCCATCAGCCTTAGGACTAATTTGTGAACTTGCATCGTTACCATACCATGGTTCTGAGACTTAAAGAAACCACAAATCTGCAATCTCTCTACAGTCTGTTTCTGGTCTGACCTGGTAGCAGGAAAGAACCTGGATGTTGAATGAAGTTCTACCTCAGTTCTGTTACAGCACTTCATTTTGGTAGTGCAAATGGGATTCCATAAATTTAATATTTCTGCATGAAATTTCTAGATACTTATTATTAAGCTACTACATACAAATACTGTCATTTTCATGTTTTTATAGTAGCATGAAAATTGAATGAAAATGGCTAAGTGGATTTTCTGCCTTCCCATGAAGGTTTAGATTTTGATCTGACTGTCTTTTTTTTTTTTTTAAGTAGAAAATATTTTCTGTGGGACTCTGTTTTAGTTGTATTAATGTAATATGTAACCAAGAGTGGAAATCGCTGTTTCCTAGGTGAGAGCTGGGGGATTATTGCCAATGGGATCGCTTTAAGTGGTTGGCTTGTACATGCGGTAGCATTAGAGGAGAAGGAGCATGAGTTGGGGGCCAAACAGCGTGAGTGATACTCAGAGTGCGAGATTTGAGTTGCTTGCTTGCGGATAACTGGGTTTCTTTTTGGTATGACATGCACTTGGTGTTTGTCACCATTGTGGTAGCTTTAGAGCCAGAATAGATGTTGAGGTTAGTGTTGTTTATTCTGGCTAGGACCTTAGGTCTTCACAGCTCTGCCCCAGGGAACTCTCCTCTGCAGCAGAGCGACAGGGTAGTGGTGGGTGAGTAGCAGGCGATGAGGGCGTAACACGCAGTGACAGGTTGTTCAGGTCCCAGTAGGAATCTTAAGGCAAATATTATCAATGATGATGGTAGCAGTAACCTTCAGAGGAAAAAGAAAATGTCTAGTTCAATCTTCAAGATACTTTCTGGAAGGGAATATGAAAAAGAAATAATTCCAGAAATCTATACACTTCTTCCCTTGGAAAACATTTTTGTCAAATAGTTTTGTTTCTAAGATTCACTGCTATGGCAGTTGGAAGGGTAGAAGGGGTAGATACCACAACAGACTATTTCTCTGCATTTCCGCAACTGGCAAAGTTGTGGCTAAATGGAGCGTGCCTTTCTGTCATTTTGCTTAAGTGCTTTTGCCATCTATTGAGCAAAGCTATACACTTCTAATCTTTAATTTTGATTGATCTTTTCAATCCTGAACTAGAAAATAGGATGCATTTTCAATGTAACATTTAAATTAAAATATGAAATAGTGTTTTGTAGCTGTTGTATCCATTATTGGTTTGGCGGGTTAACCTTGGCCAGCTGCCAGACGCCCACCCAGCTTCTTCCTCTTCTACAGGACAGGGGGAGAAAATAAGACGAAAAAGCTCTTGCGTCAAGATAAAGACAGAGATATCGCTTACCAATTCCCATCATGGGCAACGCAGACTTGACTTGGGGAAAAATTAATTTAATTTATTGCCAATTAAAATAGACTTGTATAGCAAGAATCAAAGAGGAAAACTAAAATGACACATTTCCTCCCACCCCATTTTTCCCTGACCTATTTCACTCCTAACTCCTCTACCCGCCCCCCGCCCAGTGGTGCCAGGGATGGATAACAGGGTTGTGGTCAGTCCAAAACTGTTCTTCTCTGATGTTGCTTCCTTCTCACGCTTTCTCCTGCTCCAGCCTGGGCCCTTCGTGTGGTTCCTCAGGAGAATCTTTTCTGGCACAGTGTCCTCCATAGGCTGCGTTGTGGATATTTGCTCCAGTCTGGTCTCTCCATGGGGCTGCAGGGGAGTCTCTGCCCCAGCAGCTGGAGCACTCCCTTCCCTCCTCCTCCTCCCACCCTGGCGCTCACAGGGCTGTTTCTCACTTTTTTTCCCCTCTCACTTCTCGCTGCCTGTGTGGCACTTTCGCCCTTCTTTTAAATGCACTTTCAAGGGGGCACCACCACCTTTGCTGAGGTTCATTCTTAGGTTATATATAAAACCACAGAGTGAGGACAGCGCTGTTGCTGTTTGGATTTAGAGGATTGTTTGGACGTGTGTGCACATACGTACATACTTGCCATTCCTTTTATCACAGGCTATTATGGAGACTGAGACAAAAGTATGAAGCTGAATAGATGATTTCCAAGACCACTTGTCAGGTGTCTGGATGGATGGGTTATAAGGTGCTGCTGCTGGGTTAGGGTTTAGGCTGGGAGCCCAGCCTCTAAATAATGCATGCACTGCATCACCCAGGTTCAAAGTCCCCATCTCAAACTCTTAGGTGTTATGGTATTAAGTATGAACTAGTCTTTGGTTCATATTGGAAGCCCTTTGTACGCTGTGTCTCATATATTGGCTAATGGGCATCTGTGTTGCCTCTTATGTCCCCCTTTTACCGGTGCTTTCAGAGTAGCTGAACTTTGATTGAAGAGGACCTGCAGAACCGAAAGCTTGTCTGACCGTTTAATTTCTTCCCGTGTGTACACAGAGCCTTGTACTTAGACACAGGGACTTTAATCACCAAAGCAACTTTTAGCAGATTCACCCACATTTAGAAGACATTACTGAATTTTCTAGGCTTTCCAAGCTGCATTAAAGAAATATGCTTTTCCAAAATGTTAACAGAAATATTTAAGAAATGTTTGTTTGCTTGTGCAGATGCACATATTCTGAAACCCAAACAGTGAAAATGACCCTTAAAAAAAAAAAGTTAACAGGTCATATGATTTCATCCAGGCCAAATACCAGAAAGAAATACGCATGTGCACAGTCACACATGCCGTGTGTTTTATTGTTTTGGTATGAATAATGCAGGCTATTGCTTAAAGAAAAAGATTTATAAAGGTATTGCTGGGCTTGACAAACGTGGAGAAAATGTCTGCTACATGAAGACGGACAGCCAGCTCTGCCTGTGCTCATTTTGAGCGCTGCATGTCTAGGAGGCTGGGTACTATGGAAGGGTCTGTACACTGTAATGTTGTGCATTCATACTCTGTAGCAAATGTACTGGTCTGGAAAGCGAGTGCTGCATTAGGGATTGTAAACCGAGGCGGAGTGAAGTTGCTTGGCACCGAGTGCAGGGTGGTAATTTGGTGGCCTTCCATCCCCCAAGGAAGCAGGGAAGGGAGGTCCTGGTTACACCCAGTGCCACATCTCCCATTGACTCTAAGCAGCTTTGCACTGAGCCCTAACCTGGCAAAGTTCTCTTCAGTTCCACAGGAGAATGAACTGACTAATGATTTTAGTAATTGTTACAAAGGGTAAAGCATAAATAACAAAAATGTTGTAATTAAAACCAAACAAAACCAAAGCCACAAAAACCCCCAAACTAATCCTCTGTCCAAAAGATTTCCTAACCAAAGAGCTGTTTCAGCTCCAAACAGTGGCAGTCATGTTGCTGAACATCACTTCTGTGTTGAGTCCCTTTAATGTAATGCTGTTTTTCCAAGAGAGGAGGAAATCTCCTCTCCTCTTGCAAAAGTGATCCCAGCCTTTTGTTTGTTAAAGTTCGTTTGCTGATTTATCTCCTTCCTCCCACGCTACTTAATGTTAACGCAAATGATGTGGTCATCAACTTCTAGCTGATGGTGTTGTGTTCCTTTTTGCTGCCTCCCACTTTTCTTCTGCAGACAGAATTGACCCCACCAGCTGCTACGTTTGTCAGAGAGATTCTTTCTTACATTTCTTTGCCTCTGGGGTTCAAAACCAGCAGAGAGTGGTGAAGCTGGAGTATGAAAGAATAAATGAATGGCAGAGTTACAGGGTGAGCAGCTGTAGGACATTTAGAGAGGCTAAGGAAATAAAAAAGAAACCTGCTGAGATTCTCTCCTGAGAACAACCAAAAATGTATTGATTATTCCTGTGCTGCTGTTAGGTGTGATTTACCACTGGGGGAATTAAGCATTTTTAAGAATTCAGGAAATTAAAAAAATAACTCAGGTATGGTCTCAAGGACTCCAAACATCTTTGAAATTAAAAATCTATGTTTGGGTATATTTGTAATGCATCTACCTAATTAAAAAAAAACAAACCAAAAAACCCCAAACAAAAACAAACCCAAAACCAAACAACAACAACAAAAAAAAAGAAAACCAAAAAAAAACCACAAAAAACCCCCCCCAAACCACAACAAAATCAACCAGCGGAAAAAAAACCCCAAACAATTGGATTTAGGTTCTAGTCTCCTTTCAGTGTGCAAACTTTTTATTTCAAAACAAAGATTTAAACTGTCTCTAGCAATTGGATCCTGCTGTGTTTAGTATTACCCCTGCTGTGTGTGTTCAGATCTAGATAAGACATCTCACTGAGGTTCTGACCTCTTATGGTCTTTAAAATTCCCAGAACCCATTTTGAAAGAGCATAATTTTTATATCCTGTTTATTAAACGCAGTCACTGCACAAACAGAGAAAAGTTCCTGCTTGACCCATGTAGTTTACGGCTGAAGCAAGTGGCCAAAGTAGTGTGGTTTCAATACTGGGGGATTAACCCATGTTAAGTTCAGTAAAGTTGAAATCTAAGTCTCTCTTACACCTATCCGTAATTTGAAGGGGACCTGGCACATTTTTACGCCCTCACTGGAGAAGGTTGCTGGATTTAATCCTGATCTTTTTTCCGTACTTTGTTGGTTTTGAACATCTTTTTAAGCCAGGGCAAATGCAGTCCCAAAGAGTCGAGGTTTAAAAAAACATATAAAAAATCCCCCAGAGCAAAGCCTAATAAATGTCATTTGTTAGCACTTTGCTGTTGTTTGGCACTGTTAAGGCTCGTATCAAATGTAATGCAGGGTGCAATTGGCTTTACGTTGTGAATGGACCCCCACAGTTCTTCTTGTCACCCCAGGGGGACATTTATCACAAGTGAGAGAGCAATTACAGTGCAGTTAAACTCACTGTAGTAAATCTTGGTTTTTAAAAAGAGAGCTAACTTTGTTGTTGCAGGTTTGGCTGTGTGTCATTAGCTTTGCAGCCCTTGTGCAGTCTGCTATATGGCCTGGTACAGAGACTCAGTGACGCTGCCTCCTTTAATTATAGATTGTGCTTATTTATAATGTATGACCAATTTTAATAAAAGGATATGCTTTAATATTAATGGCTCTTTGTGTCCTACATATGGGATCCAGCTTAAGGATCTTTATCTCTCTTTTCCTTCTGTCCCCTTCTGTTGCAGTGAACCTGCGTCCAGGGGCTGAACAGAAAGTGGTGTTCATCACTGCACGGGTCCACCCTGGGGAAACACCGTCTTCCTTCGTGTGCCAAGGTGAGTGTCTGCATGAAGATGGAAGGTCTGGCAAGATCTGATTTCCTATCGGTACGCGTACTGGGTTTGCATGGCTTCAGATCTGATAGAAGGCTGAATTTATAGAATCATAGAATGGTTTGGGTTAGAAGGGACCTTAAAGGTCATCTTGTTCCAGTCCCCCTGCCATGGGCAGGGACACATCCCACTAGACTAGGTTACTCAAAGCTCCATCCAGCCTGGTCCTGAATACCTCCAGGGATGGAGCATCCACAACTTCACGTGACAGTTTTTTCCACAGTAAGGATATAAGCAGAACCTCTCACCTCTACCCAGCTGCCTGTCTCCTTGGGAACAGTAGGAATATATTATCTCTGAGTTGTAAATGTTTGCTGAATTTGGTCAGAATTGGACAGTGGCCTCTGAAGTTATTTGGGAAGAATTGCCAATCACACTTGTACATGTGCAATATGTAAGGCTCCTTTTCTTAGGAAAACAGTCTGGAAAAGCTCTGGGAGTGGTTCTGTGTTAAGTGCTCCTGTTTTCTAGTTGTCTACTATCTTCAGCTTCTTCGCCACCACAGAGCAGTGACCCTAGTTCTCCGGTTTAATTCTGAGAGGCCTCTATTTGTCTGAAGCTGCTGCTCTGAGGAGCACAGCTCCCAGTGCCTGACAGCTGTTCCCTGCACAAAGCATTCCTGCTAAAAATAGAAAGCAAATTGCCCAGCTTGTATGTATAAAGAGTTGTAAATCTCAGGCTTGTGGGTACAAATAAATAAATTATCCTGCCGTGTGTTCATATAACTTCATTGTATAGGTCTGAAATATTGTACTTATGGTATGTGACTTTCTGTGGTGGTAAATTGTTGACCGCGTAAATCAACGTAACTTCCCTGAAGCCAAAGCAATATGCTAATTTACTACATCGGCTTGGATCTGGCCCTGCCTAGCCACAATGAGTTGCAGCAATCAAGCATATGCAGAGTTTATTACGTTGGCTGCTCGTAAAGCCGCAGATTGGTTTGCAACCGGCCCTGTTGGTACCTAAAGGCCTCGGTGGGAAAGGTCTGGCACAATTTCATGGTCTTCTCTGCGTGCGCCTTATCCTGGCAAGGTCCTATGTCTGGCATCTCTCTAAGGCAAAAGGTCAGCAGCTGCCACTTCTGCTGTCCTAGCCCCATGGGCTAACAGGACACTGGGCCTCTTCTTGCCGGCCTGTGGAATAGCAAAGGTAAAACCCTTCCTTGAATAAAACGATGCTTCAGCCTGAGAGCAGGAAAACTCAGCGAGTTTCCCATCTCCTGTGGTGGCACAGTCAATGCAGGGCATTATAGTTCACATGATGTTTGTTAATGAATATGGATTTTTAATTGGATGCTTTGATTCTGTTTGTGGCTGCTGGCGTAGCCCTGTGAAATGAGGGCTGAGGCATGCTGCTGAGGTGGTACTTTGTAAAATGACGTTATTTTGTTTTGATAATGGAGAGTTTATTCAAAAGGGAGAAAAAAAGAATGTGAAAAAGCGGGTGGCATGCTTAGCCTGGTGAAACAACTGGATGGAAGTCATGCTCTGATTGTCTCAGGGAAACTTGGTGTTTTGTAGGAAAAATTAAAACAAAAAGAGAGGGGGAAAAATAAGAAAAAGGAGGAGTCAGTCTTGGAGAAGCACATCAGAAACTTGCTGTGACTGCAGTTAAAATGCACGCTTGACTCGCTTGGAAATGCACGGATCTGAAGGCACTGAACTCCGCTGTGCATTGAGCCATTCTGCCCAGCGCAGATGAAGCTGCCTTGTGCGTATAATTAGCGTCAAGACAAGTAGAAATGGCAAACACTTCAAGGCCATTGCTGCGTTGTTTCTAGCATTGCCAAATGTGAAATTGGGTGCTTGTACCATCTTTGGAAACTTTTGTGTGGGAAGGTCAAAAGAAAGGATAAAAAGGATCCCTTTGGCAGTTAAGTGAGGGCACAATGAGGAATTTTATTTCTGGAGTCTTGGGAAGCATTTTGGCAGAGTTAGGTGTTACAGATTTAATATCCAAATGCCAGCCCAGTGCATGTGGAACATGTCAGATTTTTATATTTTTTTTTTTCGGTAGAGAGATTTCTTCTTGAATGTTTGATTATGCTCACCACCTGAAGTATTAAGATATGGAAGCTAATCCCAAAGATTCCCCAGGTGCAAGCAGCATCTCGTATATGGAAGAGCAGAATTGTGACTGCTGAGGCCTGGAGAATCAGCCAGCAGGGGAATAGATAATTATTTACAAGCTTTCTTTGTTTTGTTCTTCATTTTTTTTCTTGGGTTTCATTCAGTTCAGGGTCTGTCTTCCTCTTTAAAGCTCTAAGCATATAACTAACTCCTTACTCATTGTTCTACCTGTCTTTGAGCTAGGGAAGTTGTTTCCTGCCTTCTTTGGCCTGCTCTCTGCTAAGGATATCTAGATATGTGTGGTCCAAACACCAGCTTCCTGGGGCTTGGCAGAAGCTCCCTATTACATCTTCCATTTTTTGATTAGGCAAGATACTCTGATGAGGAGGAAGTTGTCTAGCCTTGATACCTCAGGATATACTTGGTCCTGTCTAGTGGTCCTTTGTCCTTCACTTTGCTCACAGATTAAATTTAAGCCAGGGTCTTTGTGTTCCTGTGGGAAAAGACCATAAGGTCATCTCCCCGTTCAGAGTTGTATTGTTTTTGTGTTATCCTTCGTATTCCATTATGAAGAATCCACTGAAAACTGAATTTTGGATAAAAACGTCCCGTATTCCTGCAGATGTACTATTGTAAATTTGGATACACGCCTCTGTCTCCTTACAGCTGTGGAGTGCTTGCAGCAGTAGCCAGACCTCCCTAGAATCATTTGGCACCTCATCCAGCAGTTAAAAGCAAGTGCTGTAACATTTCACACATGGTGCAGCTGCTGAGCTGTATCTCACTTCCTTAAAAGGCAGACAAAACCCCAGAGGGCCTCTTTGTAAAAAGATGGCTTAAGAAACTTTTGTTTCTGTTTTGGTCTTTTAAGAGTTATTACGATGCTTCAGGTTAGCCTTTTTAGGAAGTTTTCCTGATAGTTCTTAACTGCTTGTTGTGAAGTTCAGGGACAGAGGTGGAAAGTTAGTCACCAGAGAGTATATTCACGTGAGTACCCTTTACATCCAAAGGTAGGACAGTGTTCCTGTCCTCAGGCTGTTACGGTCGTCATGAGCACTGATGCTTGTGTCATGTTTGGGGATGAGTAAGTAGGAGCAGGGTCTAGGATGGAGAGGACTGTTGCTTTCACTTTGCTTTATAGACCATTTTCTAACCAACTGGAGTCACTGCTGCTCCTGGCGGGCTTTTATAGTGCAATACAAAGCAGTGCAAATTCATTTTACAGCTTGAACTCATCTCTCATGGGCTGTTCAGATTTCTGAGGGATTTTTCTGAAGTTGCGATTTTTGATTCTTTTCCTTTCTTAGATGTTTTCTTCCTCATTTTCCTCCCCCACCCCCAGTATTTTTATTTAAGAAAACGTATTCTATTTTCTGTCCTCCACGTGATAGTGTTGAGGCGAGTAAATTATTAACTTTTACAGAGAGGGTCAGATGTCACATAATGCCTATGTATGTAGTGTGCACAAATATGTGTGTGTAGAATCTGTACAAGTGCCTACCCTCTAAACACTGGTGATAAACCAGCTTTCCAAAGGCTTGGATTTTATTCGAGATCTGGTGATAGGAGTATTCCACCCCTCTACCCCCCACCTCAAACCCCCNTCCTTCTTTTGGCTGCCAGATTTTATTTTCTTTGTGGGAGATAAGCAACTGTCCCTCACTATTCATGTGCGTGGAAAGTTGTAGGAGACATGTGGTGACTACCATGTTGAAGTTTGTCCTATATGCTTTGTTTTTTTACCAGCAGTCAGTAATTGCAAGCTTAAGCATGTCTAGGTGTACTTTGACATATACTTTCCTCATTGACTTACCGTGTTCTATTAGTAGAATGTCATTTGTTGTCTTTTTAACACGTTTGTCAATGTGGCATCCACCATGCCATCTAAATACAAAAATGAAAAGTCCGTACCCTAGGTGTTTTACTTTAATGTAGTTTGCAAGGCTGGGAGCCCAGCCCAGAATGGAAGTCCCAGTGCAAGAGGGGAGGGAGAGGGATCCCACAGCTGGGTTTGCAGATGCAAAGCATCTTGTGCTAAGTGTAATTTGACCTCACGCTGACCTTGAAGCTTATGGGCTGAATAGGGAACAGCCATTACAAAGAAAATATAAGGAAAACAGACACCTGGGACTCTTATCCATAAGAAATGGAGCAAAAATGACTTTTCAATCAATCTTTTTTCATTACAGCTGCTTAAATGAATGCTCCCTCTCGCTTCACCTTAATTTAGATGATATGAAATGAAAAACCAGACTACACTGGGCAATGTCTCTTGGTTTTCTAACATTCTTGGTCTGTGTTTTTAATACCTGCCCTCTTGCCACCAGAGGGCAGGAAAAAAAATCTGAGAACTTTTGTACAGATTTTCATTCTAAGTTTAAAGAATGGGGTAAAAAGGGACAGACCGCCTGAAAACAAGTCTCCCACCAGCTGTCTCAGAAGTGCTGCTATTGCACAATAACTCACTGGGCTAGTGTGTAATTGAACTTTCTCTCTATGGGACCAAGGTGCTCCGCATGCTATGAAGGATTTTATTCCTGGGCAGATTCCAAGAGGGCCTCTTAAAAGTGGTGGCAGTTTTCTAGGTCACTTCATGGAGGCAGTGCCTTCAAATTCTTTCATTTTGATCCTTCAGGATCCCTGAAGGAGTTAGTATGAGATAGAAGTTGCTAGAACATGAGTGGGACTTGTTTTTTCTTTTGGTTTTATTTTCTGCTTGTGAGAAGAGTCATTTTGAAACTTGTTGCTCCTACTTGGAATTTTAGCCAAACTCTGTCTTTTATTATGAAGAAGGAAGGAGGAATAAGCTGTTGAGGTTAAAAGCTGCTTTTTTTGCTTCCTTCACTAAGCATAAATCTTTTGAGAATTAGTGCATAAGTGATAGTAACTGAAAGACAGGACAAGGCATGTTTTAAATGCAAGAGTAAATGCAGCTAATGAAGCCTTTACATGCGAAGAGACCCTTTCTGAAGTAACAGAGGTGATGACCTCGCTTAGCTGCTTCCAGGGGATAAACCTCTCCTGAAGAAATGAAACTGAGTTTCTGTGATTCTGTGAGTTCTATAGGCATTGGTATAGGATGCTTTTGGTAACAGCAGCTGTACTGGAGAAAAACACTGAATCCAGAAAATGCCTGTTGTGGTAATGTTGGGGCCTTCGGACATCATCTGCCACACTTCATATCAGACTGAATTTGCATCTGAATAAATGTATGGGTTGCATCACTTCTGACCTCACTTAATCCGTTGTACTGTTCCTTCTAGCAAGCCAAATCATCTTCATTTCTCAGCATTTCATACCAGAGGAGGAAACAAAATAGGATTCCATTGAGAGTGGGGGTCTTACACATGAGTGTTTGTTATATTACTGTAAAGTTTCAGTTCTGTCTGCTAAATGAGAGTCTGGAAACAAATGCTTATGCTCTCCTGGCTACTTCTAGACTCCAAGTGAATGGCTCTGTATGTATAAAAGCTTAGTTTGTTGTTCATCTTCGAAGGTGGGGTGCTCTGCCTTGGCCGTGCAGCAGGCCTGGGAGTGCTCGCCGAGGCAGGAATGCCCTTTGTGGGGGCTGCTGCCAGTGTTTCAGTTTGTGGGCTGCATTGCTAATGCTGAAGAGAACGGAACAAAACAGAAACTCCACTTTAAGGGAGTTTTATATTCTCTTTCCACCCCAAAGGTACAGACATGGAACTTCCACTCCCCTTCAGTACTTATTTTACTGTTTGCAAACCACCTTTCCTGGCCGCAACCCATTGGGAAATGGATCTGGTATTGCACAGTTCCGCCCTAGAGGTGACTGCGGATTTTGCCGAAAGAAAAATCTTTCTGTAAAATGAATGGTATTCTGCATGCGTAAATTGTGGCAGGAGAGGATGGGAACACTCTCCTGTTCATTTAGCTGCAGCTTAGCACTTACAAGCTGTGAGGGAACATGGTGAACAGAAGCTGCAGTTCGTGGTCTCCTTTATAGGGGTTCAGGAAACCAAATGATGAGAAGCAGACAAAGACAACAGAATTCAACAGCCCAAACATAAAATGAGCTGCAGGGCTTTCTTAAAGTTGTTAGACTGCATTCAACCTTCTCACTAAGATTTTTTTTTTTCTTTAAGTGCACAGTTCCTATGCTTTAATACAAAGGGAAACACACTCTCCTTGACTTCTAAAGCAACATGAAGAACACTATTGTCTGTCCCTTGTAAATCTCCTGGATGGGATTTTAGTGTGAAGTACCCCAGGAGAGAGAGAGGTTGTTCTGAGAATATAAAACATCCATATTGGAGTAATGGAAATAAAAGCTCCTCTTAAAATTGTGTTGATGTAAATAGACTGTTAGAAGAATTTCTGCTACGCAAAGTGACATTAACTTTTACAAGATACCACAGGTTTTGAATCAATTCACTATGGTGTCAGGCAGGTATGAGAGGTTATGCACCGGGCTTCCTGAGCTGGAGAAAATTTATAATGAGGTTAAATTTCTCTGGCTATAGAGTTATGTGATTTACTCTCTTACCATGTGTGTGTTCTGGATGTGCCAGGGAACCCCTGCACAGAAGAGGGGAAGGTGTGATGGTGGTAGGGTGGGTAGAGGGGCTGTGCAGAGGCTGGGGGCTGCAGTCTGCAAGGGGGAGAAGGAACCCCCAGAGCTCTGGAGACCCAGGCTGCCTCTGGGGGAGGAGTTGTCATCTGCAGAGAAAGCTGTTGCGTGGCTGAGAGACCCCTTCCCACCAACAGCAGAAGTTGCTGTCTCATCTCTTCCATCTTACCAGTAGTAGTGGGAACAGAAAATTGGACTTGCCAGGCAGGCTTATCTCCCCAAGCCTAGCCCTGCATGCTCGCCTTGCAGCTTCCAGTAGGAGGAATGGATCAGTCCTAACTCCTCATCCCTGGGACAACAAGGTCAGCTTTGCCTATGCAGCTAAGAAATGTCAGGTGGCTTTGTTTGATTCAGTTTCCCCTTTGCCCAGGGCAGGCCTTTGACTACCCCTGCTTAACTAATCCTCTTTACCAGAATCAGAGAGCTAAAAGAGACCTTGGACTTCAAGGGGGAGAATTGAGAAATGCTTCACTATACAACAGCAGGCAAATTTGCTTTGTCTCCGGGTGGGATTGCCCAATTAATCTCTTAAACATACTGGTTTTGCAATGTTTCTTGACTGCTCGTACTTTTGAATAACATTACCTTAAAGATTGTTTCGTTCCAGCCCTAACCAACTTACCTCTAGGGCGAAGAACATAATCTTTGCAACAGCCCATTGTGGCACTTTGCTGATGTCTGAGGATAGGAAAAAGAGAAAATATTGATTCATCTGAACGTCATGGTTACTTGGCTTTCCTTAATATGGCCTGGTTTTCCCACTGGAAATTGCAGTCCAAGTGGATTTCGAAGATGCTTATCCATGTCTTCCCAGCTATCAGTTAGAGATCAGAGCCATTTTTCTGTGTGTATTTCTGTGTGCTGCCATGGGCAGCAAGTCCTGTACTTCTAGAGAGCAATATTGTGCCCATGCAACAGATCTTTTCTGGGCCTACATGGGAGAACAGGCCCTCTGCAAGTGTGAGCTAATGCATTGCTTGGGGCATTGCCTGCTGAGTCCGTGGCTGTGCAGTGGTCCAACCGGCCAAGAGCTTCCAGTGTACCGTGCATGAAGTTTCCCCAAGCTGGACTTCGCATTCATGCGTCAAACAGTGCTGGGGCAGAAATCTTGAAGTCCTGCCCCAGTTGAATTAGACCCGGCCATGAATATGCAAAAATCAGAACAGGGCTGTAAAGACTACAGGAAGTTTGGGTTTGTCTTTAGATCATCTCATTTGCATGGCTCTTGTTAACGAGAAAAGAAATGGCTCCTAGTAAGTGACCATCATTAGTTTCAAGGAATCTAAGTTGTGAGATGAAGCCCTTTCTCTAAGTGCAGCAGTGTGTGCAATCTGTACTGATCGAGCTGCAGGTGTTGTCATGGTATGTCAGGTTTCACAATTAGGAATCTCTTCTAGTTTTTATACTTTTCTTTAAGCCTTTTCCATTCTTCTTCTGTAGTGTCCCAGCTCTTCCCCATGACTGATATTCATCTTGCTGGTCTATTGTTTCCAGCTTTGTCTTCTGACCCTTTGTTCTTTGCCTGCCCTGGCTCGGTTCAGCTGAATTGATTTTTTTTGTTTTCATTTTGTTTTCAGTTCCTTTGTCTCCGAGGTGCCCTGCGCTTGCCTTCTTGCTCCTTCTGCCTTGCTATAGTTGCTGCTCTGAGGAGCCAGCATTCATGTGTGACTAGGACTTGGCTGCTGGAAACTTTTCTTTGCCACAAGGGCACCTGGGTGAAATTCTTCCTCTGCCCCTGCACAGATCGCTCACATGCTCTCTGTGTGCCTGTTGCAAGGTATTGTGTACGTGTCTATAAGAGGCATGTCTCCTTGACTTCTGCAGTTTACAGAGAAAAGGGTATAAAGCTTGTTTGGAGGGTGAGAAGGAAGGACTTGGGATGAAAGCAAGCTCCTGCCCCAGACAATAGCGCTTTAGAGGTTGTCTGCTCTTTCAATCCAGTCCTGCTTCCCTGGCCTCTGAGGATGGAGAGGAGGGGTAATGGGGCACATGCCCCAGCCAAAAGGGGGCACGAAATCTTTACCAGTCCTGCTTGATTTTCCCTAGGAAGAAATGTAGGCACAAATTGCAGGGGCCCTAATGCATGGGCAAACTTCTATTAAACATTTTGTAGATGGGCACTGTGGATTTAGGGTGGTTTTGAAGAGTGGCACACAGCTCTCTAAAAAGCCACCTTAACTTACTTTTGCAGTGTGCATGTCAGGCTGGGGTCTCCGTTTGTCCAACGTGTTCGGCGGCTCCTCTCCCTGCTGATGTCTGTATCTTTCATGCAGGAAAAGAGGCTGTTTATGAAAGTTAAATTTACCTTTAAGATGTTAAAATTCAGTCTGACTCTTCAAGGTAGAGAGTTAGACACTCTTCGCCCCCGGTTACATGTGAACTCTGATTTTTCTTCTTCCTGGCAATGTTCCTAATAGCCAAGGATATGCGGGAAATAGCACCTTGACATTAGCTTATGTGGTCACAGTGCTGCCAGAGTTTAAACCCATTGCTGCAAAGTGCTCGGGGAGAGCTTCTGTCTGAGGGCTTGCTGGCACTTGAGAGTTCATTTGCATCTGAGGCAGGCTGTGAATGTAGAGTGCAATGGAACATTTTTTGAGCAATTCTTATTCTGGAACAAGAGCATCTTATTCCTTCTTAGTTTAATACTTCAAAGTAGATTCTGCAATAAGACTGTCTCCAAACAGAATTCTTGAGGAAATGGTGTTTTTTCTTCTTCCTAAAACAGCAACAACAAAACTCCTCAATGCTTCGGGGGGAGCCCTGGAAGTTATATCCTGCGAACTTCCTCCTTTGTGCTCTTCAGATGGAAACATGTACTTTATACCCTCCTGGAGAATTTTTACCTCTTCACAAGCAGAGAAGTCAGTTGCTTGTGGTGGCCCTTCTCATGTGAGGACAGTTTGCTCTCTGAATATTCCCTCTTCAATGCTAATTACCATTACCTTTAGGATCTGCAGTGCGGCTCTATTTTCACAGCAAGATTTTTCTCTGGAGGGGAGGTGGGGGCTTATTCTGCTGCTTAGCAGCCAGAAACACATCTGTACTGACAGGGAGTGGCCCTAATTTACTTCTGTGGAGCTTATTCTTGCCTGAATATCATGGACTGTAAATAAAAGAACAGATCCATCTCCACTGGTGAGGGGCAGAGGGGACCTTTTGCAATTTTTTTTTCTTCATGTAGGGACATGGTAATTTTTGTTTTTTATTTGAGACAAAAAAAATGGACCACAGAAAAAAGCTTTTTCCTGCTGGAGCCCAGTAGAAGTAGCTATCCAACAAGTTCCCTCCAGCACCACTGGAAGCAACTTGCAGATACACAACTTTCATCTCAGATTCAAGGGGAGAAAATTCAGATGCAGCCAGCATTTTCTTGGCCATTGGATCTTCCCAGAGGATTAGCTTTTTGTTTAATAAATCACTCCTTTGTTTTATTCTCTTTCTCTTCCCATCCTCCCCCTC